>CM042414.1:42414690-42774690 GCA_023634145.1 Thymallus thymallus | reverse complement strand
CACTCTAACAGCACATCAAGGGAGTCTCTATGGCCGGAATAACATCCTGACCTCTCTTACTGACTTCATACTCAGAGGGGCTTTAGCAGAATGCCTCTCACTTCAGGACATCGGAATCCGGACACAAAACATGCTGGGTGGCATTACAGCTAAAGCCATGAGAGGCTATAATCAATACAGAGGCCTAATTCTGAAATACACATGAACAATTTCCCTTTATTGAGAACATGGAGACATTCTGGTGATAGAGGCTTTTGTAAATATTGAGTGGAGGAGTGTTCCGGTAACATGGTCTGCACATTCATCTGTGGAGAGAAGTACAAAGATGAGTGCCCATGAGGATTCAGGGAGAGGGGATCTGTGTTTGATCAGCCATCAGGTGTCAGACATGTTTCGTCTGTTAATAAAAACACAGGAGAGGCTGCTGCTCACACATGTTTGTGCCGAGCACATTTCTTCAAAGCGTCTCCACAGCTCTGTAGCTCCTCATTTAAGTTTCTTTCAGCTGGTAGCGTTGGTGGAGCTCCTGCGGACACAGGACATTTCCCCCTGAAAACACATCACCATTGTTTTCCTCTCCTCGGTGTTTGTGTGAGCAAAGGTGATTAATGACCACATTGGAGATCCAAAGGCTATCAAAGGGCTCTGCAAATCCATCCTAATTACTACACATTGTTACATCGTAATGACTGTAAATGGGGAAATATTAAACGCATCACATGCATGTTAGGAAAGCTACATATTGACAAAAAATACAAGAACTCAACATGTTCTCCTTATCTCAGCATGTGTAATGGTGCACAATTATCCCTGAATTTGGCCAGTAGCTTTTCACATACAATTGTTTGTCAAGCAGGTTATTTTTTTCATTTTTTATTGTAACATCATTAAGATACCATATGCTCTCTTTGCGATATTCCTTGAGTTTAGGTTGTTGCTAGGCTTTTGTAAGTATATCGAAAGAAAAACAGGCAGCTTTAAGTTTTGAAGTAAAGTAATACAAAAATAAATAATTAAATGTATTCCTGCATGCTATGAAATGGTAAATGTTAGCACCTACTGCATCGTACTCCATATCACTTCACCTCATATGAAAAATAGTTTGCTATTTTGGAACCCCCTGGCAGCCATAGTGGATCACCACAGACCCAGAGCTCATTTATCTTTTGTCAGAGATGAAGCCAAACTAACGCCATCTCCTGAAGCCGCTAAAGGATGAGGAGGGACTTGGGAAGGTAAAAATAAACCTGGAGCTCAGGAAACTACACAGAGAAGTCACTCCACAAGTAATGGGTGGCTTTTTTAAAGTGGAACTCTGTTTGGAACTGTCTCTCTCTCTCTCTGCTGTTTACCACAGACCCAGAGCTGTTTAGTCTCCCAAAAACTTAATTTAGGTGCTTTTGCCGGTCTTCATTTAAAGGAAAAAAAGAGCCTCATTAAAAAGAGTGGAATAATTAGAGTTTGACAAGCTGAAACATGTTGTATAATTATTCAAGAATCCGGTAAGCACCTCTCCATAGGCACTCTGCTAGTGAACCAGTGAACAAGCCTTTACCAGACCACATTAGACTTCTGGAGTGAGGACGCATATCCAAGGCACATTCTGTACGATATTGATGAACATGTATTGCAATTACAGTGCCTTCGGAAAGTATTCAGACCCCTTGACTTTCTCCACATGTTGTTAGGGAACCTTAGCCTTATTCTAAAATTGATTCAATCATTTTTTTCCCTCATCAATATACACACAAAACAGTTTATTTATTTATTTTTTGCTAATTTATTAAAAATAAAAACTGAAATATCAAATTTTCAGAACCTTTACTCAGTACTTTGTTGAAGCACCTTTGGCAGCGATTACAGCCTTGAGTCTTCTTGGGTATGACACTACAAGCTTGCCACTCCTGCATTGTCTTGGCTGTATGCTTAGGGTCATTGTCCTGTTGGTAGGTGAACCTTCGCCCCAGTGTGAGGTCCTGAGCATTGAAAAACATCCCCACAGCATGATGTTGCCAGCTCCGTGCTTCACCGTAGGGATGGTGCCAGGTTTGCTCCAGACGTGACGCTTGGCATTCAGGCCAAAGAGTTCAATCTTGGTTTCATCAGACCAGAGAATCTTGTTTCTCCTGGTCTGAGAGTCTTTAGGTGCCTTTTGGCAAACTCCAAGCGGGCTGTCATGAGCCTTTTACTGAGGAGTGGCTTCCATCTGGCCACTCTACTATAAAGGCCTATTCGTGGAGTTCTGCAGAGATGGTTGTCCTTCTGGAAGGTTCTCCCATCTCCACACAGGAACTCTAGAGTGACTATCGTGTTCTTGGTCACCTACCTGACCAAGGACCTTCTCCCCTGATTGCTCAGTTTGTCCGTGCGGCCATCTCTATGAAGAGTCTTGGAGGTTTCAAGCTTTTTCCATTTAAGAATGATGGAGGCCACTGTGTTCTTGGGGACCTTCAATGCTGCAGAAATGTTTTGGTACCCTTCCCCAGATCTGTGCCTCGACACAGTCCTTCTCGTAGCTCTACGGACAATTCCTTCGACCTTATGGTTTGTTTTTTGCTCTGACATGCACTGTCTAGTGTGGGACCTTCTATAGACGTGTGTTTCTTTCCAAATGATGTCCAATCAATTGAATTTACCACAAGTGGGCTCCAATTCAAGTTGTAGAAACATCTCAAGGATGATCAATGGAAACAGGATGCGCCTGAGCTCAACTGGCTCCCTCTCTCCCTGTCTGTCCTCTCTCTAGCTCCACACTCCGGCGGCGCTCCAGTTCCAGCCCAGAGTCAGAGGCAGGTCCTGGGGAAGGGGATAAACACCCTGCCCCCATGCACACACAGCCAGTGTGACTACACACCATGACTAAAGAAAGGCCCCACTGTGATTGCTTCGCCATGCCTGTTATTGCCTGATGATGGCTCATCCCTGGCCCGGAGATGAGACCCTGATGAAATGTCAGGAGTCAAACAGCAGCAAATTAGGAATCAACAGACAAGCACTGCATATGGGGGAACATTAGGCATCTTGGTCTTTGGATGTCTCTGGTCTCTGATGGTAATATGGTCGTTTTTCACTCCGTCCTGCATTGACTAAAACCCAACACAACACTCCAGATAGTTGTCACATTTATTCAACAAACCACCAGCAGTTAAATGGATATACATGACCAGTAATGTGAAATTATTGGGGATTATTGAGTAATGTATTGTTTTCATAAAATAGTGAGATCTTCTCTGAAGCCAACCAAACTCTTCCCAGTAAGGAATAGATTTCATCACATATCTCATTGACTTTGATCCTGACTTGTCTTTTTAATCAACTTCCCAGAAAGACATCTTCATTGATGCGGGCCCTGGCCAGCCAGGCAACACTCAGAGACATATGCTAAATTAATCTTCAGCAAATAGATCAAATATTATGTTTCCCTTGTAATGGTCTCCTTTCCTATTGCACTGGGCCTGTTTTGAGGTATTTGCTGCTGGGCATGGCTTCTTAATAGAATCTGAATTCCAATTTGACTCTTTCGATTAGCAGCCTTAATTTGAATGCAGGCTGTGCAGCCTGGGAAAGTCATGGCAGTTCACTGTGCAGCCTGGGAAAGTCGATGGCAGTTCACTGTGCAGCCTGGGAATGTCGATGGCAGTTCACTGTGCAGCCTGGGAAAGTCGATGGCAGTTCACTGTGCAGCCTGGGAAAGTCGATGGCAGTTCACTGTGCAGCCTGGGAAAGTCGATGGCAGTTCACTGTGCAGCCTGGGAAAGTCGATGGCAGTTCACTGTGCAGCCTGGGAAAGTCGATGGCAGTTCACTGTGCAGCCTGGGAAAGTCATGGCAGTTCACTGTGCAGGCTCCTTTGCATTGCCTTTTTACTCAGTAATAAAAAATAAAAAACGTTTTAGGAGAAACGCTTGACATTCTTTTCCATGTGGGTCATGCAAAACAGTCCTCCCACTGGGCATAGACATCAATTCAACATCTATTCCACGTTGGTTCCACGTCATTTCAACGTTGATTTATCCAGTGTGTGCCCAGTGGGTCTATTTATTCAGTTTTTACTGATGACTTGATTATAAGTAACTATTTTCTCATAACAACAAGCGTGAGCTGTGATAGTGTCACTATCACTCCTTTGGGGTAACATTGTTGGTCCATTGTTCTAGTCACCTTGCCACTCAAACTATTTTTATTTAAAGATGAATGGGATGTTGACTTGATGAAAATATAAGTGATTATTAAGAAGTGCTTATTGTCAAATCAATCTGGAGTGTATACTGTAAACAGGTGGCTGGTGGCACCTTCATTTGGGAGGACAGGCTCATAGTAATCGCTGGAATGCAATTAATGGAATGGTATCAAACATATCATAGATGTGGTTTCCATGGTTTCCATGTGGTTGTTACCATTTAATTGACTCCATTCCAGCCATTATTCTGAGCTGTCCTCCCCTCAGCAACCCTCCTGTGATACTGTATCATAGCTAACAATGTATTTTCCATGAATGTATTAAAAACCAAAATTATATTCTTGCAGTAGCCAGAATATCAATAATACAACATGAGCTTTCAGGCAACAGGCACAGAGAGAGGCTCTAATTGAGTTCTTAATTAGCTGAGCTTGTGGGAGGCAAAGTGGGTTATCAGGCCATGAACAAGTATGTGACCAGTGGGTCCTTAAAAAGGCCTTTGAACAATAATTCTCAAATACAAATACTTATATTACAGGCTCAGAAAATGGTGGGTAGCTCGGTGGGAGGTCAAATAGAAAATAAAATACCTAACAATTACAGAATTCTGAAACATAATCTAAAACAATGGAGAGGCGGTACGGATTAACGTTGCAACGTCAGTCAGGGTAGACGGGTATACTGCATGATTTCTGCACTCATTACCACTACCTTTATCTCATCTTCAAAGTTCCATAAAACACCAATTAAAATATAATGTACGAGATGTAACAATATACATTATTCCTTGAGAACAAATACAGTAGTTGTTTTTTTTACAATGCAAGTAATGTCAGAGGGGAGGGTTCTATTCTGAGAAGGGAACAGTCTTTGTTTAGTTGGTTTGCAGTATCACAGTATGAGAATATTATAAAAGACATTAAGAGATGAAGATGGAGAGATATACAGCAGGAGCAATAAGTATTGAACACGTCACCGTTTTTCTCAGTAAATATATTTCCAAAGGTGCTATTGACATGAAATTTTCACCAGATGTTGGTAACAACCCAAGTAATCCATACATACAAAGAAACCAAAACAAATAAGTTCAGAAATTAAGTTATGTGTAATAATGTGAAATGACACAGGGAAAAAGTATTGAACACATGAAGAAAGGGAGGTGCAAAAAGGACAACAGCTGAAAACTATCAGTAATTAAAAAGCAATCCAGCCCCCTGTCAGTGCAAATTAATATGTGATATGTTCACTTGTTCATAGATCTGAGATAGATATGTGATATGATCACTTGTTCATAGATCTGAGATAGATATGTGATATGCTCACTTGTTCATAGATCTGAGATAGATATGTGATATGCTCACTTGTTCATAGATCTGAGATAGATATGTGATATGTTCACTTGTTCATAGATCTGAGATAGATATGTGATATGCTCACTTGTTCATAGATCTGAGATAGATATGTGATATGCTCACTTGTTCATAGATCTGAGATAGATATGTGATATGCTCACTTGTTCATAGATCTGAGATAGATATGTGATATGCTCACTAGTTCATAGATCTGAGATAGATATGTGATATGCTCACTCACCGATGGCAGCCAATGCAGACATACAATAATGTAGTGAGTTAATGTATCATTACACAGAACTTGCTCTGGACCATGTGCAGTATATTAACTGTATGTCAAAGATATCTGTGTACGCAAAGTGTATTTGAACGCATTGATTTCATAATACAAACACCCTTACATCAACATGATGGCCACGAGTACTACTCAGGTCGGTCACTATTTGTTTAACAGAATGGAAACAAATTTTTCTTAGCAATTTGAAAAGTCATTGCTTGTCCACGGGGCCTGTCTAGATTTCTCAAGCTTGTAAAAACCTTGCCTAATGGCCTTTGCTTTGTGAGGCCACAGTAAAGGTTCAACCTCTGCAGAGGAGTAGTCTCCAGACAGTTGTAAATTCCAATAAAAGGTTCACGCCAAAGTGAGCGTGAGTGAGTTATTCTGTTAAAGAGGGAGGTAGGCCTAGCTCCAGTGGATCCTCTTCCATTACTGCAGCTCCTCAGTGCCTAATGGCCGAGCCCCGCTCTGCTGGGTCAATGTTTACCCTGCCAGAAAAAATAAAGAGACTCACCACAAACATGAATACAGAGGCCAGCATCGGCATGGGCAGGGAGATAATGAGGTACTACTGCCCCGGTCTCCCTGCCTCGGACCCAGCCAACTCTCATTATAACTGAAGTGATGGGGGAGAGAGACTAATGCGGTCAGTCAGGAGGATTTGCTCTCTTCCAGAGAGAGGTTGCCTACATACTAAAAATGAGGGGAGGGAATCAACAGTGAAAATATTTGAACAGTCTATTCAAACACCTTGTGGATGGAGGAGAGGCAGGCGGCCAGAGAGCAGTTGTTGAGAATATAAGATGAGGAGATGGCTGAGACACTCAGGCAGTTTCACTGGGATTTTGTCATGGGCTGCCAAAGTGCCTTTGATTTACTGAGGCAGCTATTGATAATTAATTGTATCATCTGTTTCCTCTCCCATTCAAGCCAAGAAAAGTGAACCCAAACTCCTCTTCAGAGGCCTGGGTACAATTCACACCATCATAGAGGGTGATTGGACTTGAGCTGGCTGGATGAGCATGTCAACAGATGGCAGTTATAACTACAACACTTTCAATCTCAATCCCAGGGAGAAAACCCACTCTCATGAGCCCAGAACTTTGGCAAGGTATGGAGACAACAATTAATATTCTTCTCATGAATATACTTCTATGGTTCTGACTGATCTGTACATACAGTATATAAACTTGAGGTTGACATACATCCTCAAGCAGAATATATTCCATATAATAGCTGACATAACAAGCATTCCTTTTGATTTCACCTGTCATTAATTCAGCCTGTCAAATATGGTTTATCACGGCTTCCTCTATCACCCACGGTTATGGGTGTTCATGACTTGAACAGTTTCTGTCTCACTGCTTCGTCACACAAACACAGCTAGCTCCCTGACGCGTCCACAGAGTGGGCGATGTCTACAGCAGACTACATGGCCGTATATGGGAACATATTTTTATCTCAATAATTCATAATCTTGGAGGGATGTTGAATAATTGAACTGAACTTGGAGGCCTCTCAGCTCAGTGGAGCTTTGCATGTGGCTGATGGATCTGTGGGATTCCATGCACATTACAGAGGGAGAAGGGAAACAGTGTTGAGCAGCATTTCTGTTTTCACTGCTCAGTTATTGATCAATTATTCAGACAGAGCCTCTGATTGTGACCTGGGTTCTGAGAAGACAGAGCCCAAAATCTTCCCAGCAGCCAGAGACGTGTCCCCCTTCTCTCTCTCTCTGAGAGCTGGGGGGTCTCCCAGTCTGAGCAGGGTTTTGTGACATGGACCTACTCTTGAGTGCTGGGCTCTTTAAATCAAAAGGCATTAAATCAAATAAAATAAAATCTAAATGTATTTGTCACATGCGCCGAATACAACAGGTATAGACCTTACAGTGAAATGCGCACTTACAAGCCCTTAACCAACAGTGCAGTTTAAGTAAAAAATATGTTATGTAAACAATAGATAAGTAAAGAAAAAAAAACCAGTAAAAATACGTATATATACAGGTCCAGAGGAAAAGCCAGTGTAGCCACTCTGATCCCTGGCTGCGAGTGGCTGATTAAAACAGAGAAAAGAGAGTTTCCACACAGGCCTTTAGAGGATCTTCAGCATGTACTCTGTGTTTGAAGAGGAAATAGTTACCACAAGATTCACAAGATTCACACACTTGCTAAGAACGTGAGTAAATTCTAACCTCAGAAAATCACACATGTATCCATTATAGTGCATACTGCACACAGGCGTAAGTCATGAGTCATAAATCCATTAAAATATGATTTCATTGGTTTTACACATCACACGTGTATGAGGCAGAGGAGTTAAACAAGAGAAGGACGTTTCCAGGTCTGTACAAGGTTCTAGAATGATGCTCAGAGATACGATGTAATTGAAGTACAGCAGCTCTCGCGTTAGAGGTGAAGAACATTGTGAGTTCTGAGGATGTAGAGAATTTTCACGTCTCTTTGAAAGGACGGCATGAGCCATAGGCAAAAGAGAACATTGTTTGTTATTAAGAATTATAAACTGTGGGGTTCAAATCAAATCAAATCAAATGGTATTGTTCACATACACGTGTTTAACAGATGTTATTGCGGGTGTAGTGAAATGCTTGTGTTTCTAGCTCCGACAGTGCAGTAATATCTAACAATTTCACAACATGTACCCAATACACACAAATCTAAGTAAGGAATGGAATTAAGAATATATACATATATGGACGAGTGATGTCAGAGCGGCATGGATTAAGATACAGTAGAATAGTATAGAATACAGTATATACATATGAGATGAGTAATGCAAGATATGGAAACATTATTAAAGTGACTAGTGTTCCATTTCTTAAAGTGGCCAGTGATATCTAGTCTATGTCTATAGGCAGCAGCCTCTAATGTGCTAGTGATGGCTGTTAACAGTCTGATGGCTTTGAGATAGAAGCTGTTTTTCAGTCTCTCAGTCCCAGCTTTGATGTACCTGTACTGACCTCACCTTCTGGATGATAGCAGGGTGAACAGGCAGTGGCTCTGTGGTTGATGTCTTTGATGATCTTTTTGTCCTTGACGATCCTGTGACATTGGGTGCTGTAGGTGTCCTGGTGGTTCGAGCCCTGAATGCTGATTGGCTGAAAGCCGCGGTATATCGGACCGTATACCATGAGTATGACAAAACGTTTATTTTTACTGATCTAATTACGTTGGTAACCAGTTTATAATAGCAATAAGGCGCCTCTGGGGTTTGTGATATATGACCAATATACCACTGCTAAGGGCTGTGTCCAGGCACTCTGCGTTGCGTCGTACATAAGAACAGCCCTTAGCTGTGGTATAATGGCCATAAACCACACCTCCTCTGGGCTTATTGCTTAATCAACCCATCGTATTTAGTCAACTATTGTTCAAAGCTCAAATGAAGCCAGCCTAGCGATTGAGGCCAAACGACATCCCTTTAAACTCCTAAATCAGAATAACCTGAAATACACCATTTAGGGGTCAAGCTGGGCTTTGTCTGATATGATTTATGATATAGTAGTTCACCTGTAGTGGAGAATACATGTCATACAACATTGCTTTGTTAGAAAAACAGTTTGATACCGTGTGATAGATGGATTTGAAGAAGCCCATGCTTCCAGACACGAGGTGTTTAATCTTGGTTTTAGGCTCCTCACGTCCCCAGAGTTCCTTGTTTTCCTGTATTGATTCAAATCTGCCCTATCCACCTTCCTGCTGTAAGAAGAACTCCTTCAAAGAAAGCTCAGTGGTATTATTCAATGAAGGAGAACGTGCCCATGTTTCTGTTCCACTGGTTGCCTTGTTAACTGGTGCAAGTACAGTATGTTACAAGTGAGTGATAATATCAGGTCACAATATTGGTCAGTAAAATCTGATTTCTGAACCTATAAGTACATTTTACATTTTTACATTCTAGTCATTTCGCAGACATCTTATCCAGAGCGACTTACAGTTAGTGCATTCATCTGAAGATAGCTAAGTGGATCACAGGCATACAGATCACAGGCATAGAAAGTACATTTTCCCTCAACAACGTAGTTGTCAGTAGAGTCAGAGCTAGAAGGGGTTCAACTGCAAGTGCTGGTGAGGGTGAGGAGGATTATTTAGGATACTGTTTGAAGAGGTAGGGTTTCAGATGTTTTCAGAAGATGGACAGGGACTCTGCTGTCCTAGCTTCATGGGGAAGCTGGTTCCACCATTGAGGTGCCAGGACAGAGAAGAGCTTGGACTGGACTGAGAGGGAGCTGACCTCCTGTAGGGGTGGGAGGACCTAGAGACCAGAAGTGGGAGGGCCAAGAGACCAGAGGTGGGAGGGCCAGAGACCAGAGGTGGGAGGACCTAGAGACCAGAGGTAACAGAACAGAGTACTCTGGTTGGGGTGTAGGGTTAGAGCAGTAGGGGTGGGAGGACCTAGAGACCAGAGGTAACAGAACAGAGTACTCTGGTTGGGGTGTAGGGTTAGAGCAGTAGGGGTGGGAGGACCTAGAGACCAGAGGTAACAGAACAGAGTACTCTGGTTGGGGTGTAGGGTTAGAGCAGTAGGGGTGGGAGGACCTAGAGACCAGAGGTAACAGAACAGAGTACTCTGGTTGGGGTGTAGGGTTAGAGCAGTAGGGGTGGGAGGACCTAGAGACCAGAGGTAACAGAACAGAGTACTCTGGTTGGGGTGTAGGGTTAGAGCAGTAGGGGTGGAGGACCTAGAGACCAGAGGTAACAGAACAGAGTAGGGTTAGAGCAGTAGGGGTGGAGGACCTAGAGACCTGAGGTAACAGAGCAGAGTAGGGTTAGAGCAGTAGGGGTGGAGGACCTAGAGACCTGAGGTAACAGAGCAGAGTAGGGTTAGAGCAGTAGGGGTGGAGGACCTAGAGACCAGAGGTAACAGAGCAGAGTAGGGTTAGAGCAGTAGGGGTGGAGGACCTAGAGACCAGAGGTAACAGAACAGAGTAGGGTTAGAGCAGTAGGGGTGGAGGACCTAGAGACCTGAGGTAACAGAGCAGAGTAGGGTTAGAGCAGTAGGGGTGGAGGACCTAGAGACCAGAGGTAACAGAACAGAGTAGGGTTAGAGCAGTAGGGGTGGAGGACCTAGAGACCTGAGGTAACAGAGCAGAGTAGGGTTAGAGCAGTAGGGGTGGAGGACCTAGAGACCAGAGGTAACAGAACAGAGTACTCTGGTTGGGGTGTAGGGTTGGAGCAGTAGGGGTGGGAGGACCTAGAGACCAGAGGTAACAGAACAGAGTACTCTGGTTGGGGTGTAGGGTTGGAGCAGTAGGGGTGGGAGGACCTAGAGACCAGAGGTAACAGAACAGAGTACTCTGGTTGGGGTGTAGGGTTGGAGCAGTAGGGGTGGGAGGACCTAGAGACCAGAGGTAACAGAACAGAGTACTCTGGTTGGGGTGTAGGGTTGGAGCAGTAGGGGTGGGAGGACCTAGAGACCAGAGGTAACAGAACAGAGTACTCTGGTTGGGGTGTAGGGTTAGAGCAGTAGGGGTGGAGGACCTAGAGACCTGAGGTAACAGAACAGAGTACTCTGGTTGGGGTGTAGGGTTGGAGCAGTAGGGGTGGAGGACCTAGAGACCAGAGGTAACAGAACAGAGTAGGGTTAGAGCAGTAGGGGTGGAGGACCTAGAGACCTGAGGTAACAGAGCAGAGTAGGGTTAGAGCAGTAGGGGTGGAGGACCTAGAGACCTGAGGTAACAGAGCAGAGTAGGGTTAGAGCAGTAGGGGTGGAGGACCTAGAGACCTGAGGTAACAGAACAGAGTAGGGTTAGAGCAGTAGGGGTGGAGGACCTAGAGACCAGAGGTAACAGAACAGAGTAGGGTTAGAGCAGTAGGGGTGGAGGACCTAGAGACCAGAGGTAACAGAACAGAGTAGGGTTAGAGCAGTAGGGGTGGAGGACCTAGAGACCAGAGGTAACAGAACAGAGTAGGGTTAGAGCAGTAGGG
Source organism: Thymallus thymallus (assembly GCA_023634145.1). Classification (NCBI taxonomy): domain Eukaryota; kingdom Metazoa; phylum Chordata; class Actinopteri; order Salmoniformes; family Salmonidae; genus Thymallus; species Thymallus thymallus. The sequence continues at coordinate 42,762,934 of CM042414.1, read as the reverse complement.
GTGGGAGGACCTAGAGACCTGAGGTAACAGAGCAGAGTAGGGTTAGAGCAGTAGGGGTGGGAGGACCTAGAGACCTGAGGTAACAGAGCAGAGTAGGGTTAGAGCAGTAGGGGTGGAGGACCTAGAGACCTGAGGTAACAGAGCAGAGTAGGGTTAGAGCAGTAGGGGTGGAGGACCTAGAGACCAGAGGTAACAGAACAGAGTAGGGTTAGAGCAGTAGGGGTGGAGGACCTAGAGACCAGAGGTAACAGAACAGAGTAGGGTTAGAGCAGTAGGGGTGGAGGACCTAGAGACCAGAGGTAACAGAACAGAGTAGGGTTAGAGCAGTAGGGGTGGAGGACCTAGAGACCTGAGGTAACAGAACAGAGTAGGGTTAGAGCAGTAGGGGTGGAGGACCTAGAGACCAGAGGTAACAGAACAGAGTAGGGTTAGAGCAGTAGGGGTGGAGGACCTAGAGACCAGAGGTAACAGAACAGAGTAGGGTTAGAGCAGTAGGGGTGGAGGACCTAGAGACCAGAGGTAACAGAACAGAGTAGGGTTAGAGCAGTAGGGGTGGAGGACCTAGAGACCTGAGGTAACAGAACAGAGTAGGGTTAGAGCAGTAGGGGTGGAGGACCTAGAGACCAGAGGTAACAGAACAGAGTAGGGTTAGAGCAGTAGGGGTGGGAGGACCTAGAGACCAGAGGTAACAGAACAGAGTAGGGTTAGAGCAGTAGGGGTGGAGGACCTAGAGACCAGAGGTAACAGAACAGAGTAGGGTTAGAGAATAGCCTGAAGGTAGGGAGGGTCAGGTCCTCTTACTGTTCCGTAGGTAAGCACCATGTAAGACTGTCCAGTCATTTGCCAAGATTTCAAATCAAAATACAATTTTAAATAATTGTCACATGCTTACTTATGAGCCTTTTCCCACAATGCATAGTTCAAAATGTAGAAAATAGAATAGTAATAGTAGTAACAAAATAAAGAACAATAGCAAGGCTATATACAAGACGTACCGGTACCGAGTCAATGTGCAGGGATACCAGCTAATAATGTTTATGTAGGTAGTGGAAAAAATGACTATGCATTCAGGATAGATAATTAGTAGCAGCGTATGTGAAGTGTGTGTCAGTGTGTAAATAGTCTGGCTAGCCAGGTGATGAACTGTTCACCAGTCTTATGGCAGCAGCTGTTCCGTCCCAGACATGGTGCTTCGGTGCTGCTTACATTTAGCAGGAGCTCATATCCAGAGAAACTTACAGTTAGTTAGTGCATACATGTTAATACTTTTTTTCCCCCTACTGGACCCCCGTGGGAATCGAACCCACAACCCTGGCTTTGCAAGCACCATCCTCTACCATCTGAGCTACAGGGACTGCTTGACATTAACAGATTGTGGCTGGGGTCTTTGACAATTATCCGGGCCTTCTTCTGACACCACCTGGTATAGAGGTCCTGAATGGCAGAGAGCTCGGCGCCAGTGATGTACTGGGCCGTCAGCACCACCCTCTGTCGTACTTTACAGTTGGATGCAAAGCAGCTGCCATACCAAGCAGTGATGCAGCCAGTCACGATGCTCTCAAGTGAGTACCACAGTATGAGTCATAATACCCATAAAACCTGGCAGTAAAACACAGAAATGGTTCCAAACATTTTTCCACCATTAATTTCACTACTTCATATAGAGTAGGATTACCCTGGCATGACGTTTTGATAACAACGCACATCTCTCCCGGACAAGGTAACTTTGATCAATATATTTGACTGTAATTACTCCCCCAAAATGGAATGCTAATTATGCTCTACCAATGCTCTACCATAAGCCGCCTCCAATGTTGTTTTAGAGAATTTGGCAGTACGTCCAACCAGCCTCACAACTGCAGACCAACATTTTTACCACGCCAGCCCAGGACCTCCACATCTGGCTTCTTCACCTGTGGGATCGTCTGAGACGAGCCACCTGGACATCTGATGAAATTGTGGGTTTGCACAACCAAATAATTTCTGCACAAACTGTCAGAAACCATCTCAAGGAAGCTCATCTGCATACTCGTCATCCTCACCAGGGTCATGACCTGACTGCAGTTCGGCATCGTAACGGACTTCAGGTGGCAAACGCTCACCTTTGATGGCAACTGGCACGCTGGAGAAGTGTGCTCTTCACGGATGAATCCCACATTCAACTGTATGGCAGACAGCATGTATGGCATTGTGTGGGCAAGTGGTTTGCTGATCAACGTTGTGAACAGGGTTCCCCATGGTGGCAGCGGGGTTATTGTATGGGCAGGCATAAGCTAAGGCAAATTAACACAATTGCATTTTATCAATGGCCATTTGAATGCACAGAGATACCGTGACGAGATCCTGAGGCCCATTGCCATGCCATTAATCCGACGCCATGTTTGGGATGCTCTGGATCGTCATGTACGACAGTTACCACCAATATCCAACTCTATGTGAAGGAGATGTGTTGCGCTGCATGAGGCAAATGGTGGTCACACCAGATACTGACTGGTTTCTGATACACACCCATACCTTTTTGTTTAAGGTATCTGTGACCAACAGATGCATATCTGTATTCCCAGTCATGTGAAATCCATAGATTAGGGCCTAATTTATTTATTTCAATTGACTGATTTCCTTATATGAACTGAAACTCAGTAAAGTGTTTGAAATTGTTGCACGTTGCATTTATATTTTTGTTCAGTGAAGTAGGATTTTAGATGCGCAGATACACCATTTTACAATTACTGTAGTCAATTCTTTGGGTTATGGTATTTGAATATAGATGTTATCATTTTAGTAATCAACTTAGCTAACTAGTAAAAGTAACTTTTTTCAGATTGGCGGACTGGAAACCCCAGTGACAATACTCTGGAAAAGGTAGCTGATCCATCATGGCAGAAGATGAAGATCCAGACTGCTGATTTGGAAACAAGAACAAACAAAGGGAAAGGAAAGGAGGATACTAGTCAGTTGTACAACTGAATGCATTCAACTGAAATGTGTCTTCCTCTTTTAACCCAACCTCTGAACCAAAGAGGTGCGGGGCGCTGCCTTAATCCACATCCATGTCTTCCTGCGGCATGAAGATGGGATGTTGAGGGATCACTTGTCACATTGTTCAAGGTGGGTTTGTGTTATGATAAACAATGTGTTTTCTGTCCAGATAAAGATGGTGAAAAGACCCACCACTGACCAAACGTCTCTCTGTTTTCCAGTCCAACAGGAGTGCATCCCTCAGGCCATTCGATGGATGGACATCCTGTGCCAGAACATTGAATTTGTAGATGCATCCAAATCTTTTATTTATGTCCACTTTTCCCCATGTTTTAGACATGAGGCGTGACATGCAGAACATCAGCCTCACCCCACGAGAAGCAGTGCAAGATCAATGCCACTCTCAGCATAGAGATCTGCTGGAAGTGATGTACTCTCTCTCACTCTCTCTCACTCTGGGGGTAAGACACACTTAAAACATTACAGATATAAATTCCCACTGTGCCCATGATTCAATACAATGTGAATTGTGTTGTACTACTAAATTAAGCTGTGAGGAGATGCACTCAGACCAGCCTTTGTGATTGAACTTACGTTAACAGCATTACTTTAGTTGGCTGCTTTAAGCAATTGTTTTTGTATGATCTGTATCCATTGTCAGGTACAGGCAGGGATGACTGGGGCCTTCAGCAAGTAAGACACAGGGGGTAAGAAATAATTTGAACACCACCAATATAAATTCCCACTGTGCCCATGATAAAGTTAACTACATCACTTTAGTTGGCTGCTTTGAGCATAATTTGTATGTAATGTAGCCTATTCTGGGAGCCTAGTGTGTGTGTATGAACTATGTGGATAGTATTTTTAGACCATTAGCTTCCCTGAAAACAGGTACTGACAGGAGGATCAATATGAGTCAGAGGTCGTCACGCTGGATGGAGATGGAGGCTTTGGTTGGTGGTACACACAACGATGAAGCAGATGTACCTTCCAGTGATTTATCTAGAGTGATTATCTCCAGAATCCGCTCTTAAAGATTCATATCTTTCATGTCAAATACCAATCACTTATCTAGTCATTACCTCTTTTCATACAGGTTAGTGGTCATATAATAGAGAGTCCCTTGCGGCTACCACGATATCACGGTTACACACAATAAAAGGGGAGGAGTTTTGAAAAGCAGGAAGGTTGAAAGACAAAGGAAGGGTCGTTTCGGTAGCTAGGCTACCATCAATATCATATGCACTAACAACCGCCCAATGGAAAGGTGAATGCAATTATAGATATTTACGGTTGAGCCTGGCTTTAGTAGATGGGTCAAAGACTGGTCCTTCTGAGAACTTTCCTGGTTGTGGAGTCTGTATAGCGGATACATGAGAGTACCCTCAGTCCTTCTGAGTCTGTCTGTGTTCAAAGTTCATACCAAGTGGTATAATCAGCTCGTGCTGGATCCTGAGTTGTCTAATCGAAATTCACAGTTTTAACATGGTAGTCGTCACAGCCACGTTATCTGGTCATGTAGATTTCGTTAGATAAAGTTTTAGTTGAACCATTCGCGACCACAGCTCACACCGAGGTCTGCTTCTGTCTTCTGGAACTAGATAGCCCTTTTAACGTGAGGACAAAGCCTCACCGTAATTGGAACTTCGCCCTTCTATGCATTCGGACAACGTCCTTGCATTTCTGGAGCTAATGATAACTTTCGTCAATGGGCTTTTGTACTGGAAAGAGAAGGGTGTGTTTCATAGCTCTCAGCCAATGTCTGTTAACATGGGCGTGGCTACTGCCTGGATAAGTTTACTTATGAAATAAACACTTTTAGTCTTAAAAGCTTAAATCACATTGTAATCTTTTCAAAAGTATTATCACATTTAAACACATAAAATGACTGACAATTCCATGTAAATATGGTAACCCCAATGTGTACAAGATATGTCTTATGTCACCCTGTGGTCCGATTCCATTGTCCTAGACCCCACGGATTTGACATACTATTCTTAAAATACCAAGGGACAATTTTACCTGGAAAAGAGATGCAAATATTGTTCAACTTATTGATGTTACCATATTGATACTCTCTCTCTCTGTGGTGAACAAAGAGGAGCTCATAATGCTTGACCTTCCAAAGACAGGAACAACTTTTAACATCATTTCTTTGTGACCCCTGAGCTTCAGTCAAATGATAGAGGGATTCAAACGGGATTACTTTGGAAATGAGCCATATCTCTAAACACACTGTCCATATCAGCGTACAGGTGAGACCCAGGCTCAGACAACGTTGGAATAACTAGTGTTTATTATACCAACAGGGGTCAGGCAAAAGACAGGTCAGAGGCAAGCAGAGTTCAGTAATCCAGAGTAGTGGGGCAAAGGTGCAAGATGGCAGGCAGGCTCAGGGTCAGGACAGGCAGAGTAAAGGTTGAAACCAGGAAACCAAGAAAACAGGCAATATAGAAAGACAGGGGGAAAACGCTGGTAGACTTGATGAACAAAACCAACTGGTAACAGACAAACATAGAACACAGGTATAAATACACTGGAGATGATGAGGAAGATGGAGACACCTGGAGGAGGTGGAGACAATCACACAGACAGGTGAAACAGATCAGGGTGTGACACCTGGAGGAGGTGGAGACAATCACACAGACAGGTGAAACAGATCAGGGTGTGACACCTGGAGGAGGTGGAGACAATCACACAGACAGGTGAAACAGATCAGGGTGGAGACACCTGGAGGAGGTGGAGACAATCACACAGACAGGTGAAACAGATCAGGGTGTGACACCTGGAGGAGGTGGAGACAATCACACAGACAGGTGAAACAGATCAGGGTGGAGACACCTGGAGGAGGTGGAGACAATCACACAGACAGGTGAAACAGATCAGGGTGTGACACCTGGAGGAGGTGGAGACAATCACACAGACAGGTGAAACAGATCAGGGTGTGACACCTGGAGGAGGTGGAGACAATCACACAGACAGGTGAAACAGATCAGGGTGTGACACCTGGAGGAGATGGAGACAATCACACAGACAGGTGAAACAGATCAGGGTGTGACACCTGGAGGAGGTGGAGACAATCACACAGACAGGTGAAACAGATCAGGGTGTGACAGTCTGAGGACTGGATAGCTTACCTTTTATATTTTCTTGCAGTTGCCGGAGCTTAGGAAAATAATTTGAACACAAATTCACAGGGCTGTGTTTGTAGGTATGTTCTTAACTTGTGATTAGGGCTTTATTCTGAGGTGTTTATTCCCCAGGGAATGCATTATATCCAGAGGCTCCTTCATTCTTTCCCACTGTGAGGTGATTTAATGTTATTATCTTGGTGATGAAGAACTGAAGAGCATGACCACAAAAACACTGAATACAATATAAATTTTTTCCCTGCTCACCCAAGGAAGGTTATTCTTTCATGTAAATTACTTTTGTGCTACAACATATTTCTCAGGTGTTTTATTCCATAGACATCAAATAATTTTTGGTCTAATGCCAGGTGACTCATCTATAGTGATTCAATGTTTTCAAATTGAATGAAAACGATGTTATTGTGTAAAATAGTATGAGAAATGTTTGTGGCATAAATTCAATATATTAGTTTTGGTCAAGAAAAAAATATATATTCCAAATGCTAGTCTGTCTTTATTCCTTTGTCATGATACTACTTGGCCTTACATTACATCTGTATGTCTTTATCTCACAAATGAGATTACAGCAAATTGATGCTTACCGTAAAATAACTGCAAAACAACACATTGTCCCCCTGTTTTTGTGAAGGTCATTCACACTGTGATTTAAAAGACCAAAATATCTATTTCATTCTAAATTTCAAAGAAATTGAAGGTATAACCTTTCTAAAGCTTGTTGTGCTGGAGTTCATTCGTAGTTGCTGGTTTCTCAACGCTGTGAGTCCTTTTGAAAGACACTATAAAGGATAGAGTTTGTTTTTCTTCAACACTGTAAATACATTTTCTATACTCAACAAAAAGGCTGTAATTTAGTTTTCTGTGGTTTACTTCCAAGCCTTTGTTACAGTATTTGCTCTCAGGGCTTGTTGGTTTACACACTGCCTTGAGCTGCAGCTCACCATCTGTGGCAGCCAAGGGGTTAAGTTTGGCTCACTAAATTAGCCAGCTCCATCATCCTGATGCATCAGTAGAGGACCTGAGCTCTCTGCGACCCCCACAACCAAGCCCTCTCCTCCACTAATATAGATGCAAACTCAACTAGGTCAAGCACCAGGTATAAATCTTCCTTGGCAAGGCGCAGTGGCGTTTGCCAGGCATGCACCGCAGGCTGGCGTGACGGACTGTGAGTGGAGGCGCGGCTCAGGCTGGAAGCGGGTACGCCGTAGCCTCTGCCAGTGCGCTAGGACCAGCTTGCTGCTGGCCGAAGGGCTTGTCTCCCGCACGGTGACCAGTCGGCTGCTACAGTGTGTTTCTGCTGATATTTGTTATCACAATTGGGCTGACTGTGCATTTACAGCTCTGTTCTGTAACTCTTACTCAACACTACTTCAAAAGTTTCACATAACTTACAGTATGTTTATGGCCCTGAATTACATTTTGATGGATTAAATGCAGATTGATTTTATAACCATTAATAAGCGAGAATAAAGTAAGGTCAAGGGCATAACTTCACTGCTTTTACTATTCCTGGAATGTTCCATTCACAAATCCACAGGGGTGTCACTGTAGAGTGTGTCGTGGGATGAGGCCTAGAATTCACCAACTGCCCAGACACCAAGTAACACCTGTGACAAATACATTATTTCTTTTGAGCTCTCACAGTTACTTAAGTGCTACAACGGCCGCTGGGTGTTATGAGGTAATGCTTGTTGAGAGCTGCCTGTCTTCACTTACAGTTGTGTCGTCTTCCTGCTGCCTCTCTCTCAGAGCCAGGGCCTGGTTGGAAAGGACCTTCAGCAGCACCGTTCTCTCCGTAGCGAGCAGCTAAACAGGATCTTTCTTTATTTACTGATCGTCTGATCTGAAGTAACCATGGCACATACCAGAAATATAATAGATAATACCATTCCCCACTGGCATACCTCAGCCATGTCTATCCTTAATAGATAATACCATGCCCCACTGGCATACCTCAGCCATGTCTATCCTTAATAGATAATACCATGCCCCACTGGCATACCTCAGCCATGTCTATCCTTAATAGATAATACCATGCCCCACTGGCATACCTCAGCCATGTCTATCCTTAATAGATAATACCATGCCCCACTGGCATACCTCAGCCATGTCTATCCTTAATAGATAATACCATGCCCCACTGGCATACCTCAGCCATGTCTATCCTTAATAGATAATACCATGCCCCACTGGCATACCTCAGCCATGTCTATCCTTAATAGATAATACCATTCCCCACTGGCATACCTCAGCCATGTCTATCCTTAATAGATAATACCATGCCCCACTGGCATATCTCAGCCATGTCTATCCTTAATAGATAATACCATGCCCCACTGGCATACCTCAGCCATGTCTATCCTTAATAGATAATACCATGCCCCACTGGCATACCTCAGCCATGTCTATCCTTAATAGATAATACCATGCCCCACTGGCATACCTCAGCCATGTCTATCCTTAATAGATAATACCATGCCCCACTGGCATACCTCAGCCATGTCTATCCTTAATAGATAATACCATGCCCCACTGGCATACCTCAGCCATGTCTATCCTTAATAGATAATACCATGCCCCACTGGCATACCTCAGCCATGTCTATCCTTAATAGATAATACCATGCCCCACTGGCATACCTCAGCCATGTCTATCCTAAAGCATTATTTCTGCATCAGGGCTTACTACAAGATAAAAGTGAATAAATAAATACAATATATCTTTTTCTGTAATTTGTAACTACCCTCGTATTGGAGAGTTGACACAAGTACAACCAGCCGGGCTCCAAAGGCTGAGGAGACTGAGCAGAGGTGGTTGTGGTTACCGAGCGAGTATAACAAATTGAATGTTGTATAGAGTTAGCAGTGCAGGAGCTGCAGGGCCAGGCAGGGGGTGATAAATCCACCTGTGTGAGAGCTTATATCAGACAGACCCAGGTCAGTGCCAGATAAATCGTCCAGCCCGTGCCCTGACAGAGCGGAGGCCCTTTGGGCTTTCCCGCTGCTGAGAGTTATATTTCCAGCACAGTCCCTCGCAGGTTGGAGCAGCGCTTCAGGATACAGCCAAGCTAAATGAAACGCTAATGCACTAAGTTTCCCATCAGAAATGTCCATAATTCATTTCCACACATTTCCTTGAGAGCAACACTGCAGGGTTTTAGGGCGGGGCCAGGGATCTAGAAATACTCGCTCCATGGAAGAGGACATTCTGATCAACAGAGGAAAACTAACAGTGAGAATCAATGAGCAGACTATCAATTCTGATCAACAGTAACGTTCATAAGGAGTCTGTCAGGATTATCTTGTTGCCTGTTTAATGATATATACTGAATGGATCTTGTTACCTGTTTAATGATATATACTGAATGGATCTTGTTACCTGTTTAATGATATATACTGAATGGATCTTGTTGCCTGTTTAATGATATATACTGAATGGATCTTGTTACCTGTTTAATGATATATACTGAATGGATCATGTTACCTGTTTAATGATATATACTGAATGGATCTTGTTGCCTGTTTAATGATATATACTGAATGGATCTTGTTGCCTGTTTAATTATATATACTGAATGGATCTTGTTGCCTGTTTAATGATATATACTGAATGGATCTTGTTGCCTGTTTAATGATATATACTGAATGGATCTTGTTGCCTGTTTAATGATATATACTGAATGGAGTTTTGGTGTTCTCTGCCTAGTCTGCCATATCTGGTACTAGCCACGTATAGCACCAGCATTGCATTTCCCTCTGTGCCTATAAATGCAAGAATATCAGTTATTATTTCATGTTGCGCATTTCAAATACCTCCTTTCTCTGCCGTTTCATTTTCATCAATAAAGAAGCCATTTTCCTTTCTTTTTCCCGGTACTTTAATCTGTGTTGAATGACTTGGGCCCAAAGGTACTGCAGCAATTCTCTTTGTGTTCGCTGTTAAATGTTTCCCTCCAGTTGGGTTTTGTTTCTGCCCTCCACTGCTCACCAAACGCCTTTGGTTTTGCACAAAATAGGTCTCTCTTGGATTGTGGAGTAGATATTACTTTTGATGTGTTGTTTTCTCAGACCAAAGGCTGTTGGTATCTCATACACTATCTCACACTCACATCCAATAAAGCACATTCTCTGCTTAGTCGGTTACGATGGAAAACTCAAGTGTAATTTCTCAGGCCATGGGGTTTGATTTTGCAGCTTTGCTCATTTTCCAACACAAATTATTTAAAACATTTCTCATTTTAATATCTGACAGTAAATATCATCCTGATATACCCAGAATAAAATCATAATCTAGGAGTAATTAACAGGAATAATGAACAGAAATAGATGTTTTAGGATACGATCTAAGCTGGAGTACAACGTGTTTTACTGCTAGGGTTTAGAATACAGAAATAGTGTGAACACCTGGTGCTTTAAAGACGTGGAACATTATTTCCTGCAGTGTGATGAATCGGTCGACTAAAAACGGTACAGCATGCATTATGTGACGCCTAGACCTGGCAAAGTTTCACAAATAATACATGTCTTGTTCTAACTGTTTATCATGAGTTGTTTATTTATTTACACAGGTATTGTTTACACTATTGTATTTTAAAACAGTACTATGCTGTCTTTTAACTTTCTAAAAGTGGTATCATTTTGTACAGTTCATTTCATGTTGTTCAATTTGAAATTTGCAGTACCATAAATTGTAGGTATTTCTCATTCCAATAATGAATTAGGGAAACCTTTCAAATACATAATATAATATATAGATATTTTTCCTCTATGTTATATTTTCACATGCAAAATAGATTTTCAGACAGAATAAGATATTTACATACAGGCACAATATATCAGACAGAGCAAAGATGGGAAGGATGTACTCTCCTTAATGCTAAGACACTTTGCTAGACCTTGCACATTTGTCCTTTGTCTGAGAAAACACAATTCAGTTTATAGTCTTTTTGCTGTATAGGTAAAGAATAGAAAAAAATCTTCAAAGCAGGATTTTGCCTGAGGTAAGACACAGGTGGATGAGGCCCGGAGCAGGGTCACAGTAAAGATTTATACTATGTACAAAGTAAAGAGCAGAAGAAAAACGACCATTCATGTAGCGTCTCAGTGAAGCGAGTGAAACAGCTGTTCATGGAGTGAAGAAGTGGTCAGGTAAGACAGGCCTGGAAATAATAATCACAGGCCCATCTGCTGACCTGGGACTGCATGGCTCCAGGGCTCCCGACACATGCCCTCGGTATGGCGTACAGCACAGCCCCAACCCCAGGAAGCCTGGCCGGCGCCGCGCTAGGCTGCTGACACTGCCACATGCTCCTGTTCTGTGGTAGCATGCGGACTCCCTCTCCATACTGTGCCACTGTTACAATATGTAGAACAGTGGAGGCTCCTCAGAGGAGGAAGGGGAGAGCAATCTTACTCAGTGAGCCTTTTTAGATACAACTACGATAAAAATACTTTACCAAATAACTGATTAAAAAACACTGTTTTGCAATAAAGGTCTACAGTAGCCTCAACAGCACCCTCTGGTGTAGCACCATGGTGTAGCCAGAGGACAGCTAGCTTCCGTCCTCCTCTTGGTACATTGACTTCAATACTTCTCACCGCCTTCCATAGACTTACACAGTAATTATGACGACTTGCTCCCAATCAAAGGATCAGAGAATTGATCTGGTACTGAAAGCATGAGCTACAGGTAAGGGAGATATCACTGCAGTGCATAACATGTGGTGAGTAGTTGACTTAAAGAGAGAAAGACAATAGTTTAACGGTTTTCAATAAACAGCAGAGAGAGAGACAGAGAGAGAGGAGAGAGAGAGAGGAAGAGAGAGAGAGGAAGAGAGGGAGAGAGAGGAGAGAGAGAGAGAGAGAGAGAGAGAGAGAGAGAGAGAGAGAGAGAGAGAGAGGAAGAGAGAGGAGAGAGAGAGAGAGAGAGAGGAGAGAGATAGAGAGAAAGAGAGAGAGAGGAAGAGAGAGAGAGGAAGAGAGAGGAGAGAGAAAGAGAGAGAGGAGAGAGAGAGAGGAAGAGAGAGAGAGAGGAAGAGAGAGATAGAGAGAGAGAAGAAGAGAGAGAGGAGAGAGAAAGAGAAATGGATACATTCTATTATGGTTTTCTTGGTAACGTGTTTATGGTATGCTGGCATTGCTTAGTTGATTATGTAGGTCGAATTATTCTAAGCCAAACTGATATTCAGTATTTTTGTTCTATTGCATGAATAACCAGGCTAGTACTTTCAGCATTTACTTTGCATTATTTTGATAAGAAGACATCTGTGTGTACAGCTGCACTCACATAGGGTAATTAATCTATTACAAACAGCCTATCTATATTTTAGCCTATATTCATTACCAAAAGGCCCTTGCTAGTGTGTAGGGAGCTGTCCATGGTGCTGATACAGTGTAGCGGACATAGGCTACAGATTTTGCACCAACCTGTAACTTCAAAAGCAATCAATCAATGTCTCGGAGTCTCTGCATTTGAACTTTGTGTTTGTTGAAGTATATAATCAGAATTCAATATACACTATACAAAAATATAAATGCAACATGCAACAATTTCAAAGATTTTACAGTTCATATAAGGAAATCAGTCAATTGAAATAAATCATAATAATCTATGGATTTCATATGACTGGGAATACCGATGTGCATCTGTTGGTCACAGATAAAAAGGTAGGGGTGTGGATCAGAAAACCAGTCAGTATCTGGTGTGACCACCAGTTGCCTCATGCAGCGAGACACATCTCCTTCACATAGAGTTGATTGTGGCCTGTGGAATGTTGTACCACTCCTCTTCAATGGTTGTGCGAATTGCTGGATATTGGCGGGAACTGGAACACGCTCTGGTACACGTCGATCCAGAGCATCCCAAACATGCTCAATGGGTGACATGTCTGGTGAGTATGCAGGCCATGAAAGAACTGGGACATTTTCAGCTTCCAGGAATTGTGTTCAGATCCTTGCGACATGGGGCTGTGCATTATCATGCTGAAACATGAGGTGATGGCGGCAGATGAATGGCACGGCAATGGGCCTCAGGATCTCCTCACGGAATCTCTGTACATTCAAATTGCCATCGATAAAATGCCATTCTGTTCGTTGTCTGTAGCTTATGCCTGCCCATACCAGTTGGAAGAGAGTTATGGAGTCTTTTGGAAAACAATGATTACATGTGGGTGTGTGTATCATTACAACTGCTGTTATTTTCTGATAAGTTACTGTATTAAGATTAATTCAAAGAAACAGGTCGATTTCATGTACACACAGTTTCCACCAAAAACAGGAGGCCCATCTCTTCAACAGTCAAAACAATATTTTAATTTAATAATTTATTTTGTGCTTTACTACAAAATGGCATTTTATGTTACGTGGGATTAAAACACATTGATCATATTAGTCTGCATATGATGATTTCCTGCATGTGTATCCTTAATGGTTTCTGCAGGAACAAATCAATATTGTATTATAATTGAGCGAGGAGGAGTGTGAAAAGCCTCATTCTAATGATATGTGATGAAAACGAAGGGCCTTTCAAACATTAAGGAAGGCTGTCTCCTAAAGATGAGTAGAACCAACCAGAGCCATCACACTATTATTTTCCCTTTGAACTCACTTAACAGACCATATTGACAGCCTCTGACTCCTCTCCGTAGCCTGGCTGGCCTTTTAATTACCACCACTACTTCTCTGCAGAAGGGCTTGTGAGACTCTCTTCTTAGGAGACAATCGAGTGATCATTAGACGACTAGAGAACGTCCCAGCCGACGGTTGTCAGGGTACAATATTGCACAGTGTGTCTACACACGTGGTCGCGCACACGCACACAGACACACCACACCACACACACACACACACACACACACACACACACACACACACACACACACACACGCACACACCACACCACACACACACACACACACACACACACACACACACCACACCACACACACACACACACACACACACACACGCACACGCACACGCACACGCACACGCACACGCACACAGACACACCACACCACACACACACACACACACACACACACACACACACACACACACACACACAGACACACAGACACACCACACCACACCACGCAAACACACACACACCACACCACGCAAACACACACACACACACACACACACACGCACACACGCACACACGCACACACGCGCACACAGACACACACACACACACACACACACACACACACACACACACACACACACACACACACACACACACACACCACACACACACACACACACACACACTGCAAATCAATGCTCACTGACATGCAGTCAAAGCACCTACACACAAAGCAACCTTTAGTGTATGGTGAAGAAACCCGTAAACAGATGAACAACTATGACATTCTGAAATGATTTGTTTTATGCACAGTGGCTCTTTAGGTTTTCAGGCAGGTTGTCAGTGATGATAGCATTGATGCGAACGGCAGAGACTGAGAAAACAACAACTTTGCTGAGTTTCCCACTTTGAAATGGAAGGGGAACTTCTAAAAGCAAAGGCACATTTTAATTGTATCGATTCAGCCTTAGAAATGTACAATTCTCTGGAAAAGTGTGAAAGTCAGCAGTCTCCGTCTCCTCAGCCAAGGGGTGCAGGTTTGTTTTGTAAAACCTTGCACTCCACATAGGCACCACACAATCACAGGCGAGAAGCTTAGTTTTGCCTGATCCAACACAATACATGAAAGGTCTGTGACAGGAAAAGTGCACATTGTTCAAAGTGCTGTTTAAATATGATCAGCAAAATGCTAACAGAAACATACATATGAATTCTGTGCTGAATGCAGTAGTTTTACGGGTTAATGGAGCTTTGAAGAGGCAGGGACAAAGCTTGTTGTTCTTTTTAACAGCTGATTTGCAGGTATATGTATAAAAACAGTTACTTGGCACATAAGTAATAATTCAAAGGCACCCTTTGAGAAAGTACCTCTTGATAAGGAATGAGACAAAAGCTGGCCAAAACAAAACAGCTATAACAGAGATACACAACAACTCCTTTACACTGTTCTGGTCTGATTACTTTTCTATTTTCCTCAGATAGATACACACAGTGCCTTCGGAAAGTATTCAGACCCCTTGACTTTTTCCACATTTTGTTACGTTACAGCCTTATTCTAAAATGGACTAAATAAAACAAATCCTCATCAATCTACAGACAATACCCCATAATGACAAAACGAAAACAGGTTTTTAGAAATTTTAGGAAAGGCACACACCTGTCTATAGAAGGTCCCACAGTTGACAGTGTATGTCAGAGCAAAAACCAAGCCATGAGGTCGAAGGAATTGTCTGTAGCGCTCCGAGACAGGATTGTGTTGAGACACAGATCTGGGGAAGGGTACCAAAACATTTCTGCAGCATTGAAGGTCCCCAAGAACACAGTGGCCTCCATCCTTCTTAAATGGAAGAAGTTGGAGAAGGATCTTGGTCAGGGAGGTGACCAAGAACCCAATGGTCACTCTGTCAGAGCTGTAGAGTTCCTCTGTGGAGATGGGAGAACCTTCCAGAAGGACAACCATCTCTGCAGCACTCCACCAATCAGGCCTTTATGGTAGAGTGACCAAACGGAAGCCACTCCTCAGTAAAAGGCTCATGACAGCCTGCTTGGAGTTTGGCAAAAGGCACTTAAAGACTCTCAGACCATGAGAAACAAGATTCTCTGGTCTAATGAAACCTAGATTGAACTCTTTGGCCTGAATGTGTCACGTCTGGAGGAAAAGCTGAAGAATGGGAGAAACTCCCCAAATACAGGTCTTCCTAGCTTGTAGCGTCATACCCAAGAAGACTCGAGGCTGTAATCGCTGCCAAAGGTGCTTCAACAAAGTACTGAGTAAAGGGTCTGAATACTTTTTTTTTTAATACATTTGCTAAAATTTCTAAAAACCTGTTTCTGCGTTGTCATTATGGGGTATTGTATCATTATGGGGTATTGTGTCATTATGGGGTATTGTGTCATTATGGGGTATTGTGTCATTATGGGGTATTGTGTCATTATGGGGTATTGTGTCATTATGGGGTATTGTGTCATTATGGGGTATTGTGTCATTATGGGGTATTGTGTCTTTATGGGGTATTGTGTCATTATGGGGTATTGTGTCTTTATGGGGTATTGTGTCTTTATGGGGTATTGTGTCTTTATGGGGTATTGTGTCATTATGGGGTATTGTGTCTTTATGGGGTATTGTGTCATTATGGGGTATTGTGTCATTATGGGGTATTGTGTCATTATGGGGTATTGTGTCATTATGGGGTATTGTGTCATTATGGGGTATTGTGTCATTATGGGGTATTGTGTCATTATGGGGTATTGTGTCATTATGGGGTATTGTGTCTTTATGGGGTATTGTGTCATTATGGGGTATTGTGTCTTTATGGGGTATTGTGTCTTTATGGGGTATTGTGTCTTTATGGGGTATTGTGTCATTATGGGGTATTGTGTCTTTATGGGGTATTGTGTCATTATGGGGTATTGTGTCATTATGGGGTATTGTGTCATTATGGGGTATTGTGTCATTATGGGATATTGTGTCTTTATGGGGTATTGTGTCTTTATGGGGTATTGTGTCATTATGGGGTATTGTGTCATTATGGGGTATTGTGTCATTATGGGGTATTGTGTCATTATGGGGTATTGTGTTATTATGGGGTATTGGGTCATTATGGGGTATTGGGTCATTATGGGGTATTGTGTCTTTATGGGGTATTGTGTCATTATGGGGTATTGTGTCATTATGGGGTATTGTGTCATTATGGGGTATTGTGTCATTATGGGGTATTGTGTCATTATGGGGTATTGTGTCATTATGGGGTATTGTGTCTTTATGGGGTATTGTGTCATTATGGGGTATTGTGTTATTATGGGGTATTGGGTCATTATGGGGTATTGGGTCTTTATGGGGTATTGTGTCATTATGGGGTATTGTGTCATTATGGGGTATTGTGTCATTATGGGGTATTGTGTCATTATGGGATATTGTGTCTTTATGGGGTATTGGGTCATTATGGGGTATTGTGTCATTATGGGGTATTGTGTCATTATAGGGTATTGTGTCATTATGGGGTATTGGGTCATTATGGGGTATTGTGTCTTTATGGGGTATTGTGTCATTATGGGGTATTGTGTCATTATGGGGTATTGTGTCATTATGGGGTATTGGGTCATTATGGGGTATTGTGTCATTGTGGGGTATTGTGTCATTATGGGGTATTGTGTCATTATGGGGTATTGGGTCATTATGGGGTATTGTGTCTTTATGGGGTATTGTGTCATTATGGGGTATTGTGTCTTTATGGGGTATTGTGTCTTTATGGGGTATTGTGTCATTATGGGGTATTGTGTCATTATGGGGTATTGTGTCTTTATGGGGTATTGTGTCATTATGGGGTATTGTGTCATTATGGGGTATTGTGTCATTATGGGGTATTGTGTCTTTATGGGGTATTGTGTCTTTATGGGGTATTGTGTCATTATGGGGTATTGTGTCATTATGGGGTATTGTGTCTTTATGGGGTATTGTGTCATTATGGGGTATTGTGTCATTATGGGGTATTGTGTCTTTATGGGGTATTGTGTCATTATGGGGTATTGTGTCATTATGGGGTATCATTATGTTTGTTGAGATTGAAAAATAAAAGGAATATAATCAAATCCAATCAAAATGAGGGGAAACAGCAGATGTGGAAAAAACACAAAATGTCTGCCATCCTTTGACACAATGTTAAGTGTTCCCTGATGGGAAATCTTGTTGTTTCTAACTTTGTAGACGTGTTTAAAGTCACTAATCTGACATCTCACATAACCTTGTTTGTGCTCTTAGCTCAAAGCATGTTGTTCATGTCGGGTGAAATCATTAGACTTTCCCACCTTAACAAGCCTTTGCCTCCAAACAGTGCTTTGTCTAACATGTAACCCACTGTATTGGTGAACAACACTATCTTTAGTATAGCTACCACTTGTTATCAGCTTTGCTACTATAACTTCTGCTTAGGACGGCAGGAAGCCCAGCGGTTAGTGCGTTGGTACATCTTCTGTTGACTTTCTACATTAATTCCACCCCTATGGATATTGTCCTCAGCTGCGATTATTATTTGTGTGTGTATGTGTGTGCGTGCGTGTGTGCCTTGCGTGCGTGCGTGTACCCACAGCCCATCAGAGCACATAATGAAGCCTTATGTTGACATGTGCAGTGGATGGCAAACCTAGTCTGATGGGAATGGTCATTTCCCAGGTAGAGCGGATCCAGAGTGAGGGATGGTCTCTGTGTGGCTGTCAGAGGACGTTACCAGACGGCAGACACAACCAGGCTCTGAAGATGATCACATTTGATACACAGATGACATCCTTTCCCCTGCTGTGACTACATAGGCTCATTTCTCTACACTGACATCCTTTGCTGTGTGAGTGTTCTTCAAGTTCTTCAAGTCAAATCTATCACTTTAATGGAGAGATACTAAAATATGGGATTTATTTGTTTTAAAAAACCAGACTGTATGGTTGTTTTTATGATACAACATATCGGTGCTACCATCTATATAGGAATTAACTAGAGTAATCACTAAAACTACAGGGTAAAACATGGGCCTAAAGCCACTATGACAATGTTGGTACCATGTTATCTTCATCCGGTAGGTGGATTATGTAATCCCCACTAATCTGAAACCTACTACACAAATATGTTATGGACTCATCAACTAAATCAAATTATAAGGGTGATAAGTCCAGAACCCGATTACAGAATATAGGCTTAAAACAAGCAATACCCTACCAATCGCACGACTATTTGGACCAGGATATTATTTAGATAACATAGTATTGTCCATCATGAAAGGACACAAAGGGTGCCACAGGACCTAAATACCCTCTTGAAAGTTCATCTTCAGAGGTTATAGTTGTTCTCTAGAAGTCTGACGAGGCAACAGTTTACATGAAACCAGAACACCAACAACATTGGATGATTCCAGCACTTTCCAGCACATTGCTTGAACCATGCATTGCAGGCGGCCGGGGAGAGAAAGGCTGGTGAATTAGTGGCAGGCAGGTGGGTGGGGTGAGGGTTGTGCTTGCTGAAGCCTTGACAGTGCTTTGTACTGAATGATTGTTCTCCACACAGCTAACTGAGCCACGGCAGGCAGGCGTACACAAAGTTGTTTGATAGCCCAAAAGGATATGCTGGCTGCATCTTCAAAGTCCAGCGAGCCTTCCATGTGTCAGCGAGAGATTAAGCTCTTCCAGAGAGGGCAACGTCTCTGATCATGTCGTTCAATCCATGGGATTTGAATTAAGGAATAAAATTTCAGACATTGCGCATTTCAGTGCTGTGTATGTCAGGAGAGAAGGAGGAAGTCATGTTGGAGCTGCTAGATGTGACAGACGCCATCAATCACAAGTTCATTCCACTACTTAGCTAAAGTTGATATTAGTCCAAATAGGACACATCTGTTTCCTGCTCCATTCTGTATGTGTGTATAATGTCAATTGTGCCGTGCCTTTTCTCACAGTGAGGTGCACATGTATTGTGATACTGTGTTTGGAGCTCACACACAGACAGACACACACGACACAAACACACACACAATAAACATACAAATATGAAAGTCACTGTGGAAACAAAAAAGGTCTGAAAGCTTAAACCTCATTCTCCTCTCAGTGTTCTTATGTCAGAATGTCTTTCACAAGAGATTCACTCTGTTGGATAATAGTTTATTTTCTCTACTTTTCAAGAGAGAATGAGTTGGTTCCCCAGGAGCGCAGTTCAAGGGCAGGTCTCTGTAACACAGGGAGACGCTCTCACCAAGACCTTGGAATCAGACAGAGGAAGCCAAGGATGTCTTTATGCCTGGATTGAGCTTGGCCACAACACTAACCCTGTGCCCTGTTCAGATAATATTGTTGCCTCAGTTCAGGCACATGGACCGTCCTTGGTACCACAACCTCTGAAGGTTACCGTCACTGCTAATGGTTCTGCCATTCCTCCACTAGCATCAGAATAGGAGTAGTTGGTTGGGTTATGGAGCAGCAACTCACCTGATGATCTGAATCCCAGAGATGTGATTTACTCCTCACTCCCACATGCTCTCCTTTCCCCAATCATTGGCCTCTTTCACCCATCACGTCCCACAGTGGGGCAGAATTGCTAAAAGCACCTACCACGCCATGTTCTCCTATTATTAGCATGGCGTTTAAAGCTTTGTCCCTGGTCAGATGGTCAATGCTTCAGGGCAGTGTGTCACTGCATGGGCACAAAAGGTAGCCAAACTATGCCATTCAAGGACCAGGTGCCACTGTCTGCAGTAATACAATTTGACAATCATACATCATTGAGGACGACGGTGATAGGAGTGTGGCTAGTAATTGTTAGGCGCCAAAACCCTAACATTCCAGAAGACTTGCCCGGTGCAGTCCATGCGAGCTGTCAGGACAGCTGTTAGTCTAGAGCAGTGGTATTCAGTAGTATTTCAGCGGGGCCACAATTTCTGGGGACACTTTTTTTTTTTGCATGAATTTCTCACGACCCCACCCAAAATGTTATGACAACCAATAAAGTAAAATCGGTAAATTCCGATTTTTACATCAACAAATAACCTTCAATTCATGACATTTACATCTCTTATAAAAATGAAAAGAAACCAATAAATACATCAATACAATTGTATTTGTATAATTATCTTTATGAAAAACAATACAATAATCTGTACTGCAGTTGACCCCTGACCCTGACTTTGAATACCACTGGTCTATAGGAACCCCTATGACAGGCATAGAGGAGAAGGCATTAAGACAGCATCCATGTAAGAAACAATAGGAAAATGGTATCTTTATTAGGATGGCCTTCTGTTTGTTCGCAGTAAACTGCATTCTATGGATATGTCCTTGGATGGACTGTGTTGTTTCTATAATGATGTTTTGGAGCTGAGCAGGTCCTTGTCCTCTGTGCTCTCATCATCATTTACAGTACTCGCGTCAACTGCTCTTTAGTGCAGCATTGAATAGAGCAAATATGTTGTTGTTCAGCATGTCTTTCAATGTTAATGTAATGTAGAAGTGTTTCACCTTCTCATGATGTATTTCTCTAGTGTACAGAACAAAATCAGTGTCGTTACGGTGTAAATACTGCAAACAAAGACCTGTTTATAGCTTAGTGCCTCATTGTGCTTTAGTCTGGCTCTCTGCAAGCTTAGTATTATGAATGTTACATGATCAATGATTATTTCTAACATCTACACTGAAATAAGAACAGAGGCTGCAGCTGTTTAATGCTGTTGATTTGGGAATTCACATTGTTATAATAGTTCTATTCTTTATTGATGATGTAGGCTGTTGTGTTTTATTGATGATGTAGGCTGTTGTTGTGTTTTATTGATGATGTAGGCTGTTGTTGTGTTTTATTGATGATGTAGGCTGTTGTTGTGTTTTATTGATGATGTAGGCTGTTGTGTTTTATTGATGATGTAGGCTGTTGTGTTTTATTGATGATGTAGGCTGTTGTTGTGTTTTATTGATGATGTAGGCTGTTGTGTTTTATTGATGATGTAGGCTGTTGTGTTTTATTGATGATGTAGGCTGTTGTTGTGTTTTATTGATGATGTAGGCTGTTGTTGTGTTTTATTGATGATGTAGGCTGTTGTTGTGTTTTATTGATGATGTAGGCTGTTGTGTTTTATTGATGATGTAGGCTGTTGTGTTTTATTGATGATGTAGGCTGTTGTTGTGTAATCAATATAATTACAGACATAATATTCCAATAATTATTTTCAAAAATGAATAGGAAGCTTTCTGTTTCATGGGGAATGATTATTATTACACTTTTACCTGGAAGGTGTTTGTGTGATTGGGTGATCATGTTAATACTGTAACTGTGGAGAGGCGGAACACCCCCATAGGCGGAATAGGTGGATGTGGGGGAGGGAGATGCTTTCATGGTCAGGGCCAGGGCTTGCTACAGCAGAGCATCAGCCATGGCCCTGTATAAGAGCAGCGGGCCCCAGCCTCTTTACTTACTGCCCGCTGGAGCAGGAGGTCGACACACACCTGAACCCCCCTTGCACTGCGGGCCACAGGGCGCAGCACAGCACAGCCGACCCCCTTTGACCTCTCCTCCACACAAAGCCCCTGGGACAATCAGCTCAGGGACCACTCCCAGGCACTCTACTAACAGTCACTGCCTTCTCTACACCCTGGAGTGATGTAGAGCGTTATACGAACAAACGCATATGCCTACACATTCCCATAGTCATATCCTACACAGCTGCTCCTTATGCACACATACATACTGTAGATACATACACACACAGAAAACCTAGCTTTTTGATGTTATTTCAAACTGCTTTTTTCCATCTCTACCACAATAATTTTTGTGTCATGCGCTGCCAGGCAGAATAAAGACAGCTTTAGTTTGGTCAATATCTCCATCTTGTGGACACTTGGTATGTTTTTATAGTTCAAGGTGCTCAGCTGTGGATATCGTACTAATCATGTGGTTGGACACAAGGTCATCTGGGGTCAAAGCACTGCAAACCTTTCTATCATCAAATAATGCATCTAATTTCATTCCTTGTGGTCTATTCCAGTGTTTCCAAAGTCCAGTTCTCCAGAACCCCCAACAGCACACATTTTTGTTGCAGCCCTGGACAAACACACCTGACTCAAGTCACTGAGGGCTTGATGATTAGTTGACAAGTTGAATTAGGTGTGCTTGTCCGGGGCTACAATACAAATACGTGCTGTTGGGGGTTCTGGAGGACTGGAGATGGGAAACAATGCTTTATTCTATGCATCCTATAAGACAGGGGTGTCAAACTCATTCCACAGAGGGCAAAGTGTCTGCAGGAAATCCTTACTTATTAGTGACCTTAATTCATCAATCAAGTACAAGGGTGGAGCGAAACCCTGCAGACACTCCGTGGATTGAGTTTGACACGTGCTGTAAGAGGATACATAACCAGATGTGGAATAAACCTATAAATAATAATAACATTAAAGTGATTGGGCTATAATAACACTGAAAAAGTCTGTGGTCTCATCCTCTCAGGGTCAAAGAGGAAGTGGGATGACTTCATCACTCTGCTTTTGATTGGTTAGTGAGGCCCCTCTTGGATGACGGCACGGGTGAACCCCACAGAGAGCCGATCCCTCTCACTCTCTGCTGTAGCTCTCTCTCCAAAACAGCCCTACTTTTTAATATATGCAACATCTATGTCGAGAGAGCCATCCAAAATGGCTGCTCCCTGGAGGAGAGGATGACGGCAGAGTCAGCTCAAACTTGCGCTGGGGCATTTTGTACTGCAAGGTTCTGCACAGAATGTTAGCATTCACAATGTCACAACACCCGGGGAGGTCTACCTTTACTTCCCAATGAGATCACTTAATCTCAAATTCTACTGGTAATGATCCAACACATGGCTTCACCTGAGCTTGAACTGGCTTCAGATCAGCCAGGTAGTGACCCACTGGTTGAATCAACATTGTTTCCACGTCATTTCAATGAAATGACGTTGAACTAATGTGGAATAGACGTTGAATTAACGTCTGTGCCCAGTGGGGAGGAGGGTCACCCTAGCAGGGAACATTGGCTCCGATCCTGTTTGAAGATCTGGAAGATGTTGTTGTCTCTGTAGCTGTTTCTGCATCACTGTATTTACGCTCTTCCTCCTCAGAGAATTGAGAATATTTCTAAACAGAAAAACCATGACCTAAAGGCTCCTTGTCATCTGGATTATTCAACCAATTTTCAAATAAGACAGAAGAGAGAGAGAGAGAGAGAAAGAGAGAGAGAGAGAGAGAGAGAGAGAAGAGAGAGAGAGAGAGAGAGAGAGAGAGAGAGAGAGAGAGAGAGAGAGAGAGAAAGAGAGAGAAAGAGAGAGAGGTGAATGAAAGAGTGGAAGGGGAAGAGAGTGGGGAGCTTAATGCATTGCTTAAAAAAAGAAGAGGTTCATATTTCATGCTCATCATTAAGGCAGGGTTTGAGCATGGAAGGCGCTTCTGCTATTTTCCCACACTCCTTGAGCCAAGTCCTTGTGACAGCCCTCCACTACATCCCGGCAAATCATCTGCATGAGCTCCAGCGAACAAAAACAGCCCAGTGCGGGGGAAGCGAGCGAGGCCCAGCCGCAGCTCTGCTCCTGTGATGGGGAGACATGTCACTTTGCATCAGCTCTAGGCCTCCAACTCACATCATCTAGTGGAGAAGAACAAGACTGCTCCAAAGACACAAAGAGAGGCTACAGCAGCCGGCCGGCCCTTAGTGCCCAGTATACCACCTTGTATAGAAGTGATGAGAGAGGTAATATTTAAATAGAAGGTTGGGAGAAAACACTAAGCTACTTTAGGCATTTGATTAGAGAAATGCCAGGCTCTCTAAAATCCAGTGATTTACTTTAGGGCTGGGAGTTGCCTATTTGTGGGGCATATACACAACACTGAGTCACTTGGATTTTCCTATGCAAATATGTTGTGTAAGGAACAGGTACTTACAGAAACCACCAGAGAGCAGCTCACAGTGTATATCACACTCTTTAGAGGTTGCAAAACTCTTATCCCAAATTTCATCCATGGAAATAATTTAGTACCCATAGTTAGTGCCTGACAATCCTAAGGACAGTCTGATGAGAGGAACCAGATATCCAACAGGGTACCAGTATGCCCCCTAGTGGACACAGCTGAACCTGCAGGAACTGGAATGTACTGAAGGCATCCTGCATCTACTCTGCTGTAAGCTGTATTCACCACACTAGTTTAGAAATAGAAGTATATTTGCCCCTGGCCTCTTTCTCAAGGATATACACTGACACTCAAGGAGACTTGAAAAATGTAGTTTCACCAAAATGTACCTGTCTTCCAAGATGCATGCGATCCAAGCCCAAATTGGTCTATTTAAAGCTGTGTACATAGACATGTTAATATTATTGACTTGCAAAGTATACTGAGGACAGGAAGCTAGCCAGTCTATGTTGGGACATCATAAGACACAGAGTGATGCCGAGTCCATACAGGTGAATGGAAGGTTTTGTACTTGAACTCATTTTACATACTGTACATGCTACTGCCATTTCACCCTATTACAAGACAGTCACTGCCAAAATTACAAGACAGTCACTGCCAAAATTACAATACAGTCACTGCCAAAATTACAATACAGTCACTGCCAAAATTACAAGACAGTCACTGCCAAAATTACAATACAGTCACTGCCAAAATTACAAGACAGTCACTGCCAAAATTACAAGACAGTCACTGCCAAAATTACAAGACAGTCACTGCTGAAATTACAATACAGTCACTGCCAAAATTACAATACAGTCACTGCCAAAATTACAAGACAGTCACTGCCAAAATTACAAGACAGTCACTGCCAAAATTACAAGACAGTCACTGCCAAAATTACAAGACAGTCACTGCTGAAATTACATGACAGTCACTGCCAAAACTACATGACAGTCACCGCCAAAATGGGCTTGTGTGCATTAAAACTTTAATGTGACATATCTGTACAGCACATAGGCCTGCAGAACTCTAACATACAATCAACCAAACCAACCATAAAATAATGTTTTTCTCAATCACGTACAAGCATTTTCTGGAACTGTTGTTAAACATACCTATAGCAAAACAACACATTTGCAGTTTGTCTGATCATTTCCTTGCCTTTGTACCTGGATTTCATACTGTATTTTTGCAACACTTTAAATACAATTGTCATCAATGAATTCAAAATTCACTGTCAAGTTTGTTCACAGAATATCAACACATTGTTTTCATCAGAAGAGATAAGGTAGCAATGTGTTCACTGTTCCCATCAATCAGTAAATACTATCAGTAGTAAATCAGGTACAATGTAGAGAAAGACCTAGGCAATGTGTTCACTGTTACTCTAAGTCATCATCTCCAACATTGTAACCTTCCATTACAGATCTTTGCTTTGGTGTGGATTGTGTTCCTCCACTGTATTCACCTTTACTTATATCTATTGGGGAATGTGTTTCTGCTTGGCGATGGAAAATGTACAAATGAGCAAACCTATGAGCAGACCAGCGTATGTATTTAATATTATATAAATGGAATTGGATTGTGATGATACCAGTGAATGAATTCTGCACACAATGTGCGTTTTTTCCATTTTCTTTTTGGTCAGTAATAATATTTAATTTGATGTGTATGAAATTGTTTGGTGAAATATGCATCAATGGAGAGTAATTACCCATAATTCTGCACCTTTTGATAGTTGGGTTTCAGATCTATTCTGCACCTCATGATGTAGTGACTGCAGAGGAACTCGATTGATCTATTGGGATTTTTCAAAGACTTCTGTTTTGTCAGCTTAAACTAGAAATATGTATGTTAGTGTTCATCTTTTTGCAGACAATCATGTTATTTTGATTTATGTATTTGCAATTGTTTTATGTGTTGTTAACTTTTGTGGCTTTTACAGAGTAAGATACACAAATAACATTCGCCGTCGGATCCTTACCAGGCACCCCGGCCTATGTCCTCGATATCTCCGTCTCTTTCTCCTGCAAATCACGGGGATTCCGGCCTTGTCGGGTGTTTGAAGTACATCATTCCGTTGAAGAAAAACTCTTCATCCAGTCTGATTTGAGTAATCACTGTCGTGATATCCAGAAGCTCTCTTCTGTCGTAAGAGACGGTGGCAGAAACATTATGTATAAAATAAGTTACAAATAACGCAAAAAAACATAAATAGTAGTACAATTAGTTAAGCGCCTGTAGAACGTCCGCCCTCTCCACCGGCACCTTTTCTAGATGGTGGTTCCAAACTTCTTTCATGTAAGAATGTTGGAGGCCACTGTCTCGTAGCTCTACAGACAATTCCTTGGACCTCATGGCTTGGTTTTTGCTCTGACATGCACTGTCAACTGTGGGACCTTCTATAGACAGGTGTGTACATTTCCAAATCATGTCCAATCAATTGAATTTACCACAGGTGGACTCCAATCAAGATGTAGAAACATCTCAAGGATGTAGCACATTCATAATGCATCCTAACATTCATAATACATCCTAACGTTCACAATACATCCTAACGTTCATAATGCATCCTAACGTTCATAACGCATCCTAATGTTCACAATACATCCTAACGTTCACAATACATCCTAACGTTCACAATACATCCTAACGTTCACAATACATCCTAATATTCATAACGCATCCTAACATTCATAACGCATCCTAACAGTCATAACGCATCCTAACATTCATAATGCATCCTAACGTTCATAATGCATCCTAACGTTCATAACGCATCCTAACATTCATAACGCATCCTAACATTCATAACGCATCCTAACATTCATAACGCATCCTAACATTCATAATGCATCCTAACATTCATAACGCATCCTAACATTCATAATGCATCCTAACATTCATAACGCATCCTAACATTCATAATGCATCCTAACATTCATAACGCATCCTAACATTCATAACGCATCCTAACATTCATAACGCATCCTAACATTCATAACGCATCCTAACATTCATAACACATCCTAACATTCATAACGCATCCTAACATTCATAACGCATCCTAACATTCATAACGCATCCTAACATTCATAATGCATCCTAACATTCATAATGCATCCTAACGTTCATAATGCATCCTAACGTTCATAATGCATCCTAACATTCATAATGCATCCTAACGTTCATAACACATCCTAAGATCCATTTATCTAAATGTAGTTGATTAAACTGTTCTTTTTCTGCTGTATGCGGCCACACATGACAACAGGTTCTTTTATGCTGTGGTCACAAAGCCTCAGGTGCCAACAGGTTGCCTGCCCTGCACCAAAGGGCACTAGCTGTGTGAATGGACACCTTGCTATCAAACAAAGAGACTGCAATAGCCTGTTACAGTCACACAGAAAAACACAAACTAAAGACAGAAAATGTTTATAAGTCGATAGCACTAGGGTTGTGATTAATAATTGTCTATATCGGATATCTAGCTAAATGTTTCTGTCCAGAGACATAATACTAACCAGGAGAGGGCAGCATACACCAAGGTTCTACTTCTGCAGGCAACATGCTGACTACAGTACACATGGACCATACATGAATGAGACATCTAGTAAAAAGAAACTGTGATTTGAAAAACTGAATAATACAATGCAAATACATCAAGTGTACACAATATACAAAAGCCAAGAGCATTTTTGTCAAAATTCAAATGTTTTTTCAAACTACAGAAATGTAAGATTGTGTCTCTTCCTGATTCCATTAGTCTAAAATAACGTTTCCAT
This sequence comes from Thymallus thymallus, assembly GCA_023634145.1. Lineage (NCBI taxonomy): Eukaryota > Metazoa > Chordata > Actinopteri > Salmoniformes > Salmonidae > Thymallus > Thymallus thymallus. The sequence continues at coordinate 42,734,514 of CM042414.1, read as the reverse complement.
GACAGTGCTCGTATGGAATCCTGACCAGATCACTCCAAGGTCTCTAAAGGTAATTTCCTACGAGCAGACAGAAGAACCTGCATGCCTGACACACACGTATCCGGAATAAACTGTATGTGAGTAACAACAGGAAGGTTTGTGGGGGTTGGGAGATCAGCCATGGGGTCAGGGCACTTAGTACTGCTCTAATAAGGAGAAGATAGGTGGTAATATTGGCCTTGTACCGGATGATGCAGTGAGGTTATGGCTTCATACATGCATAGTCAGCGTGCCTCAATGAGGGCACCATTTCATAAGCTGTTTATCTGATGACATGATGTCATACAATCATTGAGTAACACAGTAGTGTCACAGTATATAGGCAATCAGTACAACAAACAATGAGAGTGTGTCAAGCCACCTGGCTTACATTCATCCCCACATACTATTTATAAGTCATTTTATGATCTGTCATATATTGTGTCTTACTAATATACCTGTGTCTCATGTTTGCCATCAGAACGAGTTGACCTGATTAACCTTGAAAGCCAAATTGAGTCAATATAAAAACTTCTGTAACTGTAATGATTCAGGTGTGTGCTACTTTATGAACCTGAAATGCTGGAGCATAACATTAATACTGAGGCAATGAGGTTCTGCCTGTATAAGGAGACTATGTCATTCTAAAGAGGAACGAGGAAGTTACAGGGATCAATGGTTATCATCAAAGCACACCTCTGCTATACGCTATAATGGCAATGTGGAACTCACTCCATTGATGGTGATATTTACAAATATATATACAAAGTTCTGACTTCAAAATGTCAGCATTCAAAAGAAAAAGCCTCTTAAGCAATGAAGCACAGGTGGGGTTATCCAGGCTCAGATACAGCCTCCCCTTGAGTTATCCAAAAGTGAACTAACTAGAACATCCCCAAATGGCCACTTAAATACATTTGGCCACACCTATTCTTGGCGGGCAGGCCAGGTACTGTATATCTATGCATGATAAAGCGACCTTCACACAACATTAAACATGAAGGAGAAACCGGACACATGCTCTCTAAACAAAGACAACCAAGAAATTGACAGTAAACTGGTACATGCAATTAAATCACACGTGTTGCGCAGCTCTCCAAACAACACAGCTCTCCAAACAACGCAGCTCTCCAAACAACGCAGCTCTCCAAACAACGCAGCTCTCCAAACAACGCAGCTCTCCAAACAACGCAGCTCTCCAAACAACGCAGCTCTCCAAACAACACAGCTCTCCAAACAACGCAGCTCTCCAAACAACGCAGCTCTCCAAACAACGCAGCTCTCCAAACAACGCAGCTCTCCAAACAACTCAGCTCTCCAAACAACACAGCTCTCCAAACAACGCAGCTCTCCAAACAACGCAGCTCTCCAAACAACGCAGCTCTCCAGACAACGCAGCTCTCCAGACAACGCAGCTCTCCAGACAACGCAGCTCTCCAAACAACGCAGCTCTCCAAACAACGCAGCTCTCCAAACAACGCAGCTCTCCAAACAACGCAGCTCTCCAAACAACGCAGCTCTCCAAACAACGCAGCTCTCCAAACAACGCAGCTCTCCAAACAACGCAGCTCTCCAAACAACGCAGCTCTCCAAACAACGCAGCTCTCCAAACAACGCAGCTCTCCAAACAACGCAGCTCTCCAAACAACGTTTCCATTTGGAGAATGAGAATTGGATGAATTAATATTATTTTAATGAATTCTAAATGTCCATAACCAAACATTCTAAATTAACTAGTTAATATGTTGGGATCAACAGCAACTTCACTGATGAATATATATTTCAGGGACATTGATAAACAATTGACACAATGAAACATATAGTGTGCATGAAATGCCGGGAGCCAGTGTGCCTCCACTCACCCCTCCTCTTATTCTGTTCTTGACATTTTAAATCATGTTCGAGACACGTTCCTCACACATAAACAGTAACCTCATTAACATTGTCAGGAAGTAGCAGTGGTCATTTTTTCAGTTTTACTTATTATTTTTGTCTCATCCCTGCAACTCCCCAAAGGTTCTTAACACCCGCCTGCTTAACCCGGAAGCCAGCCGCACCAGTGTGTAGGAGGAAAAACAGTTCACAAGGAGTCGCAATGAGCCAAGTAAAGCTTACCCCCGGCCAAACCATCCCCTAACCCGGACGACGCTGGGCCAATTGTGCGCCGCCCTATTGGACACCCGATCACGGCCGGTTGTGATACAGCCTGGGATCGAACCCGGGTCTGTAGTGACACCTCTAGCACTGCGATGCATTAGACTGCTGCGCCACTCGGGAAGCCCACGGTTCGGTATTTCTAACAGCAAGACAGAATTGCACATTCCAAACAAGCACTGGCTACATGATACATATTGGCCAATTGCAGGGCAGATACTCCTGCAGAGAGCACCCTGTAGGAACAGCAGATGAGCAGAAAGGAGGCAGTACGGCCTCAACTTGACCCCCTGTGTGCCTTGTTAAAAGTTAATTTGTGGAATTTCTTTCCTTCTGAATGTATTTGAGTCAATCAATTGTGTTGTGTCAAGGTAGGGTTGGTATACAGAAGATAGCCCTATTTGGACCAAGTCCATATTATGGCAAGAACAGCTCAAATAAGCAAAGAGAAACGACAGTCCATCATTACTTTAACACATGAAGGTCAGTCAATACGGAACATTTCAAGAACTTTGAAAGTTTCTTCAAACGCAGTCACAAAAACCATTAAGCGCTATGATGAAACTGGCTCTCATGAGGTTCGCCACAGGAATGAAAGACCCAGAGTTACCTCTGCTGCAGAGGATAAGTTCATTAGAGTTACCAGACTCTGAAATTGCAGCCCAAATAAATGCTTCACAGAGTTCAAGTAACAGACACATCTCAACATCAACTGTTCAGAGGAGACTGTGTGAATCAGGCCTTCATGGTTGAATTGCTACAAAGAAACCACTACTAAGGGACACCAATAATAAGAAGAGACTTGATTGGGCCAAGAAACACGAGCAATGGACGTTAGACCGGTGGAAATCTGTCCTTTGGTCTGATGAGTCCAAATTTACGATTTTTGGTTCCAACCGCCATGTCTTTGTGAGATGCAGAGTAGGTGAATGGATGATCTCCGCATGCGTGGTTTCCACCGTGAAGCATGGAGGAGGTATGATGGTGTGGGGGTGCTTTGCTGGTGACACTGTCTGTGATTTATTTAGGATTCAAGGCACACTTAACCAGCATGGCTACCACAGCATTCTGCAGCTATACGCCATCCCATCTGGTTTGAGCTTAGTGGGACTATCATTTATTTTTTAACAGGAAAAAAAAATTTGGACACAACACGCTGTGTAAGGGCTATTTTACCAAGAAGGAGAATGATGGAGTGCTGCATTAGATGACCTGGCCTTCACAATCACCCGACCTCAACGCAATTGAGATGGTTTGGGATGAGTTGGACCGCAGAGTGAAGGAAAAGCAGCCAACAAGTGTTCAGCATACGTGGGAACTCCTTCAAGGCGGTTGGAAAAGCCTTCCAGATGAAGCTGGTTGAGAGATTGCCAAGAGTGTGCAAAGCTGCCATCAAGGCAAAGGGTGGATACTTTAAAGAATCTCAAATATAAAAATAGTTTAACACTTTTTTGTTTACAACATGATTCCATATGTGTTTCAAAGTTGTGATGTCTTCACTATTATTCTACAATTTAGAAAAAAGTACAAATAAAAAACACTTGAATGAGTAGGTGTCCAAACTTTTGACTGGTACTGTTTAGGGATGCTTATTTATAAAACCCTCTTAGGCCTAACTCCCCCCTATCTGAGATATCTACTGCAGCCCTCATCCTCCACATACAACAACCGTTCTGCCAGTCACATTCTGTTAAAGGTCCCTAAAGCACACACATCCCTGGGTCGCTCGTCTTTTCAGTTCGCTGCAGCTAGCGACTGGAACGAGCTGCAACAAACACTCAAACTGGACAGTTTTATCTCAATCTCTTCATTCAAAGACTCAATCATGGACACTCTTACTGACAGTAGTGTCTGCTTTGTGTGATGTATTGTCATCTCTACCTTCTTGCCCTTTGTGCTGTTGTTGTCACAACTGTGCCTTCTACCTCGACGGTGCTCCGGCTCGCCGGTATACTACCTACCGGCATGAGGAAGATGGCAGCCACACCCAAGCTCCCACACCTGTTCTCATTTCACATGATTGCGCTCCCTATATATGTTCCCTGCTTCTGTGTGAGTGTGTGGGTTATTGTTATTTGTTGTGTGTCGGTCGCTCATTAAACTTTTTGCTCACTACCCTCGCACCCTCACTGTTGTCTGTGACCAATAATGTTTGTAATATGTTTTGTGCTGCTACCATGTTGTGCTGCAGCCATGATGTGTTGCTACCATGTTGTTGTCATGTTGTGTTGCTACTGTAATGAACCTGTAAGGCCACCTATCTGGCACGTTGTTTGTGGACTAGCTAAACTGTCTAGGACACTGATTTACCATGTAATTATCAAGTAGTATTTTATTTGGATGAACAAACAATGCACCCCAGCACTGACCAGCAGCACACAACGCCTTCCCAACAACTCTCCCTCAACATGCCTCCCACATCCTAACATACAGCAACTCATTTGTATAACATTGTGTGATAGGCTGAGAGACTTTCAAATGTAAACCATGCTGTGTTGTCATGTGTTGCTGCCATGCTATGTGGTTGTCTTCGGTCTCTCTCTATGTAGTTTTGCGGTGTCTCTCTTGTCGTGATGTGTGTTTTGCCCTATATACAGTGGGGAGAACAAGTATTTGATACACTGCCGATTTTGCAGGTTTTCCCACTTACAAAGCATGTAGAAGTCTGTAATTTTTATCATAGGTACTCTTCAACTGTGAGTGACAGAATCTAAAACAAAAATCCAGAAAATCACATAGTATGATTTTTAAGTAATTAATTTGCATTTTATTGCATGACATAAGTATTTGATACATCAGAAAAGCAGAACTTAATATTTGGTACAGAAACCTTTGTTTGCAATTACAGAGATCATACGTTTCCTGTAGTTCTTGACCAGGTTTGCACACACTGCAGCAGGGATTTTGGCCCACTCCTCCATCCAGATCCTTCAGGTTTCGGGGCTGTCGCTGGGCAATACAGACTTTCAGCTCCCTCCAAAGATTTTCTATTGGGTTCAGGTTTGGAGACTGGCTAGGCCACTCCAGGACCTTGAGATGCTTCTTACGGAGGCACTCCTTAGTTTCCCTGGCTGTGTGTTTCGGGTCGTTGTCATGCTGGAAGACCCAGCCACGACCCATCTTCAATGCTCTTACTGAGGGAAGGAGGTTGTTGGCCAAGATCTCGCGATACATGGCCCCATCCATCCTCCCCTCAATACGGTGCAGTCGTCCTGTCCCCTTTGCAGAAAAGCATCCCCAAAGAATGATGTTTCCACCTCCATGCTTCACGGTTGGGATGGTGTTCTTGGGGTTGTACTCATCCTTCTTCTTCCTCCAAACACGGCGAGTGGAGTTTAGACCAAAAAGCTCTATTTTTGTCTCATCAGACCACATGACCTTCTCCCATTCCTCCTCTGGATCATCCAGATGGTCATTGGCAAACTTCAGACGGGCCTGGACATGCGCTGGCTTGAGCAGGGGGACCTTGCGTGCGCTGCAGGATTTTAATCCATGATGGCGTAGTGTGTTACTAATGGTTTTCTTTGAGACTGTGGTCCCAGCTCTCTTCAGGTCATTGACCAGGTCCTGCCGTGTAGTTCTGGGCTGATCCCTCACCTTCCTCATGATCATTGATGCCCCACGAGGTGAGATCTTGCATGGTGCCCCAGACCGAGGGAGATTGACCGTCATCTTGAACTTCTTCCATTTTCTAATAATTGCGCCAACAGTTGTTGCCTTCTCACCAAGCTGCTTGCCTATTGTCCTGTAGCCCATCCCAGCCTTGTGCAGGTCTACAATTTTATCCCTGATGTCCTTACACAGCTCTCTGGTCTTGGCCATTGTGGAGAGGTTGGAGTCTGTTTGATTGAGTGTGTGGACAGGTGTCTTTTATACAGGTAACGAGTTCAAACAGGTGCAGTTAATACAGGTAATGAGTGGAGAACAGGAGGGCTTCTTAAAGAAAAACTAACAGGTCTGTGAGAGCCGGAATTCTTACTGGTTGGTAGGTGATCAAATACTTATGTCATGCAATAAAATGCAAATTAATTATTTAAAAATCATACAATGTGATTTTCTGGATTTTTGTTTTAGATTCCGTCTCTCACAGTTGAAGTGTACCTATGATAAAAATTACAGACCTCTACATGCTTTGTAAGTAGGAAAACCTGCAAAATCGGCAGTGTATCAAATACTTGTTCTCCCCACTGTATATACACACACATACTGTATATATTATTATTTTTTTTATTTTTTTATTTTTTCCCAGCCCCCGTCCCTGAGGCCTTTTGCCTTTTGGTAGGCCGTCATTGTAAATAAGATGTTTTTCTTGCGTAGTTAACTTGCGTAGTTAAATAAAGGTTAAATAAATAAATAAAACATAAAGCATAAAGCCCCCTTTAGCCCCCTCAGGTACACCCCTAGATATCTGAGTTTTTTGGCCTTGGCTTTCCACGCCTTTGACTCATTAAACATAGAACCCTAACAGAGGACAATATGTGGCGCTGTGGCTGTTTCAGAGAAGAAACAGATCTGAATCTAACATTTAAAACAACACTATGCTAAACCCAACTTGCACAGTTGTCAAAGTCATGAATTAATAAATGAGTGTTTTGATCAGGGAGACAATTAGAGTGAGACCGTGGGATATTCTGCATCGCTCCTCCATTACAGTATGACAATGGCAGAGAACAACATACAAAGTGGATTGAATAATTTATCACTTCAAAGATTGACAAAGCAAGTCAACATGAAAGCTTTGCATCATACCTGCCCATCCCATAGTTTGGACTGCTATTTCATTGTACTGATACAGAATAGCCTACTACTGCTGAGATCAAAAATGTCTGAACAAAATTGTATTTTCATTACAGATTAAACTAATCTGAGCATTTGAGTATCCATTTGACAATTCTCATGGTAGATATTATCCCATTAATATAAGCAGTCTCCCTCATAGTCTTTCTCAACATCTTCATTGAGCATGGACTCTTCTCTTGACATTTAAAGGATGGTTTGAGATATGGCCCGGTAGACGGATTGCTGAATACATTTAAACAGGACCTACGCTAGAGCTCAGTCTGCTGTCAGATTCAGGATGCACCAAATTAATTATCATATCAAATCCAATGTTATTTGACACATGCGCAAGCCCTCAACCAACAATGCAGTTTAAAGAAAAATATGTGTTAAGAAAGTATTTATTGAAATAAACTGAAAAATATTTTATGGAAATAAAAAATAATAATATATATATATAAATATATAAAAATAGAACAAACAAATAAATAGAAATAAAAAATAATAATGAAAGAGCAATAAAATAACAATAACAAGGCTGTATACTGTACAGGCTACAGAGTCAATGTGTAAGGACACAGGTTAGTCCAGGTAATTGAGGAAATATGTACAGTACCAGTCAACAGTTTGGACACACCTACTAATTAGAATAATAGTGAAGACATCAAAACTATGAAATAACACCAAAAACCTGTTAAAAAAATCTAAATGGCATTCTCTCAACCAGCGTCATGAGGTAGTCACCTGGAATGCATTTCAATTAAAAGGTGTGCCTTGTTAAACGTTAATTTGTGGAATTTCTTTCCTTCTTAATGCGTTCAGTAGGGTTGGTATACAGAATATAGCCCTATTTGGTAAAATACCAAGTACATATTATGTCAAGAACATCTCAAATAAGCAAAGAGAAACAACAGTCCATCATTACTTTAAGACATGAAGGTCAGTCAATACGGAAAATTTTAAAGAACCTTAACCTAACCCCTAAACTTAACCATACCCTAACCCCTAGCCTAGCTAACATTTGCGAGCTAGCTAACGTGAGCCACCTAGCCACCTAGCTAGAATTTGTAACATATCATACGTTTTGCAAATTTGTAACATATTGTACGTTTTGCAAATGCATAACATGTTAATTGTAATTCGTAACATATTATACGAAATGGGTGATAGACATCCACAAATTAATGCATACCATAAGAAACGTAACATATCGTACTAAATGAAGTGTCTTCGATTTACATACAGAATAATACGAAACGCTATGAGACCAGGTTGAGGGAGAACAAAATGACTTCCCACCAGACAGAACACCATCAGTTCTATTTAGAGAACTGGAATATCCCCAGTACTGTACGCTCAGGCTTCTGTAAAATGAAGTTATTGTCTAATATTGTGGGACACATTATTATCTAGTCTTGGCACATAAATAGATCCCTGGTTCACTTGACATTTCAAGTGCCATCAAATCTCCTGTTTACTAACAAAATAAAAACTGTAATGTATTGTGTATAAAAAGTGGAGCAAATCAAGTGTATTTTCATATAGTAACAAAGTTGACTGAACCCTAAAATCAGAATTGTGATTTTATTGTTTTGCAGGTACACTGTCATGGCTCCGAAAAGCATCTAGTAATGAAAAAAGTCGTAAGTAAATGGATATGGAAAGCACTCTCTCCTTGGCCTTTAGTGAAACAGACGTTGAGATTGCATCAATATTCATCCAGCGGTAGTCTATGTTTTGACTTCCCTCTGAGTCTCATTAGCATGGCGTACCCAATCAGAGGCAGCACTCTCTGCAATACAAGACTGCGTCGGTGTGCACACAGCCCATCAGACAAAAGGACAGGTTTTGATTTCTGTAAACAAGTACGTTCTCAGTGAGGTATGAAAAAGAACAAGCCGCCGTCTCATGAACACAGAAGAAATAAACAAAGTTATAAAACCCTCTCATGGATCATTGCACTAAGCACAATTTGAACTCGCTACAGCAGTGTTGCCCGGCAGCACGTGCAATCAAATCAATAGCCTCACTGTACTGGCTTTGGATTATCAAAATGGAAATGATGGAATACTTTTTAAAATGTCATAATGTAAAAACAGATTTCCAAGTTATTGAAAACACTGCCAACAAGGCGTTGTGGTTTGTATTATCCAACTGCTATCAAGGACTGAAAGCACAAATGACATTGGCTGAAAAATCACACTAAATCCTTCACTGCTCTGTAATTCCGCTACAGACTTTAGTCTGAGACTGTGATGAGGGACACGAGGGGCGTTGTATAGAACACTACTGACCTGGTTTGTTGTGATTGAATGGCAAAGACACACCCAAGAAACACCCAAATCAAACCACACCCACAAGACAACTCTCGTTTGCCTTCAGTCATGGCCGCTAGCATTTTTTAATTAGCATTGATGAAGAACAAGGCCAAGTGCAGTCACTCTTTAAACTTGCCCTTATCCACTCAATGTCTGCATTACATGAATGTATTTTCAAAACCTCCACTTTAATTATGTCTTTTAGGTTTAATTAATCCAGTTTGAAGTGCTCATGTAGCTCTTCATAGAAGATGGAAACCACTGCACATGGGAACCTATTCATACTGTACACAAAATTGATGCATGTCTCCAGATGATAATTAATGCACACAACAGAGTAAAACACTTGATGAATATATTACATGTCGTTGTAGCTAATTAGTAAGTGTTTTAAAACGAATACATGGACTAGTACCTGCAAAGCTAGCACAGCATAATATAATATATATAATATAATAAACCTTGTACGGTACCTAACGTTGTTATTATCAAACAGTGCTGTGATACAAGATTAGTAATCAAACTTAAAACATCTCCTGGAGTCTGAGGTAAGGTAGTCTCAAAGGTTGACTCGTGATGCTTTCAAACCTCATAAAACCTTTTAGCATGTGTGAGTGAATGGCAGCTTCCTCTGCGTGCGTTATCTGTGCTATGTATCATCCAATGGCAAACACATACTGGGCAAACAATAATTTTCATAAGAGGGGTGGATGTTATGTAACAGGCCAGGTAGAGATGGTGGAGGAGACAAGATACCAATTCTACATGAAATGAGAGCCAGCGAAGATCTCCTTTGATCACTAGACAAAATACTAGATAACTAGGTTTGACCTCAACATAAGGGTCTTAATTGGGCTCTTCTTGATTCATAATGTCATCAGAAGTATAAATCAAAGGACAGTCTGTGTAAATGAAAGTTGACATGAAGTGCATATTAAATCACAGCACCCAAGTCTTATGGATGGGAGACCTCTAAGAAAGGTATACAACTAAGAAGACAATGTCATCTCTATTACGAAACTTGGATAAATGTCATGTCAAGGACAAACCTGTAACATTTATCCTGAAGTGGAAAAACATCTCACAGGGTGAAGGAGGATGTAGTCCACTGTGGTTTGGGGGTTGAGAAGTGGATCACAGTAAGTGGGACAGTTAAGACTGCTTCTGCCTCTCAGGGAACTGGATCACAAGCTGCTACTGCACCAACAGACTACCTGCAGGCAGCATGTTATTAACTGATAAGATCAAGGCCGTACTGTAGTTTCACCACCAAAAAGTCTACTTTACTTTATTTATGAATTAGTCAGTCAACATAATAATGATAATGCGATGTGATAATGCCAATGAATCCCACAGTGGTCCATGGCCTTGCTGGGAGTAAGGTGCATTTTAAAACATTTAAACACTATGCATGAGAGCATTCATTCTCCAACATGTTCATTCCTGATGAGTATTTGGAGAAGGAACTTGTGCCGTCTTAGGTTGGGGAGCTGCTGTGTGACGGGGAGTTTTGGTACCAGATTATACGCAGACAGGATCAGGCAATATCAGTGTACGTGTCTAAATGAAAAGATCTTGCACATGAAAGGCAGGATCTCCATGGTTCACTCCTTTCATGAAACATTCATATCTTATCGCCTATTGAAACCTACTTTACTCACAACATTACTGTTCTTCACTTTCCTTGACTTGCTGGTAGGGAAGAGTGGGGGGGGATTGTTTGAAAGTTGCACGCTCAGTATTATTAGTAAGGGGAGACCGGGGAAATTGTAACAGTCTTTTGGACCTAGGCCTTCAGTGGGGGAAAGAAATGTTCCAAGACGTTGTACCAAACTCAAAAATCATCACTGAGTCAAACAGGCCTGAGGCTGAGCCGAGCTCCGAGCTGCCTCTCATACAGACATAGCACCAACATGGATAACGTTACCCATAACAACAACCACAACCAAACCGCTTACACAACCTATCGTAGCCTAACGCCATAGCTATCACACTATCACCAAAAGCGACAACAGTGACACGTCAAAGGATGTGTGTGACAAGCTCGTGTTGCGGAAAGGAAAGCAACCTTAAAGGAAAAGACAGCCAATCCCCAGCTACCTGTCTGATTAGCTAACTCGCTGCAGGTGTGTCTGATCAGCTCATCCACTTATCTACCAATCCATCTCATGACATCTTATTAACACAATGTTTTTGTTGATAAATGTATGTTTGTACAATGTCCACATGTAGCTAGATAGGATAGCCAGCTGTAGCTATCACCAAGCTATGCTAGCTAGCTGCTGTCAGCTTGGCTAAACACCAGGTCAGTGCAGGCTTTAGCCTACACATAGAACTGATTTAGCTGACCGTCTGAGAAGGTGAGTCAGTCAGCATGGGGGAAGTCCTCAACTTCAAAATGTTGTTCTCTCCATAACAAAGCTAGCTTAGTTTACCTCACTGTACTCACTACTGGACTGGTTTGTTGTGATTGAATGACAAAGACACACCCAAGAAACACCCACATCAAACCACACCCACAAGACAACTCTCGTTTGCCTTCAGTCATGGCCGCTAGCATTTTTTAATTAGCATTGATGAAGAACAAGGCCAAGTGCAGTCACTCTTTAAAATTGCCCTTATCCACTCAATGTCTGCATTACATTAATGTAGGCGTTATTTTCAAAACCTCCACTTTAATTATGTATTTTAGGTTTAATTAATCCAGTTTGAAGTGCTCATGTAGCTCTTCATAGAAGATGGAAACCACTGCACAAAATTGACTCTCATTTCAGTTAATGTAGAATGTGTCTAAATAAAAGGATCTTGCACATGAAAGGATCTCCATGGTTTCTCCTTAAGAGTCAGGCTTCATTGTTCTGGGAGCAAAAAGGAAAAGCACAGAGAAAGACAATGTGTCAGTCCCTCTGTCCAATACTCATTACTTTACTGTAATGAGTCAGTCCCTCTGTCCAATACTCATTACTTTACTGTGATGAGTCAGTCCCTCTGTCCAATACTCATTACTTTACTGTAATGAGTCAGTCCCTCTGTCCAATACTCATTACTTTACTGTAATGAGTCAGTCCCTCTGTCCAATACTCATTACTTTACTGTAATGAGTCAGTCCCTCTGTCCAATACTCATTACTTTACTGTAATGAGTCAGTCCCTCTGTCCAATACTCATTACTTTACTGTGATGAGTCAGTCCCTCTGTCCAATACTCATTACTTTACTGTGATGAGTCAGTCCCTCTGTCCAATACTCATTACTTTACTGTGATGAGTCAGTCCCTCTGTCCAATACTCATTACTTTACTGTGATGAGTCAGTCCCTCTGTCCAATACTCATTACTTTACTGTAATGTGTCAGTCCCTCTGTCCAATACTCATTACTTTACTGTAATGTGTCAGTCCCTCTGTCCAATACTCACACTTACATGATCTTTGATCTTTCAGCTGCTGGTCATTGTTTGTGAACCATGCAATAGTTTTAGGCCTAAAACATGTATAATATGTATATATGAACACATTATGCATGAACATGCATGGACTGTTTGTTTGTGAGTAACATGATAAGAGGAAGAAAGATGGATGACAGTTACTGTAAACAAATCTACAGATTGATCATTATCACAGTTCCGTCCACCAGAGACCCCCAGACCACCCAACCAGGTCACATGACCCACTTACACGTCAGAGCGCCGTTGTCACACAGCGAGTCACTGTTTGCTCTCTGCTTAATGGATATTAAGACAACATTGTGTAAGCCCACGAAATACAATTAACCTGGCAGGCAGGCAGCAGGCACCTACTCTATGGTGTGAGGAGACTTGAACGGACCCTGAAACATACTGAAGAGAATCAGGTCCTATTAGGACAACTGATAATACTGTCTGTGGACAAAATTGCATGTTATGAATGCATTTATAGTGTGCATTCTTGGACTTCCTATTAACATGTTTATTGTAAACAGACAATGTGTTACAAAAGTGCTGTGTAGCAAAGTAAGGTTGAGTGAGTTCATACCTGCTTATATAAGTTAGGTCCAATCTGAGGAAGTCCAAGCTAGCTATGTGTGCTGTTGTTATGTACAGAGCAGGTCACGGTTGGCATCAGTTCCATACAGGGCCTGATGGCTATATATCTCAGGGCAGGTGCAGAAGCTTCCGGACACAGCCAGTATTTGCTGGTCCAACATGCTTCAAGCAGCCTTCCAGACCTCACTGTACCTTCTGCTGCCACATCATCAGCTAGAGTTCAGACCGTCACCAACCTTTCCTGAGTCAAGATCACATTCTGGGTCCAAAAGGAAGCCAAGATCTACCACTCAGATATTTATGAAACATGACGTGAAAAACATAAGCCTATGCAACATCAACCTATTAAAAGCAGTAGGTTATAGGCCCAGTTAATTATCACTGTATATGCTTGAATTGCCCTGCCAATGTTGTTCTTTTCAGACCATTTTGAAATTATATTTCAACATTTTAGGTATACAGTATGATAACACTGGTAACATATAATTTGTTGTATTACTTGTGAGCCACAGCTGAGTGAGCATATTAATTAGCTTTTATTTTACTGGACTGATGGCCTGCATCTGATGGTCAGTCTGAGGGGAGGGAGGGAGAGAGCAGCGGTGATATATATTTTATGTATATTTATAGGGGTCGTAAATACTGAATGATCTTTGGTATAACCATCTTAAAACAATTCCATACGTTAGCTTACTAGAAACCCAGCCACAGCCCCAAACCCATCATTTGATGTTAACAAGGAATTTATTATAATATTTCTGACAACGGGGGAAAAATACAATTGTTTTGAAAGGCTTCCATGAATTCTGGAACACTGGAACAATCAATGAACAGGAGGGTACGTTTAGTGCTTGTTCTCTGTCTGTCTAATCCCAGTCAGTCATAAACCTAAAAGAGGAACATCCTGATTCCCAGTCAAAATAAGTCAATAAAGAATCATCCCTGTCTCTAATTTACTCAACACCACTCATAACACACAATCTCAACCCAACAACCAGGCTCTATAGAAAAATCCTTATTTAGAGAACACACAAGCCATCTCCTGTCCCTCTGGATGTAAATTAATTACTGGAGCGTGCCCCCCAAATTAGCATCACTGCGGGCTGGCACACTATAGGTCCTCAGGCAGACATTGTGCAGTGACGTGGCACCGTCTCCGATGTCCACTCTGCATGACTGATCATGTTTCAGCTCACATGACGTGACGCAGAACCCTGATGTAATATTTATACCCCGGTGATTACTTCCAATGACTTAGCCTGAGTCTAGGCACATGGCAACCTCGGTTTAGCCTGACTGTACCATAAACAGGCCCACCACCAACTCATGGTAACAGTTATATCAGAGTGATTGAATGACCACCTGTCATCCTCTCCATCACTAGATACAAAGTTATTTTGTATTTATTTAACACTCATTGAATTTGGATTTCTATCCGTTTTGGGTTTAAATCTGGTTCAGTTACCACAGTACTACTCATGGACATGGGAGATCAAAGTCAGCAAGAGATTACGTTGTCCTTGTGTGATGCTGTGAAGGTCAGTTGATTACATCACTACATCCTAGACCGGGGACGAAGGAATCATCTTCCATCAATGGAACAAATGAATTGGACAAGAAAAGAGAAAAGGGAGATGTAGCAGCAGGTTGGAGCTTAGTACTTAGTACGGGTTGTGGTCAGAAAGATTGATTTATTGTTGAGTGTAGGGGTCACATAGCCTCGGCTCCCTGTGACAAGGGGTCACAAGCATAATCCAAAAGCTTGTTGTTGGTCACATTTCTAACATTTCAAAACAACTTACATAGAATGTACCAGTATTACTGGACTCAATGTAAATGGAGCCTAATTATGTCATTTTGTGCAGCTAGGGAAAAGCGTATGTGGGCCATAGATGCTGACACTAATTCCTTTTCCCATCACCTGATAGTAAAAAGTATACCTCTGTAATAACCACGTCTGTCAAATGATGTCACTGAGCCCTGTCACATGCTTTCTTCTGTAAATGTCAATACAACACTGCTCAGTTTAATAATGATGTCACTGAGCTCAATTTAATCAGCAGTTTTTATTTGACTTGATGTAGATTATTGATATAACTAATCAGAATTCCAGTCAATCCAGATTGGAAGTGAAACTTAAAACCAAAACAGAATATGTCTCTGCAGTCTGCTTCCAATTCCAAATAACTGTTTTTTTCCTGTGGGATATTATTTTGTGGTATATATTTTGGCAAGCTTAACAAAGTGTGATAAAGCAGCATTTACGATGAGAAAGTCACAGTCAGTAAGGCTCTTTGTATTCAAGGTGTTATTATAGCAGGTGAGGCTCTAAAATAGACGTGTCAGATAAGCAAGAGGAAGGAACTAGTGTGTGTTTTTTAGCACAAAAACAATCTACTTGAACATTTAGTATATTTTGATGAAGGAATATCTTGTTGTGACACATTAGTACATTGTGGTATTGAGTGTTCCACTACCTCAACCTAATTTGATTTGATTTGATGTGTTAGCATCCCCAATAGCAGACGCTAACTGTAACTCAGTAAAATCTTTTAAATTGTTGCACGTTGTGTTTATATTCTTGTTCAGTGTACGTTTTCAATGCCAGGACCTTTGTCATTATTGATCAATAACAAGACTTTTTCCCACACTAGCTTTGCAAAATTCAAATTTACAATGCATTTCTTTCATTATTAGTTGTTTTCTGCATGAGTAAGATGGCTTACTGTTTCCCCACTTTGAGTACGATGGCTTACTGTTTCCTCACTTTGAGTACAATGTCTTACTGTTTCCCCACTTTATTATTTCACACATATTCATGTTTATTCCTATACTCCAATTGTTCTGTCCATCTATTAAACTGGTGGTAGAATCTCAGTTTGTTTGCAGTGTCTTTATTGATCAAGACACAATGTATTTTTGTGACAGTGGATTATAGACAGTTTACAACCGAGGGGTTGCTAAGCAGCTTTGGTATGGAACACAACTCCCAAACTCAGACCAACCATTCAGGTTACAGCCACTTTTGCCCCGTAACAGCCTGTACTATAATATAGCCTGCACATTCATGATATGCACAGCAAGCCTCAAGGTGCCCAAGGTGTAAAACATAGTGTCAGGTTCTGACTGAGGACAGGCCTCTTGACTCCTCTATGGAGTTGAGAGGTCACAGTCAGGACCTGACAGAGGAGTCTCTGTGTATTTTGTAAATCCCCAATTAGAAGCAGCTGCCTAGAGTTGTCTCTAATTGGGGATTCTATTTATGTTCAAGCAGTGCCACAAGCAGTGTGGTTTCTTGTGTATGTTTCGTTCTGTTCATACCAGCGCGTGGTGCTGTCTTTTGTTTGTTAGCAAGTGCATGTATTAGTTAAACACATTACAGCTGGTGTGGCTACCTTTTGTTTCGTAGAACTGGCCCAAAGAGGAGCAGGCAAGGTGGTGGAGAGCCTGGATAGTTCTCCCCGCCGAGATCAACCCGGACCCGTTCCTCCAGAGGATGGAGGCGGAACAGGATTTTGAGCGCCGACTGGCACTGGTGAAGGAGCGGATGTCTCCTCTGTTCCAGACAGCAGATCCGGTGAGGTGTCCAGTCCAGGACCGGCAGCCAGATTCACTCCGAGGTCAGAGAGTCACTCTGCCCCGGTGCCCAGTCTGGGACCGGTGGGCAGTCTCCTTCTGCGCCGGTTCTCCGTCAGGGAACAGTAGCCAGCTCCACACCGAGGTCGGATTCCCTCTCTGCAACGGTGTCCAGAACCGCTCCACGGCCGGAGTCCGAGAGGCTGTCCAGCCCTGGACCGGGGTGCCACTCAACGTCGCATCAAGTCTCCAGTGCAGGTGCCCAGCCCGGACACACCAGTGGAGATGCCCATGGAGGATGTGGGAGGCGAAGGACAAGGAAGAGGAAGAGCGCTTGTTGGGGTATTTTGGCTACGCCGAATCTCCAGTACTCATCTCCAGTCCGTTACGCCCAGTGTCCACCTCCCGCACCGAGCATTCCTCTGCACCGGCACCCAGCCCGAGAGAATCGTTCCATGCCCAGAGCCATCCTCTGCTCCGGCGCCCAGTCAAGACCCGGGGTCCAGTCACACTCCATGTCCAGAACCTTTCCAGGGTCGACGGCTTCCTCTGCACCGGTGCCCAGCCCGGGGGCGGTGTTCGACTCCATACCAGGATTGGTGTCTCCCTCTGCACCAGTGCCCAGTCCGGGACCGGCGTGCAGCCCCACTCCGGGGTCAGCGTGCCGCCCATCTCCGGAGCCAGAGTCTCCCTCCGTGCTGGTGCCTAGTCAGGGGTGGGAGTCTCCCTCTGCGGGACCGGTGTGCAGCCCAACACCAAGGTCAGAGTCATTCTCTACGCCAGTACTCAGCCCTCGAGGCCAAATCCAAAGTCAATATTGGTTTAATCAGACCAGAGATCTTGTTTCTCATGGTCTGAGAGTCCTTTAGATGCCTTTTGGCAAACTCCAAGCGGGCTGTTATGAGCCTTTTACTGAGGAGTGGCTTCCGTCTGGCCACTCTACAATAAAGTCCTTATTGGTGGAGTGCTGCAGAGATGGTTGTCCTTCTGGAAGGTTCTTGGTGGTTCCAAACTTCTTCCATTTAAGAATGATGGAGGCCACTGTGTTCTTGGGGACCTTTAATGCTGCAGACATTTTTTGGTTCCCTTCCCCAGATCTGTGCCTCGACACAATCCTGTCTCAGAGCTCTACGGACAATTCCTTCAAACATTATTGCTTGGTTTTTGCTCTGACATGCATTGTCAACTGTGGGACCTTCTATAGACAGGTGTGTGCCTTTTCAAATGATGTCCAATCAATTTAATTTACCACAGGTGGACTCCAATCAAGATGATCAATGGAAACATGATGCACCTGGGCTCAATTTAGAGTCGCATAGCAAAGGGTCTGAAAACTTATTTAAATAAGGTGTTTATGTTTTTTATTTGTAATAAATATGCAAACATTTCTAGGGGGGGAGGGACTCAGTCAGGCTTTCAACATACTCCTGAAAGTTGTAATAGTAGAATGCACAAGGGAAAGTGTGTTGTGCATCATCAGTTCCTCTTGTCATGTCAGTCACTGCAGACCTTAGAGCGCTATTTATAACTTGTCAGAAATGTCCGGATCAACTAGACCATGTCAGCTAGCGTTTCTTTATCCAAAGAAATTTAGTCATATGGGTATACTTTTCTGTATGGGTGGACCCAGCAGGAATCGAACCCACAATCATGAGATATTACCATGGGAAGCAGAAAAAGAGTATGAGGGTGTTAAACACTCATTACAGGTTTTCCTACCATACGAATACCCAGACGGCAGAGGACTGTGCTGGAGAACATCATAATGCCATGTGCTCCAGTCCAGTGCAATTTAAGATCAAAGTGTTTGTGTCCTGGAAAATTACAGCTTTCACAGAGTCGTGTTATCCCAGAATACATGATTAATAAAAAGCATCTCAGTTGAAAGATGGCTGGTATTTTCTGTTTTTAATTTTCGGATTAACTCATGGCATTCTGATAAATAGGGTTTATGCAAGGTAAGTGGATATACCTTTTCAGAACTGGTCATTAGCACCCCCCAAAAAGGTTACTGGTTACCACCCATATTCTAATCCATGCAAAGGTCAGTAGGAAACTACATGCTTAGAGGAAAAAAGAGAAGGCGAGTCTCTCACAGTGGCACCTGAGACGGCCATGTTTACACCTTCCCCTGCTAACAACAAGGTTCACTGGGAGTGCAAGCTAAGTCCAAACAAAAAAGAGATAGTCATCCATGTTTCTGAATGAGGTTGGATAGTAAGAGTAATGGAGAGTAATGAGGTTGGATAGTAAGAGTAATGGATAGTAATGAGGTTGGATAGTAAGAGTAATGGAGAGTAATGAGGTTGGATAGTAAGAGTAATGGATAGTAATGAGGTTAGATAGTAAGAGTAATAGATAGTAATGAGGTTGGATAGTAATGAGGTTGGATAGTAAGATTAATGGATAGTAATGAGGTTGGATAGTAATGAGGTTGGATAATAAGAGTAAGGGATAGTAATGATGTTGGATAGTAATGAGGTTGGATAGTAAGATTAATGGATAGTAATGAGGTTGGATAGTAATGAGGTTGGATAGTAAGAGTAATGGATAGTAATGAGGTTGGATAGTGATGAGGTTGGATAGTAATGATGTTGGATAGTAATGAGGTTGGATAGTAAGAGAAATGGATAGTAATGAGGTTGGATAGTAATGAGGTTGGATAGTAATGAGGTTGGATAGTAAGAGAAATGGATAGTAATGAGGTTGGATAGTAATGAGGTTGATAGTAATGAGGTTGGATAGTAATGAGGTTGGATAGTAATGAGGTTGGATAGTAAGAGAAATGGATAGTAATGAGGTTGGATAGTAATGAGGTTGGATAGTAATGAGGTTGGATAGTAAGAGAAATGGATAGTAATGAGGTTGGATAGTAATGAGGTTGGATAGTAATGAGGTTGGATAGTAATGAGGTTGGATAGTAATGAGGTTGGATAGTAATAGAAATGGATAGTAATGAGGTTGGATAGTAATGAGGTTGGATAGTAATGAGGTTGGATAGTAAGAGAAATTGATAGTAATGAGGTTGGATAGTAATGAGGTTGGATAGTAATGAGGTTGGATAATAAGAGTAATGGATAGTAATAAGCTAGAGTGATTTTTTGTGATTATGCAAAACATGTATAGGCCTACAAGGTTTTGGTTATTGTGTACAATGTGATATGAACTCTGGTATAAGGAAGACATGGGCCTTTCAATATTCAGTTTCCATATGAAACACATTATTGCTTGCAACAGATATACCTTTTAGATACAAAATACAAGGAAACATAGATATTTTTAAATGGTTTAATAGATACAGTATAAAATCTCAGCTCACAGTATAAAGTGAAAATAAATACAATTCAAGTCAATAAATAAGACAAATTATTCAACTTATAAAGTGATAATGCTTGTGAGCAGAATTTCAACGTCCCCCAGAATATAGCCTCTTTTCATAGTGGACATTTTATTGACAACTTTAAATCTCAGGGAGTGTTGGCGGAGGTCCTCCTCTGAGATGGCATCAAAGAAAAAGTCCTCATTGAAAATGGGGTTATGACACTTTCTGATGACTGTGCTGCGCTGCTTCTGGACCTTTCCAGGCACCAGAGAGAGGCTGAAACTGCAGTTTATACTCTTGGGGTCCACTGAACGAGTATATAGCCCCTCAGCACTGATAAGCCGCACCCGCAGCCTCTGGTTATGAGGACAGTACTCTGCAGAGAGGCGCAGGGTGCCGTCCTTCCCTATAGGGACCAGGCTCTCCCTCATCACCCTTTCCCTGTGCAGAACCACGTCTATGGGGAAGATGGTAGGAGGGGCCTGACAGAAGCTTGGTGGAAGGCCCTCTACCAGCCCCTCTGACGCCCTCCTCATGAAGTTGGGGCTATTGTCCGTGGAGCTTCCCTCGTCTGTCGACAGGGAGTTGTTTCTGGACACCACCGTCTTCCTGATGTTTCTGGAGAGAATCCTTTCATGACTCAGTGTTTTGAAGAGGGAAGACTTGGGTGGGGACCTGCTCAGCATTGGGGAGCTGAAAGGGGATGACTCAGCTGACGAGTTGGTGTCACTGTCCAGTGTGCCCTGTCTGTTGAGGGTATAACCTCTGGGGGACAGTCTGGAGGTCAGGGTGTGGAGACTGAAGGAGGAAGGAGAGGAGGACAGGACGGTGTTAGACCTGCTCCTGGGGAGCAGCAGCGGTGTGCCACAGGACCCAGGGTCATTGTGGAACAGGGACTCCTTCCTCCTGGTGTGGGGGCTCTCCAGCAGGGTACAGAAGCCGTAGCATGTCTGGGCTTTGGCCATGTGGGGCAAGGAGAGGGCTGCCTGGCTTTGAGGGTCTGCGTTGGTGGTCTCCTCATCATTACAGTCATAGTGTTCCTCATCCACACTCTCTACCTGGATGATGTGTCGGCTGATGAGCTCTCGCACTGGAGCCTCCCTCATAGGGATCCGCCTCTCCCGCTCACACAGGGACACTCTGATGATGGGGGCCAGGTGCGCCAGCCCTTTACCCTTCGCCTCCTGGAAGGGCGGGATCTTAGGAGGGATGCAGAACTCTGGGATAGTGTCTGGGGTGATGACGTTAGGACACACGGAAAACCGCTTGTGTTTGTCAGCTTTCTCTCCAAACATGTCTCCGATCCTGAAGCTGTATTCCGTTGAGGGGAGAGGCAGGTTGGGTCTCTCCGAGGACACACGGATCTTCTCCACCACCCACATGAGTTCTCCGACAGGGCTTGGAAACTGCAAAAGTAAAAGAAGATCCTCATTAGATAACAGAAATGGATCTAAATCACAGGCAATCAGAAATTATATTATATATTATTATATAAAATATATACTTTTTATAAACACAAATCCTACTTGAAATGGAAAGCATTGAGAATAGGTAATTATGAATGAAAGTTTACCTTGTGTGAATGAAATGTGAGTAAATCCAACACTGTGTCCTTACAGACAGGCTTGTGAGATAGATAATGAATGTAGTGGTAAAGTCTTAGAAGCACTAGCTGAGGCTCTCTATAAGTAGCAGGCTCAGGCTTTCCCTTGTTAACTCCAGCTCCTCTGTAAGCGATTGACAGAGAGCTGCAGGTTGTTTAAATATGGCCGGGTGGTGGGGAGGAGACCAGGATGACTTTCACACACCCTTCAGTGCTCGGACAAGAACCTCCCTCTCTCCTTGTCCTCCCGTTCCCATGGACACAACCAAGCCACAACAGCTGAGCAAAAGGCCAGCATGATAAGCCAACTGAACTACTTTCAAAGTTAACAAATGTATTTGAACAAAGGAATACATGTTCATTGGTTTGTTCGATTTTCATTTAACATTGGGTTGTTCACACAAATAAGGTGTAATTTTAAGATTATCGCTGAGTCCTGTCGGTGGCATTAGGTTGGCAGTGCTTGAATGTGCTGGGACAACATTTACGTTTGGGTCAAACAATCAATTAATTACAGGAAGAAACTCTTGCTTGAGAAACTTAAATCTTAACTTGATTTATTATTGACGTCAATGCCTAGTCATTGAGTCAAGTGAATCTTTGTCTATTTATGTCCCTTTGATCTCAGTACTACTTACAGTATTGCTACAAATGACGTCAAATCACATGAATACCCAATAGTCTGCTATAAGTATTTGCTATGCTGGTCACCACCCTACTGTAGCCTATGTAGCCTATGTTTAGGGCGGCAGGTAGCCTAGCGGTTAGAGCATTAGGCAAGTAACTGAAAGATTGCTGGTTCGAATACCTGAGCCGACAAGGTGAAAAACCTGTCGTTGTCCTTGAGCAAGGCACTTAACCCTAATCTGCTCCAGGGGCTGAACCTGTAGGTAGGCCGTCACTGTAAATAAGACTTTGTTCTTAACTGACTTGCCTTAACTGAGCAACTCTAAAACACAATGCTGCTTTGAAGGCAAAACAGATCA
The DNA here is from genome assembly GCA_023634145.1 of Thymallus thymallus. Classification (NCBI taxonomy): domain Eukaryota; kingdom Metazoa; phylum Chordata; class Actinopteri; order Salmoniformes; family Salmonidae; genus Thymallus; species Thymallus thymallus. The sequence goes on along the minus strand of CM042414.1, from coordinate 42,711,739 downwards.
CATTCTCACATTATTAAAACATAGGTCTACACAATACAAACTGTCTTAATTCATGCTAGAGGTGAATTTAATAATCCCTCTTGTGGTGGGAGAAGGATCAGCTTTTCTGTCATAAAAACAATTCTATTTTGGACAGTAAAAGATGAGTGCCAGTGGAGCAGCATGGACACCTCCAATTCCTTACACACAGAGATCACGGATCCCTCAATTCTTATAAAAACCATGTCACACCTCAAAACGTATGGTGTTAAATGGTAAATTGACATTGTGTAGTTTGATTAGTATACAGTATAAAGCTACAGTACCGCTTGGATATTGTCTTTGACTTTCCTCTCTGGGTTTCCTTAGAAAAAGCTCAGTTCTCTAACGGCCAAAGGTCAAGTGGAGTAGCTTAGTAACTCACCATTAGACAGATGGTGGGATCTTACCTAATGCTATCTCAAGAGAAAACATTAAAACAGTGGAAGTTCTCAGAATTCTATTTTTTAGTGGTCTAAACTTATTGTTGTTTCGTCAGCTGCACTTTTACACAGATTTCAGACAGCGGAGAAAACGTGGACAGAGATGATTGAACATTTTTAAAGATCAAATCAAGTCAACATCCCTTTTGATCTGTTTAGATTTGCTGTTGTGTTTCAAAGCCTTTACTTTTCAAAGTCTCATCCTATTTGATCAAGTGTCTTTTTTTTAAACTATTCCTATTCATCATTCACTTAAATGTTATATTTTGGGCTGAACTACAGTTAAAGAGGAGTTTTTGTGTGATACCAGGTGTCTTAATAGCTTAAACAAATATATGACCCTTAACCAAATATATGACCCTTAACCAAATATATGACCCTTAACCAAATATATGACCCTTAACCAAATGTATGACCCTTAACCAAATGTATGACCCTTAACCAAATGTATGACCCTTAACCAAATGTATGACCCTTAACCAAATGTATGACCCTTAACCAAATGTATGACCCTTAACCAAATGTATGACCCTTAACCAAATGTATGACCCTTAACCAAATGTATGACCCTTAACCAAATGTATGACCCTTAAACAAATGTATGACCCTTAACCAAATGTATGACCCTTAACCAAATGTATGACCCTTAAACAAATGTATGACCCTTAACCAAATGTATGACCCTTAACCAAATGTATGACCCTTAACCAAATGTATGACCCTTAACCAAATGTATGACCCTTGCCCCAGTGAGCTGGATCTGGCATAAAAAAATGTAAAGAGGTACATGTGTTTGAGGGTCACGTCAAAACAGGCGGTCACCTTCTGTAGGATCATGCATTTCCCCTTCAGAGTGTGTAACAGGCTGTCAGTCACCAGGCTGTCTGTGTGTTCAGTCACTGCAGCCAACAGAGGGCAGCATCAAGCTAGGTAGAAAACATCCATTTGACTGAGATTCTGGCTGTTATCTATTATCATTCTCCATGGATGCCGTCTATTAGCCAGTTACAAATAGACTCCAAGCCCCTGCCACTAGGCACTTTGTGATTCTCCCTCACAGATCTAATCTGTGTGGGCCCTATGTAGAATGATGGAAACTCTACCTGGTCTACCCGAGGAAGTATTAACATATCAGGGATACTGTTCTTTCATATCTTGAAGGGACGCCGAAATGCACCACATAGAAGGGGCCAATATGGGGTGTTCTGAAACCAGACCTCATCACAGCTCTCCACTAACACCAAGATCCACATCTTCAACACAAATGTGATGTGAAACCTGAAAACCTACACAAGCCCTAATCAATAAACTACAAGTCTTCATCGACAACTGCCTACATTACGTACTGAGGATATAGTGGCCATAGAAAATAGACACATACTCAGGAAAACACAATGTACATAACAAGACATTCCCTGAACTGAGACGCTCCTCTCTACAGGAACTGAGACTCTCCACTCTACAGGAACTGAGACGCTCCTCTCTACAGGAAATGAGACGCTCCTCTCTACAGGAACTGAGACGCTCCACTCTACAGGAAATGAGACTCTACAGGAACTGAGACTCTCCACTCTATAGGAACTGAGACGCTCCACTCTACAGGAACTGAGACTCTCCACTCTATAGGAACTGAGACGCTCCACTCTACAGGAACTGAGACTCTCCACTCTATAGGAACTGAGACGCTCCACTCTACAGGAACTGAGACGCTCCACTCTACAGGAACTGAGACGCTCCACTCTACAGGAACTGAGACGCTCCACTCTACAGGAACTGAGACTCTCCACTCTATAGGAACTGAGTAAAGCGGGTAAAAGCCCTGCACCAAAGAGAAATGTACTTACAAATAAGTACATTAGGCCACCAACTACATCATCCTGTCACTGGCCACATCATGATATTGTAGACTAGCCAACTTACCTGTTGTGAGGTTGAAGAAAATGTACCCGTTATTTGGATCAGACTACATTGCCCAAGGAAGGGATGGGCAGTTTCCCGTCTGTGTGGCAGTCTGCTTCAGACTCTGTAACAGAGAGGGGCTGTAGGCCTAATGTACATTGTTGCTGTGAGCTGTGCCATGACGCTTAGGCGTTTGTATTTAGCTGTATAAGTTTCTTAAAATGTTTATACAACTACATGTTCATAATGTTTTGTACACTCAGTGTATATGATGGTGTGTATAGACATTATGGGCAGTATATGAATAGAAAAGGTGTGTACAACAGTAGTTATATAGGATACAGTACATACAGTACATATGAAGTGGGTAAACCAGTAGGTAAGCATTATTAAAGACCAGTATTCAGTGATGATGTACATAGGGCAACAGTCGCTAAGGTGCAGGATTGAATATCGGGTGTTAGCCGGCTAATAACTGTGAATAAAGTTCAGGGCAGGGTGCTGGGCGGAGGCCGGCTAGTTGTGACTGTTTATCAGTCTGATGGCCTGGAGATCAGGGTGCTGGGCGGAGGCCGGCTAGTTGTGACTGTTTATCAGTCTGATGGCCTGGAGATCAGGGTGCTGGGCGGAGGCCGGCTAGTTGTGACTGTTTATCAGTCTGATGGCCTGGAGATCAGGGTGCTGGGCGGAGGCCGGCTAGTTGTGACTGTTTAACAGTCTGATGGCCTGGAGATCAGGGTGCTGGGCGGAGGCCGGCTAGTTGTGACTGTTTATCAGTCTGATGGCCTGGAGATCAGGGTGCTGGGCGGAGGCCGGCTAGTGGTGACTGTTTAACAGTCTGATGGCCTGGAGATCAGGGTGCTGGGCAGAGGCCGGCTAGTTGTGACTGTCTGATGGCGTTAGAAGCTGTTTCTGTCTCTCGGTCCCAGCTTTGATGTACCTGTACTGTTGGGCTGACCACACCACCCTCTGGAGAGCCATGTGGTTGCCTTCTTCACCACACTGTCTGTGTGGATGGTTGTTGAGTCAATTAGATCATGCCAATTTCAAGATTATCTTTCTAAAGTTATTTCCGAATATTTTCCCAAGGTAGCTGGCTTACTCCTTGATCCTGTTTGGTAGCTTACCCCTCTACACTATGCCAGTAAATAAACCATTAGGCCCCTATGCCTGCCTTCCTACGTCTCCCTTGGCTAGCCCGGGTCCCCTATTATTTGACATAATAACAAGACTCATACAATACAATGCCATTCCTGTTACAACATTACTAAACGTACTGCAAAGTGTTTATCATAGTTACCTGCTGGAGTTGTGGGCAACTGTCTAAACGTATTGTAGGTATATTGTGGATTGTAGGTCATAAATTGCTTTACCATTTCCATGCCAGATTCATTATAGCAGACATTTAAATAATATGATATGAGCAATGGTTTCTCTAAATAAATCAAATTACTTTTGTGCTTCATGTATGTATTACTGATAGAAAGCTGAATTACTCCAACCTACACTACATGTTTTCTCCCGTTACCAGAGAGGGTGTTTTCATTATGTTTCATTTCAAATTCCATTAATTTGAGAGTACACACATGCATCATGCATGCATAATATGTCCGTCTCTCTCTCTCTCTCTCTCTCTCCTGCTCGTCCTCCCTCCCTCCCTCACATGCACAGACACACGCAATTGCATTACTGTATAAGTAGTCCTGCTGAAGATGCGCGAAGTGCTTTGGTATACACACTGCTACAATTGTCAGCCTACTGTATGGTAAAGACAGTATGGAGAATGTATGGAGTGCGAGTGTTGTGACGCGCTTCCTCTTTTCTGCGCACAGAAGGAGGAGGGGCTTGATAGCGTGGAGGCTGGACGGCTGCTGCACGGTGTGTGTGTGTGTACATCCAAGTCACCTCGAATGCGCTAACGAGTGACAGATTTCAGGTAGGATTTAACATCTTTTTATCGTTCCAACGTGTTTTAACACTGATGTTTTAGGTTGGTATGTACACTGGCCAACCGGTAGCCTATGTCCTTTACGGTATTTGAAACGAGCGCTCGAATGCATAACGAATAATGAAAGCCGATGTTTAGTCGTTCTGTTTCAGACTCAGACTTTTAATTGATCTTGTCTTATCTATGGGTGTCGCATGAATTCAATATTTTACCTTTTTTTTTTCAATTTAATGTGTCGTTTGCCCATAATTGCATAATTGATGGTTGTTGATATTGCATCTGACACTGCACATATGTACGCTATTTAATGTGACAATCTTAGACACTTATGTTTAATTAAGTTTTACCTTGAGTCAATTTGGACTAGTTTCCTGAACCTCGTCGTGCTAACATTCAGTCCAGTCTCCAGTGCTGTTATCGGAAGTATGTGCGAGGCAGTCCCGTATTGAGCGGTGTTGTTAACGTTTGATATTTCACAGACAGTACTGTCATCGCTAGTGTGAATTTGCCGCCATATCTTAATTGTAGCCTATGTCTGAAACCTATCAATGCCATGTAATCAAAACTATCCGGTAATATCATTACTGTATCCCAATACACCACCACTAGGCTACTCTACTAAATTACTAGTTTACATCAAGACAAAACCAAATCAGATTATGATATTAGGCTGTAACCCAATAAACCGTGTGCATAGGCGCATCAGTGGTTAAAATAAGAACCTGGACAAAAATGTATCAAGGTTGAGTGTTTTCCTACATGTAGTTTGAATGCAGGATGACTATAAAACACGAGCCTCCCACTCATAGCATAAGTTTAGCAGTTTACATCAATAGCCTATGATGCTAAGTCCATGTCAGAAGCTGCAGACCGGTTGCGATTCCTGCTACTCCTGCCTTCTTGTTCATGTATTTACAGTCCCGAGTTGCGCCCAGATTTGGTCTCAGAAGGCTACGAATTAAGAGATTTAAACCATAGTGTCCAAAGGTGCACATTTACCAGTCAGGTATCATATTTAGACTTCGGTACAGCAAACCATTTGGACTAGTACGAGTACCCATATTAGCATGCTCCATATATCAAGATGTGAAATAGATAATAGAGGTACAACTTGGTCATGCATAGACATAAAGTAAATGAAATATCTTGGTAGCCTGTAAGTGTGATATCTTGTGCTCAGCTTTTCGTCACACTGCTCCACAGTAAGCTGACCTCTCTGTATGTGGACCATTCATGTGTCAGCTTTTCCACCAGTCTGACATGATGAATTACAAATTGACCCTTAACCCTTACCCCCTAGGCACTCCTGTAGATCTGAAAGGATTGCTTATGTGTAATGTCAAGATTTCCACTCAGCCAAGCAAGTTTTTAACATATTGCTTAAAGCTATCCAGCCCTTTCAGAGCTACATACGTGCCTCGGGGGCTGGGGTTTTATTAGGCCAGGACTAAAATGCCTAATGTACAACATCTTTGGCCTTTCCAATCACATAGACATTCCATGCAGATTCTCTGCCTGCCCAATCTACCCATGTCAGTTGGCAGTGTGCCTTCCTACTCTCATGAGTCAGCTGTCTGTCTCTGCTTTGCCACTGGAGGAGCTGGAACACAACTCTTCTATAATGTATGTCAGTCACTGTTGGTGGCTAGAGGAAGGGCTTTCTGAACATCACGTTGACACGATGTGCCAAGAAAGATACGCTTGAAAACGTTGAAGAATTCTAAATAGTTTTCTGCAGAGGGATTGTGCTGGATGGGTCAGTTGAGTGTGTTTTAATTTCCATAATCAGACTTTAAGTACATTAGGACTTTGCATAGAGTAATGATATCTGAATGTCATATACTCTTTGAAGAAGAGGATATTGAAGGAATGGTATGTTTAGAGTGTTCAGGTGTTATGCATGTGGATGGGCATTTGATGTCTTTTGACTGTTCGAGTATTCAAATAAGTACTCAAATAAAACAAGTAATCGATTTTTTAGAAGTACTGGGTCAGACTCAGTTTATTAGGTACACCCATCTAGTACTGGGTCAGACTCCCCTTTGCCTCCAGAACAGCCTGAATTCTTCGGGGCATGGAAACATAGCATAATTGGTATCAAGGGACCTAACGTGTGCCAGAAAAACATTCCCCACACCATTACACCACCGCCAACAGCCTGTACCGTTGTCACCAGGCAGGATGGGGCCATGGACTTATTCTGCGTACAACAAATCTTGACTCTGCCATCAGCATAATGTAACAGCAACCGGGATTAATCGGACCAGGCAATGTTTTTCCACTCTCTCAATTGTCCAGTGTTGGTGATCGCGTGCCAACTGGAGCCACTTGTTCTTGTTTATAGCTGATAGGAGTGGAACCTGGTGTGATCGTCTGCTGCAGTAGTCCATCCGTGACAGGGATCGGTGAGTTGTGCGTTCTGAGAAGCCATTCTGAACACCAGTGTTGTTCTGCTCCGTTATCTGTTTGTTTGGCCCGCCTGTTAGCTGGCACTATTCTTGACATTCTCCTTCCATCTCTCTCATCAACAAGCTGTTTTCGCCCACAGGACTGCCGCTGTCTGGATGGTTTTTATTTGTCACACCATTCTCGGTAAACCCTAGACACTGTTGTGCGTGAAAAGCCCTGGTTTGGCGTTTCTGAGATACTGGATCCGGCGTGCCTGGCACCGACGATCATACCATGCTCAAAGTTGCTAAGGTCACAGGTTTCGCCCATTCTAACGTTCAATGGAACAGTAACTGAATGCCTTGATGCCTGTCGGTCTGCTTTATATAGCAAGCCATGGCCACGTGACTCACTGTCTGTAGGAGCAAACCATTTTCGTGAACCCAATAAACTGCCCACTGAGTGTATATGCCAATAGATCGCAACAATGCCTCATTTATCATAATCATTACAGTTAACAAATCCTAATTGCTAAATTGCCCCATATACAGTGGGGAGAACAAGTATTTGATACACTGCCGATTTTGCAGGTTTTCCCACTTACAAAGCATGTAGAGGTCTGTAATTTTTATCATAAGTACTCTTCAACTGTGAGAGACGGAATCTAAAACAAAAATCCAGAAAATCACATTGTATGATTTTTAAGTAATTAATTTGCATTTTATTGCATGACATAAGTATTTGATACATCAGAAAAGCAGAACTTAATATTTGGTAGAGAAACCTTTGTTTGCAATTACAGAGATCATACGTTTCCTGTAGTTCTTGACCAGGTTTGCACACACTGCAGCAGGGATTTTGCCCCACTCCTCCATACAGACCTTCTCCAGATCCTTCAGGTTTCGGGGCTGTCACTGGGCAATACGGACCTTCAGCTCCCTCCAAAGATTTTCTATTGGGTTCAGGTCTGGAGACTGGCTAGGCCACTCCAGGACCTTGAGATGCTTCTTACGGAGCCACTCCTTAGTTGCCCTGGCTGTGTGTTTCGGGTCGTTGTCATGCTGGAAGACCCAGCCACGACCCATCTTCAATGCTCTTACTGAGGGAAGGAGGTTGTTGGCCAAGATCTCGCGATACATGGCCCCATCCATCCTCCCCTCAATACGGTGCAGTCGTCCTGTCCCCTTTGCAGAAAAGCATCCCCAAAGAATGATGTTTCCACCTCCATGCTTCACGGTTGGGATGGTGTTCTTGGGGTTGTACTCATCCTTCTTCTTCCTCCAAACACGGCGAGTGGAGTTTAGACCAAAAAGCTCTATTTTTGTCTCATCAGACCACATGACCTTCTCCCATTCCTCCTCTGGATCATCCAGATGGTCATTGGCAAACTTCAGACGGGCCTGGACATGCGCTGGCTTGAGCAGGGGGACCTTGCGTGCGCTGCAGGATTTTAATCCATGACGGCGTAGTGTGTTACTAATGGTTTTCTTTGAGACTGTGGTCCCAGCTCTCTTCAGGTCATTGACCAGGTCCTGCCGTGTAGTTCTGGGCTGATCCCTCACCTTCCTCATGATCATTGATGCCCCACGAGGTGAGATCTTGCATGGTGCCCCAGACCGAGGGAGATTGACCGTCATCTTGAACTTCTTCCATTTTCTAATAATTGCGCCAACAGTTGTTGCCTTCTCACCAAGCTGCTTGCCTATTGTCCTGTAGCCCATCCCAGCCTTGTGCAGGTCTACAATTTTATCCCTGATGTCCTTACACAGCTCTCTGGTCTTGGCCATTGTGGAGAGGTTGGAGTCTGTTTGATTGAGTGTGTGGACAGGTGTCTTTTATACAGGTAACGAGTTCAAACAGGTGCAGTTAATACAGGTAATGAGTGGAGAACAGGAGGGCTTCTTAAAGAAAAACTAACAGGTCTGTGAGAGCCGGAATTCTTACTGGTTGGTAGGTGATCAAATACTTATGTCATGCAATAAAATGCAAATTAATTATTTAAAAATCATACAATGTGATTTTCTGGATTTTTGTTTTAGATTCCGTCTCTCACAGTTGAAGAGTACCTATGATAAAAATTACAGACCTCTACATGCTTTGTAAGTAGGAAAACCTGCAAAATCGGCAGTGTATCAAATACTTGTTCTCCCCACTGTATATTCAGTCAATAAAAAAACGAGCCATTACATCAACTGATTATATTATATCGTAGAACCCAATCTTCAACAAGGCAGTAACCTCAGCAGTGGCGTTGCTTGTAGAAGCCTATGTCTGTTCAATGGCATAGCCTTGTTTTGTTAATTTAGCAGACAAGATTATTTTATTTCCTGAGCCCTTATCACAGTGAAGACACTCCTATTTATAGTAAAAAAAAAATATAAATAGAACCAAATATTTTTCCAAAAAGTTATGCGCATCTCGTGTCTGGAACAGTTATACTCAGAGTGATCATTTGAAGCAGGGCTCAATTTGACGAGTTGAAAGACACATTTTTTTAGGGTTCAAACCAAAATCTGTCTTCTTTTCGATATACAGACGTTTTATTTAGTTTATTCTGCCTGTTCTTTGGATTCTAAAGTTCACAAAGTAGCTTAAGCGGAAAATAGAAGGGACACAATGATTCCAAAACTGCAGCTCATTGTTGGAACAGATATTTTCCTACTTCAATCAACCAGTCCATGTTGACTGGGACGCAGCCTGTGTATCCCATCAGTTAGATACATTTTATAGGGATTTATTTGACTGTAGGCCTAACAGGAGCTTGTGTGTTCTCTCAGCACGTGTGTGTAGAGGGAGCGGTTGGAACACAATAGAGTGACAGAGACATGGAGGGTAAAGGTAGAGTGACAGAGACATGGAGGGTAAAGGTAGAGTGACAGAGACATGGAGGGTAAAGGTAGAGTGACAGAGACATGGAGGGTTAAGGTAGAGTGACAGAGACATGGAGGGTTAAGGTAGGGTGACAGAGACATGGAGGGTTAAGGTAGAGTGACAGAGACATGGAGGGTAAAGGTAGAGTGACAGAGACATGGAGGGTTATGGGAGAAGAGCGATGTCAAGATGTACAAATGGAACACTAGAGTCAAAGCAAATTATCATTGTTTTCTTTGATCTCTGGTTAAAGATCGAGCTTTGGCGTCCGTTCGAATACTTGGTTACTCATGTCATCTCTAGTTATGCATCCACACTGATCCGTTCCAGTGCTAACCCTTGGCCAGTCCATGTTCAGAGATAGTTGGACCTCCCAATGATTCTACAGTACAGAGCATCAGTCTCATGTACACAGTTCTATTTAGCTCACATTACCACAAGTGTCACAAGCTCAGATGGAGTATGCACTTGCCAACGAGAACTAATAAAATCCTATTAATTTAATCGAACGTCACCTAATGGAAAATACTGAGGGGAATTCTGCAGCTATTGATCCAGAGGTTACTATATCAGCTGCACTGTACCAATCTTAAAACTGAGACACACAGCACATTTCTACATCCCAACAGTGTAGTCAGGTCCATGTTCTATCAGTTGTTGATCTAGCCAATAGCCATCACAATACAATATATAGGCCTACCTACAGATGTAGACCACCTGGTTTAGACAATAGACAAATTAAGTAATCCTGTCTCTGTCAGATTATATTCAACATGCACTCAGTACTGTACTCACCTGATAACAGGTCATACAGTAATTACTATCCGTTTACCTCTTGTTGTCTTTCCCCAACTGTATCCTTATCTAGCTGGAGTACTTAAACTTCAGCTATCTTTTTAATGGTTTGAACATTGCCTGATCACATGCCATCCATGTAAGAGGCCATTATGAAAATGACTGGATTATGGGAAGCTATTAAGGTCTCTGTTATAACACGCTCTAATTCATTCTAAAATGCCCTCTCTGTGTAAATTATTCAATTTTATTGTGTTTGGGGGAATTATTAGTATTTGAGATCCCATATGGGACTGTGAGGCAGCACACTCCAATTACCAGTGATCCATGCTAGGTAAATATTGTCTTTTCATTTTTGGCAAATTAAGGCATTTTTTATGGCATGTGTTTTTAGATAAACATGTTAATGACAGTCTAATGAACTGTGCTACGCTCTTCATCACTCATGATCAAAAGGGTCGAATAAGTCCAATTACACTGAACAAAAATATAAACGCAACATGCAACAATTTCAAAGACTTTACTGAGTTACAGTTCATATAAGGAAATCAGTCAATTGAAATGAATTCATTAGGCCCTAATCTATGTTCACAGATACTGTACATTAAAGAAAAGGTAGGGGTGTGTATCAGATAACCAGTCAGTATCTGGTGTGACCACCATTTGCCTCATGCAGCGTGACACATCTCCTTCACATAGAGTTGATCAGGCTGTTGATTGTGGCCTGTGGAATGTTGTCCCACTCCTCTTCAATGGCTGTGTGAAGTTGCTGGATATTGGCGGGAACTGGAATACACTGCCGTACACGTCGATCCAGAGCATCCCAAACATGCTCAATGGGTGACATGTCTGGTGAGTATGCAGGCCATGAAAGAACTGGGACATTTTCAGCTTCCAGGAATTGTGTCCAGATCCTTGCGACATGGGGCCGTGTATTATCTTGCTGAAAATGACTAACAATGGGTACTAAGAACTGTCCCTTTGATTCAGTGGCAGTGAAAGGCTTGGGTGTGGAGAATGGGTGCTTTATCTTATTTATTAAGTTAACATTGTCTGTGTGGTTGTTTGTTGGGTTCAGGTTAAAGGAGCGAGACATTATTAGACTTAGACAGTGAGAGAGACTGTTTCTTTGAGTATAGTACGTAATGGCATGTGGCTTGTCTCATTAGTCTCATATGAGACACTGATGGAACAACTGAATCATAACTGTTCACTGGAGCAGTAGATCTGGCAGCCCATACATTTAAAATACATTTAGATACATTTGTGAAATATAAAAAATCGGCCAAATTAATGTATACAATTTTTTATTTATGTACAGTGCCTTCAGAAAGCATTCACACACTGACTTTTTCCACATGTTGTTATGTTACAGCCTGAATTTAAAATAGATTAAATTGACATTGTCACTGGCCTCCACACAAAACTCTGTAATGTCCAAGTGAATTATGTTTTTGGACATTTTTACAAATGAATAGAAAATGAAAAGCTGAGATGTCTTGAGTCAATAAGTATTCAACCCCTTTGTTATGGAAAGTAGTACAAATTAGCTTAACATGTTACAATAAGTTGCATGGACTCTGTGTGTGTCCATGCTGTGTGTGCCATAATAGTGTTTAACCTGATTTTTGAATGACTACCTCATCCCTGTACCCCACACATATAAAAGAAAGAAGGGATACCAGTCTGTAGTTTGAGGTCAGAGCGACTCTGGCCATCTTGAAGTCCGAGGGGAAGCAGCCAGTGATCAGGCATGAGTTGATGAAGGAAGCAAGGAATGGCAGAAGGTCTCCAGAGATGGAGAAGAGGATGGGTTCAAGTGGGCAGGTTGTAGTCATTTAAATGCATGTTAGTGCTTTTGGTATGTGTGAAGTAAAATAAAAATATCAAAAATATTTTGTATCCACGGCAGCCTATAGAGCTCGCCAGATTGTAGTGTCTGGTTCATTCAGCCATGGGGACAATTTATGGGGAAAGAATGGGGTTTTGGGATTAACGCCAAAAATAAGGTCTGAGGTTAACACATGCTTGGATCTTGTACGTTTTGTTCTATGAGAAAATATCAGTCAGTTTTTTATTACATAAATGCTTCAAAATTTACAAAAAGTGACATTAGTTGATGAAGGGGATCTCATAGAACAAACGTGTAATCTCCTTAACCTCTGTGTTTACGGCGTTCATCCAAAAACCCTCCAAAAAACACAATTAATTTCCCCATACACTTTATCCAACGAACCATGGCGGAGTTAATGCCTACAAAAAGACGCATGACTATTTCTCTATATTAGAAGGCTTGGAGGTGTGGCTTGTTGGGGGCATGGCTTTGTCTTAGTGCTTCATGGCCTCCCATGAGACAGATTGTCATGCCAGTTAATGTCTTCTGTAATTAAAACTTCTACATTGCCAGTTCTGCAGCCGTAATGACACTGACGTAAGTGCGTGTGATACTTAACAGCCTACAGTGAATTTGTCTCCCAGTGTCTGTTGAAAAGCAGACTGAACCAAGTTTCTTCTAGAATTTTGCCTGTGCTCAGCTCTGTTGCATTTATTTTTATCTTAATAAAACTCCCTAGTTCTTGCTGATGACAAACATACCCACAACATGATGCAGCCACCACCATGCTTGAAAATATGAATAAATCAAATAAAATGTTATTGGTCACGCACACGTGATTAGCAGATCTTATTGGGGGTGTAGCGAAATGCTTGTGCTTTTAACTCTGACAATGCAGTAATATCTACAGCGGGTGAAATAATAAGTATTGAACAGCGGGTGAAATAAGTATTTCCAAAGGTGCTATTGACATGAAATTTTGACCAGATGTTGGTAACAACCCAAGTAATCCATACATAAAAAGAAACCAAAACAAATAAGTTCAGAAATTAAGTTATGTGTAATAATGTGAAATGACACAGGGAAAAAGTATTGAACACATGAAGAAAGGGAGGTGCAAAAAGGCATGGAAAGCCAAGACATCAGCTGAAAACTATCAGGAATTAAAAAGCAATCCAGCCCCCTGTCAGTGCAAATTAATATCAGCTGGTTCAGTCCCAACTGATGGCCTACAAAAAGGTCTCATTGCCAAGGTGTCACACAAGACACATCTCATGATGGGTAAAAGCAAAGAGCTGTCTCAAGACCTTCGCAACCTAATTGTTGCAAAACATAATGATGGCATTGGTTATAGGCGCATTTCTAAGCTTCTGAATGTTCCAGTGAGCACTGTTGGGGCCATAATACAGACGTGGAAAGACAATAATTTCACCATATATTTGCCTCGACCAGGTGCTCCTCGCAAGATTTCTGACAGAGGAGTGAAAAGAATAATCAGAAGAGTTGTCCAAGAGCCAAGGACCACTTGTGGAGAGCTTCAAAAGACCTGCAATTAGCAGGTACTGTTGTCTCAAAGAAAACAGTAAGTAATGCACTCCACCGCCATGGCCTGTATGCACGCTCACCACGCAAGACTCCATTGCTGGAAAAAAAAAGCGTGTTGAAGCTCGTTTAAAGTTTGCTGCACAACATTTGGAAAAGCCAGTGAAATACTGGGAGAATATAGTGTGGTCACATGAGAGCAAAATGGAACTGTTTGGATGTCATAATACACACCATGTTTGGAGGAGAAAAAACACCATACCAACAGTGAAGTTTGGAGGTGGGAACATCATGGTGTGGGGCTGCTTTTCAGCAAATGGTACTGGCAAACTTCACATAATTGAAGGAAGGATGAATGGGCAAATTTACCGAGACATTCTTGACAAAAATCTGCTGCCATCTACCAGGATGATGAAGATGAAACGAGGGTGGACATTTCAGCAAGATAATGATCCCATACACACAGCCAAGGAAACTCTCAATTGGTTTCAAAGAAAGAAAATAAAGCTGCTAGAATGGCCCAGCCAATCACCTGACTTAAATCCCATTGAAAATCTATGGAAAGAACTGAAGATCAAGATTCATAGAAGAGGCCCACGGAACCTTCAAGATTTGAAGACTGTTTGTGTGGAAGAATGGGCCAAAATCACACCAGAGCAATGCATGCGACTAGTTTCTCCATACAGGAGGCGTCTTGAAGCTGTCATTACCAACAAAGGCTTTTGTACAAGGTATTAAATAAATATCAGTAAGTGTGTTCAATACTTTTTCCCTGTGTCATTTCACATTATTACACATAACTTAATTTCTGAACTTATTTGTTTTGGTTTCTTTGTATGTATGGATTACTTGGGTTGTTACCAACATCTGGTGAAAATTTAATGTCAATAGCACCTTTGGAAATATATTTACTGAGAAAAATGGTGACGTGTTCAAAACTTATTTCACCCGCTGTAAGTAATATGTAACAAATTGAACAACATATACCCAATACACACAAATCTAAGTAGAAATGAATTAAGACTATTGATAGAGTTGCGTCAATTCAAATCTGGTATTGGAATAAGAGAAGACATTAGGAGCTGTTTCAAACCAAGCTAAGTTTATTAAATGCAAATGTATAGATGATAAGTATGAAGGTTCGTATACAGGCTCACTGAAACACCACGCAGGGCGGACAGAGAACTGACCACAGTTTTACGTGTTCTTCTTTAAATACCCCAGACAGAGTTAGTTCCGGTTTCCGAACAGACCAGTCAGGGTAGAGGCTGAGTGTGGTTTAGACTTACTCAGCCTATCAGTTGGCGCACGGGTTGGTCCCAACCCCTTGGCGCTCTGTCGCCGGGCAAAGTTGTTGTTTCGAGCAGCCAAGTACACCTACAGCAACACCCTGATATTATGTTAACAAAGCATGAATAGGTTATTAACTAAAAGGTCAGGTCCCCACACTATATACAGTTGAAGTCTGAAGTTTACATACACTAAGTTGACAGTGCCTTTAAACAGCTTGGAAAATTCTAGAAAATTATGTCATGCTTTAGAAGCTTCTGATAGGCTAACTGACATCATTTGAGTCAATTGGAGGTGTACCTGTGGATGTATTTCAAGGTCTACCTTCAAACTCTGTGCCTCTTTGCTCGACATCATGGGGAAATCAAAATAAAATAAATTGTAGACCTCCACAAGTCTGGTTCATCCTTGGGAGCAATTTCCAAATGCTTGAAGGCACCACTTTCATCTGCATGTATCACTACTCTACTCCATGTATCACTACTCTACTCCATGTATCACTACTCTACTCCATGTATCACTACTCTACTGCATGTATCACTATGTATCACTACTCTACTCCATGTATCACTACTCTACTCCATGTATCACTATGTATCACTACTCTAGTCCATGTATCACTACTCTACTCCATGTATCACTACTCTACTCCATGTATCACTACTCTACTCCATGTATCACTATGTATCACTACTCTACTCCATGTATCACTACTCTACTCCATGTATCACTACTCTACTCCATGTATCACTATGTATCACTACTCTACTCCATGTATCACTACTCTACTCCATGTATCTCTACTCCATGTATCACTACTCTACTCCATGTATCACTACTCTACTCCATGTATCACTATGTATCACTACTCTACTCCATGTATCACTACTCTACTCCATGTATCACTATGTATCACTACTCTACTCCATGTATCACTACTCTACTCCATGTATCACTATGTATCACTACTCTACTCCATGTATCACTACTCTACTCCATGTATCACTATTTATCACTACTCTACTGCATGTATCACTATGTATCACTACTCTACTCCATGTATCACTACTCTACTCCATGTATCACTATGTATCACTACTCTACTCCATGTATCACTACTCTACTGCATGTATCACTATGTATCACTACTCTACTCCATGTATCACTACTCTACTCCATGTATCACTATGTATCACTACTCTACTCCATGTACCACTACTCTACTCCATGTATCACTACTCTACTCCATGTATCACTACTCTACTCCATGTATCACTATGTATCACTACTCTACTCCATGTATCACTACTCTACTGCATGTATCACTATGTATCACTACTCTACTCCATGTATCACTACTCTACTCCATGTATCACTATGTATCACTACTCTACTCCATGTACCACTACTCTACTCCATGTATCACTACTCTACTCCATGTATCACTACTCTACTCTATGTATCACTACTCTACTCCATGTATCACTACTCTACTCCATGTATCACTACTCTACTCCATGTATCACTACTCTACTCCATCTATCACTACTCTACTCCATGTATCACTATGTATCACTACTCTACTCCATGTATCACTACTCTACTCCATGTATCACTATGTATCACTACTCTACTCCATGTATCACTACTCTACTCCATGTATCACTACTCTACTCCATGTATCACTATGTATCACTACTCTACTCCATGTATCACTACTCTACTCCATGTATCACTATGTATCACTACTCTACTCCATGTATCACTACTCTACTCCATGTATCACTACACTACTCCATGTATCACTACTCTACTCCATGTATCACTATGTATCACTACTCTACTCCATGTATCACTATGTATCACTACTCTACTCCATGTATCACTACTCTACTCCATGTATCACTACTCTACTCCATGTATCACTACTCTACTCCATGTATCACTATGTATCACTACTCTACTCCATGTATCACTACTCTACTCCATGTATCACTATGTATCACTACTCTACTCCATGTATCACTACTCTACTCCATGTATCACTACTCTACTCCATGTATCACTACTCTACTCCATGTATCACCATGTATCACTACTCTACTCCATGTATCACTACTCTACTCCATGTATCACTACTCTACTCCATGTATCACTACTCTACTCCATGTATCACTACTCCTACCTCCTCTTAGATCAGTACTGTACTGCCAGTGTACTATAGGCCTATATTCACAGCATGGGTTTCGTCTAGTCTTCTGACCTCCTCTGTAGGAGGAAGATATACATTTCTTTGAGCTACTGTTCAACAATGGCCGCCTGTCATATTACTCTACGTTCTATATTAGATTATTTCCCTCCTATTGTCTTCTATGGTAGATTATAAACCGGGTGCTTCGAGTCCTGTATGCTGATTGGCTGTTCTAATTACGCTGGTAACCAGTTTATAATAGCAATAAGTCACCTCGAAGGTTTGTGATATATGGCCAATATACCATAGCCAATATACAACGGCGAATATACCACACCTCCTCAGGCCTTATTGCTTAATTATACTAGTTATTTATATATTTGTCATTGCATTTTGAGCTGTAAATATCAGCATTGATTATCATTATATTGGTCATCAACAAAACAAAGCATTTTCATTTGGATCAGTTTCATCAGTGTGAGATGTGTTTTTCCTCTGTTCAGGGAAATGACCTCTAATGTATCTGACCTCTCCACACAGGCTCCATTTCCACTGCAATCATGTCCATGCTTACACTCTGTCTCCTGTTCATCCTCTGTGTGTGATGGTCTGCTCTTTCACTATGCAATATTTATGCGATGAAGCAGCCGCAGCATTGCTTTGAGCTCTCCACATATCCTATCTGAACAGAGAGCGTTCACTAGAGACACTACAGATCTGTGTCCATTCCTTTGTTAGAAGTAGCTTATTTAGAATGGCAGGATCTATTCTACTTGGTGCCAGATGTATTTAATCATGAGAAAGGATTCAAATTGTCCAGTTTTTGTTTTAGTTCTATCCATTCATTTAGTTCTGTAGGTGTGAAAGGTACAATTTGAAAACCCAAAACACTGACCCAGTGTGCAGTCATACAGCCATACAATACAGATTGGAGGGTTGTTGGTGCAGACTTGGGTACAGCGATATGTAATGTACAAGGATGGATTATGCTATTTGCCTGGAATTTGCATGCATTCAATCATGTCTGTGAATTTATCATTAGATACTGTACATAAATCTCGTTACCTCTCTACAGTAACTGTCACTTTGGAGGGCCTCTTCACACTGCAGTTCACTCTGTTACTGTACCAAGAAACCTTACCACTGCTTACTCACCGCCGGCAATGTACAAACTACTGAGACTGCCTGGAGGGTTTTCAAACTACTGAGACTGCCTGGAGGGTTTTCAAACTACTGAGACTGCCTGGAGGGTTTTCAAACTACTGAGACTGCCTGGAGGGTTTTCAAACTACTGAGACTGCCTGGAGGGTTTTCAAACTACTGAGACTGCCTGGAGGGTTTTCAAACTACTGAGACTGCCTGGAGGGTTTTCAAACTACTGAGACTGCCTGGAGGGTTTTCTCTAGAAGAGAAGTCTACTGTACAGTAGCCGACTAACAATGCAAGCCATAGTCAGCACAGTATTTTTATTAGTATTAAAAGGTATATGCAATGCAGAAGCAGTTTTTGTCTCGTACCCAAATGTAAATGCTGTGTATAGGTTTCAAATTATACTGTGTGAACGTCTTGCCACCTTTACCATGAGCTCTGTATAGTGCATGGCAGCTGCAGTCTGTCCCATGCAGATCTTCAGTTTCCACAGATGTAAAATGGCCCTTTACCCAGTGACGGGTGGTGGCTATCTTCTGCCATCCCCAGGAGATGGCCCCTATCCAGCCTGGATCAGTCAGGACCAGAGGGTGTCATGTAACACCACCAGGTGTGTGTGCCAGTCTAGGGTCAAAGGTCATAGCATCACTATGACCACGTCTGGTAGGGCTCTCCTTTTGATATACTGTACAATACTGGCTGATGGAAGGCTTTATTTCACTTGTAGTTCCTCATCTGTATGTATAGCTGCTTTCTCATTCATTATATATGCTCACTGTTTGTTTTTTCATAATCCATAAAAATGTAATGCACTCATGTCATGGGATTCTTGATGTGGTTATTTAATGACTGTCAGGATCTACTGGCCCAGCTCATACTGGGGAAACATGCACTATATTTACAGTTTGATTTGATTTCTCTGGGAAAAGACTGTAATAAATTGTAGGAGTGTCATGCAGAGAGGCACTGCAGAGCTGTATGAATTCCCTGCGGGGATGAGGGACAAAGAAGGAGCAGAGCAGAGAGGGTTTTGAAAGGGATCGCTGTGCTGTGAGAGCAAGAGAGCCAACTCTCTTTCTCTCTACTACTGACACATGGAGGACGCTAGCTGTTGTGCTGCTGTGCTGGAGGCTTACCGTATAAGGTGGCTGCCTCTTCTTGTCATGTGACAACAAAGGAACCATGGCAGTTTTCTCTGTGCTTTGATGGCCATAGCATGCAATCTCTGCACATTCAGTCAGTGTATCAGGTTCAGGCTTAGGATATGCAGGTGGCAGAACAGAGTTTTTAAGAGCTTGTGTCTACCGCACCGGGGATCTATAGTATGTCAGAGTGGCTTTAATGCTCAGCCCTATCACCTGCGACATCCACGTCCACTAAACCCCATTCACAGCTCCTCCCTACCCCTCTCTGCCACTCTCTATCCCTGTCTGCCACTCTCTGCCTCTCTCTGCCTCTCTCTGCCCCTCTCTGCCCCTCTCTGCCCCTCTCTGCTTCTCTCTGCTTCTCTCTTCCCTCTCTGCCCCTCTCTACCCCTCTCTGCTTCTCTCTTCCCTCTCTGCCCCTCTCTACCCCTCTCTGCTTCTCTCTGCCCCTCTCTGCCCCTCTCTGCTTCTCTCTTCCCTCTCTGCCCCTCTCTGCCCCTCTCTGCCCCTCTCTGCCCCTCTCTACCCCTCTCTGCCCCTCTCTACCCCTCTCTGCCCCTCTCTACCCCTCTCTGCCCCTCTCTGCCCCTCTCTACCCCTCTCTGCCCCTCTCTACCCCTCTCTGCCCCTCTCTGCCTCTCTCTGCTTCTCTCTGCTTCTCTCTGCCCCTCTCTACCCCTCTCTGCCCCTCTCTACCCCTCTCTGCCCCTCTCTGCCCCTCTCTACCCCTCTCTGCCCCTCTCTACCCCTCTCTACCCCTCTCTGCCCCTCTCTGCTTCTCTCTGCTTCTCTCTGCTTCTCTCTGCCCCTCTCTGCCCCTCTGCCCCTCTCTACCCCTCTCTGCTTCTCTCTTCCCTCTTTGCCCCTCTCTACCCCTCTCTGCCCCTCTCTACCCCTCTCTGCTTCTCTCTACCCCTCTCTGCCCCTCTCTGCCCCTCTCTACCCCTCTCTGCTTCTCTCTTCCCTCTCTGCCCCTCTCTGCCCCTCTCTACCCCTCTCTGCCCCTCTCTTCCCTCTCTGCCCCTCTCTACCCCTCTCTGCTTCTCTCTACTCCTCTCTGCCCCTCTCTACCCCTCTCTGCTTCTCTCTACTCCTCTCTGCCCCTCTCTGCTTCTCTCTACTCCTCTCTGCTTCTCTCTGCCCCTCTCTGCCCCTCTCTATCCCTCTCTACTCCTCTCTATCCCTCTCTGCCCCATGGGAAGGCACAACTAATCATTTGGAATCTCTGGGGGGGGGTTTAAAGGAAAGGGGGGGTGGGAGTGGAGTGTGTGGTTATCCAGTGTCTGAGCAGAAGGGTAGGCTGATGTTGGGATTAGATGGCGTCTCTCCAGAAGGCTGCTAACCTACTGACCTCTAAAGACGGCTGGGCCGGGCTGGCAACAGATGCTCCCCAGAGTATTATTTGAGTGCTCTGCTCCGTTTTAATATTTGACCATGTTGAATTTGTATTTGTTTGAGACATTACTGTATATAATGTGCCCTGTATGCTATGTGGCTTATTTAGCTGTTACTCTACAGTCTGTACTCACTTGTAAAGGGGCACATACAAAACAATGTGGAGTTTTTATGATGCCAGGCTGGAATGTGCTTCTTTCTCCTTGACCTTTGACTGATGTTGGTAAAGTTGTGGTAAAGCATTGGTCTGATATTATTGTTGCTAACATCCTAACATTAAGCAGCATTCTGTCTGTCTGTCTGTCTGTCTGTCTGTCTGTCTGTCTGTCTGTCTGTCTGTCTGTCTGTCTGTCTGTCTGTCTGTCTGTCTGTCTGTCTGTCTGTCTGTCTGTCTGTCTGTCTGTCTGTCTGTCTGTCTGTCTGTCTGTCTGTCTGTCTGTCTGTCTGTCTGTCTGTCTGTCTGTCTGTCTATTTCCCTATTAAATCCACTGGAGGTTGTTTTTGGCCCTGTTTGTATTACCCTATTAAATCCACTGGGGGTTGTTTTGGGCCCTGTTTGTATTACCTGTTTGCATCAATGATTAGTATTTTCCTGCAACTTTCTGAAATGGCACAGGAATGTGTATGTCTACACTTTGTGTAGCCGTTAGCGGTGATGCTAATGATAACCTTCTTCTGGTAGAGATGGAAAGGCTTTCCCAAAAACCTTCTCAATTAAATGTTAACTACAAAGTAGCCTATGCCTACCTGGCAGAATGTTATCATGATTATCTGCATCAATCCAGTAGCCATTTGTTTTGCTCTGCAATCACATGACCACTGAGAAGCTGTTATACACCAAGCTGAACAGTAACACAGAGCCATGGAGGAGAGAAGCTGTTATACACCAAGCTGAACAGTAACACAGAGCCATGGAGGAGAGAAGCTGTTATACACCAAGCTGAACAGTAACACAGAGCCATGGAGGAGAGAAGCTGTTATACACCAAGCTGAACAGTAACACAGAGCCATGGAGGAGAGAAGCTGTTATACACCAAGCTGAACAGTAACACAGAGCCATGGAGGAGAGAAGCTGTTATACACCAAGCTGAACAGTAACACAGAGCCATGGAGGAGAGAAGCTGTTATACACCAAGCTGAACAGTAACACAGAGCCATGGAGGAGAGAAGCTGTTATACACCAAGCTGAACAGTAACACAGAGCCATGGAGGAGAGAAGCTGTTATACACCAAGCTGAACAGTAACACAGAGCCATGGAGGAGAGAAGCTGTTATACACCAAGCTGAACAGTAACACAGAGCCATGGAGGAGAGAAGCTGTTATACACCAAGCTGAACAGTAACACAGAGCCATGGAGGAGAGAAGCTGTTATACACCAAGCTGAACAGTAACACAGAGCCATGGAGGAGAGAAGCTGTTGATATCCTTGTCTGTCTGTCTGTGTTACTCGCAGGGTACTAGGAAGAAGATTACATGGGAATGTCATATCTAAATAGAGAGATTACATGTCTGGAGATGGGACTGAAGTTTAAGAGATATTAGCGTACTCTTCCTCTGGCTCGTCCAGACCTCTGAAGCGTACTCTTCCTCTGTCTCGCCCAGACCTCTGGAGCAGACCTCTGGAGCAGACCTCTGGAGCTTACTCTTCCTCTGTCTCGCCCAGACCTCTGGAGCGTACTCTTCCTCTGTCTCGCCCAGACCTCTGGAGCAGACCTCTGGAGCAGACCTCTGGAGCAGACCTCTGGAGCTTACTCTTCCTCTGTCTCGCCCAGACCTCTGGAGCGTACTCTTCCTCTGTCTCGTCCAGACCTCTGGAGCAGACCTCTGGAGCAGACCTCTGGAGCAGACCTCTAGAGCTTACTCTTCCTCTGTCTCGCCCAGACCTCTGGAGCGTACTCTTCCTCTGTCTCGTCCAGACCTCTGGAGCAGACCTCTGGAGCGTACTCTTCCTCTGCCTCGTCCAGACCTCTGGAGCGTACTCGTCCACTGTCTCGCCCAGACCTCTGGAACAGACCTCTGGAGCGTACTCGTCCTCTGTCTCGCCCAGACCTCTGGAGCGTAACCTATCTTCAGATACAGTTTGAAGTATGGTGTTGCAGGCTCTGCTCGTCTGGACAATGGAAGCCATCTGATAGTGTAGGCTAATCCCTTTCAGGGATCTTTCCCCTCACAGCTCTGAGCTGGACCTCACTGAGGCCAGGCCAGTTATCATAGGTCAAAGCTAGAAACAATTCACTGCCTCTCTGTCTGCCTGCCTGGTCTCTGATGTAGCTAGGGGAGAAGGGCAGGCTTGGCAGAGCACTCCTCCACTGCACCAGTGGCCTATACTGGTAGTGGTATCCCTTACAGAAAAACCTAATTATTTAATGTGGAAAATCACATGGTTTTCACATGAAATGTCACATATGGAATCATGTGAAAATGGGTTTTTGGAACACTTCACATATGATCACATGACACCATGTGTTTTTGGAACATGTTTTTCCCGTAAGGGATTTCGTACAACTTTAATGGTACTGGCAGTCTGGCACTATAATAAACTCCACCACTGCAAATACAGTAGATACAGTTGAAGACCACATGTATTTGGCTAAGGTATATGTAAACTTCCGACTTAAACTTCCGACTTAAACTGTATAATTCTCATTAAAGTGCTTTCAATGTGCTTATACCAGCTGTTCCTAATGTAGGTCTGTGTGCGGGTGCTTCAGTAGTATTGGGTTTGTATTGATATCAAGCTGATAAAGGCTTAGCATTCTATTCATTACTGTTCATAAGCACAGCATTGGATAACTTACCTTTGATTAAACAGTGTATCTGCAGAATGGAGGGTTTACATACTGTCCTTTCCTGCTCTGATGTCAGTAGATCTTATTCTACAGCCTAATGACATTTCAACAAAGGAACTCGTATGGAGAGAGACAGATTGCTAAGTAGAATACTATGTACCCTTACAGTAAGTTTCAAAAGCCTTATCCATCTCCTCTCAGTATCCAAGAACCAATGTATTTTTCATGAAAAGACACTTGATACTGTATGCCTTCGCTAACACACCGTCCACATTCCTTCTCTCTGGGTTCCTTAGTTCTAAGACCATCTTCACGTTGCGTTCCCCCTCAAAGTACTGTTCAAAACTTAATTCCCATACTGTAAATGGTATAAACTGCTCTTTTGAGATTGTCATCTATATGAATAACCCCATTGAGAAATGCCATACATTCCTGTCTTGTGATGCTGTGCAGTACAGTGCATTCAGAAAGTATTCAGTTTCTACAACTTGATATTATACAGCAAGGCTCTTGGAGGGGATTCTCTGCTGTTACCAAGCGAATGCTTGATTTTGGAAGACGCTAACCACTTAGCTAGATAGCCAATTTGCTACTAAATTAGCAAACCAAATGCAAAACTGCAGAGCTTATTTTAGACAGTTAACTTCTAACTGGCAAACATTTAGTTGTGAATTGCATGCTGGGATTAGATCGCCGGGCGCATGCTGCACAACAGTGAGTGGCTCCCAAGGCTCCGGTCTCTGGTCGTTGTGTGCTAGTAAAGAAACACCACGTCACACCTGACTGGGGACTACCGTAATCTAATAATAATGTGACAGATGAAATTAATTCATTTATCTCCTAATGAACTGCACAAGTTGACTGCAGGTATTTACTTAAAAAGTAGCTAAAATGTCAAAGAAATCGTTTTGACGGTTTTGAAAAACCTTCCCGTGGCTATTTCCAAGTACCCCGGTATACGTATATATACCGGCCAAGCCTAAACCGTACCTGTGTGGAAGCGTCTGCTTTTAATATACTTTGTATCCCTCATTTACTCAAGTGTTTCCATTATGTATAGTCCATGGAATCTCTCTGCACAACCATTGTGTCTCAAGGGAAGAATGCTGCAGTTGCCAACTTGTACCATGGAACTCTACCCAGTTTATACTGTTGACTACTTAAACTTCACCATTTTCAGTTCTTTCAAATGTTCAGCTGTCTAATGTGAAATATTATGTAACATTATGTAACAGAATGAAAGGCAGAGGTGTTGTCAATTCGTCCACACTAATATATCAATAAAACGTGTCATGCAGACTAGATATTTTCCATGCCCTAGAATGAATGTATTGATTTAACAGTAGATGGTTGTGTGTGTGTGGTCGAGATAATGAAATGTCACTATACTATGCTATGCTAAAAGTATTGCATTAGATGACCCCCACTTAACTAATTAGAAGTCTGTGTCGGCGTTACTGTGGGAAAACTCATTAAGGCAATTAGTAGCCTCAGTAAGCAGCTAAAGCAAAATGCTGAGCTCCAAATATTGAGATGCTTATCATTGAAAGAGGTGCGAGGTTAATGTTATGCGCTAAGCCCTATCATGACTGCTGCCAGTGTTATATGGCCTTTAAGACACATAACAGCACTAGGTGAATGTTTACTACATGGATTATGGTGGGAAATGTTGTTTTCAAGTGCTTGAGCCTGAAGTGTGTGGCATTTAAGTGTGGGCTTGTTGTGGAAGAGAGGGATTTGCTCAGTTTACTGGTGAACTGGGTTACCTTTAGCAAACAATCAATGGCAGATAGTTAGTCTACACTGCTAAAGGAATGCTAGTGGCATTTATATATTATTTGTTTTCAACCCAGTGTATAGTTTTTGGATAGAGCTGTAAAGAGTCCTAATCTGACTGGTTCTCCTGTTCAGAGTGCTTCACCGTCACACCCCCAGAGTTGCCAGCTGTTTATTCTCTTGGTAGCAGGTCTGACAGACACCACTAACTGAACTGGCTGAAGAATAAAATATTATGCTAATAAGGACCAAGATGATATCTCACACAGGCCCAAAATGCTTTCTATATAATCACAAGGTTGTAAAGGAAAGACATCATTAGATATCATTCAACACAGTAAGGATTGACTGTGTGTTATGTTTACAGGGAGATCGAATGCTGACGTACTGCTGATCAAGCTGCAACTCATATCCCAGAGTCACTGGGGCTCCCAAGTGGCACAGTGGTCTAAGACACTGCATCTCATCTCATTGCTAGAGGCGTCACTACAGACAACCTGGTTTGAATTTTGGCAGTCCCATAGGGCGGCGCATAATTGTCCCAGCGTCGTCCGAGTTTGGCCGGTGTAGGCCGTCATTGTAAATAAGAATTTGTTCTTAACTGACTTGCCAAGTTAAATAAAGGTTAAATAAAATAAAAAATAAAAAACATGTCCGAATACCCATACTAGCATGCTACATACTTAAACGCCATACTATTTGGTACGTACTATTTAGTAAAAAGTATGCAGTATGCCATGGCGTCAACGCAGCAGTGGCTCCTGATTGGCTGAGTAGGTAAACTCTGAATAGAATAGGAATGGAGTTATAGGCAGACTATCAGATTCCACCTATGAGATGTGTCTACAACTTGATTGGAGTCCACCTGTGGTAAATTCAGTTAATTGGACATTATTTGGAAAGGCACACACCTGTCTATATAAGGTCTCACAGTTGACAGTGCATGTCATAGCAAAAACCAAGCCGTGAGGTTGAAGGAATTGTACGTAGAGCTCCGAGACAGGATCTTGTCGAGGCACAGATCTGTGGAAGGGTACCAAAACATTTCTTCAGCATTGAAGATCCCCAAGAACACAGTGGCCTCCATCATTCTTTAAATGGAAGAAGTTTGGAACCACCAAGACTCTTCCTAGAGCTGGCCGTCTGGCCAATCTGAGCAAACAGAGGAGAAGGACCTTGGTCAGGGAGGTGACCAAGAACCAGATGGTCACTCTGACAGAGCTCCAGGGTTCTGTGGAGATGGGAGAACTTTCCAGAAGGACAACCATCTCTGCATCACTCCACCAATCAGGCATTTATGGTAGAATGGCCAGACAGAAGCCGCTCCTCAGTAAAAGGCACATCACAGCCCACTTGGAGTTTGCCAAAAGGCACCTAAAGACTCTCAGACCATGAGAAACAAGATTCTCTGGTCTGATGAAACCAAGATTGAACGCTTCAGCCTGAAGGAAACCTGGCACCATCCCTACAGAGAGATCCTTGATGAAAACCTGCTCCAGAGCGCTCAGGACCTCCGACTGGGGCGAAGGTTCACCTTCCAACAGGACAACGACCCTAAGCACACAGCCAAGACAACGCAGGAGTGATTTCGGGACAAGTCTCTGAATGTCCTTGAGTGGCCCAGCATACTCAAACGGCCTACTATTTAGGACTCAAGTTTGGGTATTCGGACACAGACAGCGCACTGCAAACTCTATCACTGTTGGCAGCAACACAGAGGAATTCTGAACCCCAGCCAAATAAGGATGTGCATTTCATCTAAATCAGCTCAAAGGCAGTTTTATCATTTGGAAGAAGTGATAAGATCTCTCCTACAATACAGTCAGGGTCGGCTCTAACGTTTTGGGGGCCCTTAGCCTTTCAGAGGGTTCTACATGGAACCCAAAAGGGTTCACCTATCGGGACAGCCGAATAAAGGTTAAATAAAAATGTGGTTGGTGAGACCCCCACCAAGCGGGCAAAATACATTTGTGTCCCCACTCTTGACCGCAGAGAGAAAAGTTAATTTCCTGCGGTTCTACACATTTCGCCAGATGTGTGGACTTGTCTGACAAATTTAAAATAACTTCAGACTTGACTTGGACTTGGAGCCTCAAGACTTGGAACTTGACTTTGACTTGAGACTGACTTCAAATGATCTGACCAGGTTTTGTAACATTTTGTCACTCATTTTGTGTCTCAGCGTCTCTGTGGGTTGCTGTCCATGTAGCCAGACACAGTATCACCCTTGCAAAGAAACAGATTGGCTAGTGAAACTCACACTCGGCAATTTCAGGTAAAATGCATTTTACATTCACCTATTTCCATTAGATCATAGAAATGTGAAAATGTTCTGGGATTTGGTTTTGTTGGCAGGCTTATATTAATGCATCACTGTTTATGGCTGTAATTACAGGCTACATTTTTTAAGCGCATGCACTCGCAAACTTTGAACCACTTATTTTGGGTTAGCAAACGAGATTGGTGATTTGCTGTACAGTTTTAGGATTGGGTGCAATGCAAATGTCAAATTGTAGGGAGAGAGGATTTCCATAAATAAATATATAACTCCAAAAAACGTTGCTGATCAAGAATATTGCCTGTTTACTTTGCAAGCTCACCAGCAATGAGGCATCAAGCATCAGTTACTAGCATTGGCCTACTGGTCTTTTGGTATGTCAAAATTGCTTAAAATGTTTAATATACTTATGAATCTTGCATTTGGAATTTGTTTCATTACATAATCAAAATAATGAAAAGGCTTAATCAATAGACCAAGCATACTGTTTAGAATGTATATTCAGGACATTATAGCCTATAAACAACTAGCACGTATCATGACCCTCTTTGCTATTTTTCATATTTGGGCAAAACAGAATATGAGCAAAATCTTTGTTTCCAGGTTTGTTATACTGTTTTAACATAGACACACTATACCACATTTAGCTGCCACTTCTACCTCCTATAGCATGTGACACACTAATCCTGGACACTAGGCATTTAGTGCATCAGCTGCTGCATGTCTCGAACTTCTCTTTACTCCATTACTGTTATCTCTTGACCTCATTTTCTATGTCGTTCTGGCAATTAATGAAATGTTTTCATGCATACTGAATTGTGCGTGCAAACCGCTTGCATGTATGTCCTGTATATCTCATACATTGAGTTTAGTATCCATTGCAAGTGCATTCTCACCATTGAGGCCTAGAGTTCCCCCAGCTCTGATGAGACCCTTTCATCTGACACTGAGGGAGTAATGGAGAGAGGAAGGCAGGCAGGCAGCCTGATTGTCTGCATGTGTGTTTGCTGCTCTGCATTCAGCAGTCTCTAAGCTCATTACAGTAATCAGGTTAAAGAGATGGGTTCAGGGGAGCACTTGGCCTCAGGCATTCTTCCTGCAGCTTATGTGCCTGACCCTGTGATGAGGGGAGTTCCTATCTCCGACCCAGTGGAGAACCCATCCCTGTCCAACTTCTAATGATCAGCTCAAACAGCCTTTGTGCGTCAAGCATGCACACTGTGGCATTCAACTGCACCCACGCTGTCAAAATGAGTGCCTTGTAATTGTAAGGCCCCTTGCAATCAGACATTCCCCCACAAGTGTGTGATTATTTTCTAACACTCCCCACTCACAGTGACTGAGAGACACATTTAGAATTGACCCAATAGATAGATAGATAGATAGATAGATAGATAGATAGATAGATAGATAGATAGATAGATAGATAAATTTCTTTGTCAAGCAGCTACGACAAAACACAGGGCAGGTGCAAAATGCCACAACGAAAGTACACAAAAGACAGATACACGGTACATGATACATAGAGCGGCAGTATGAAAAAGTATAGAAATACAAGATATCTGGAGTGCAAAAAAAAGCTATAAAAGGACATTGCATAGTATGAGTGGTTGGCTGAATATGTACACTATACATTGGTGGGTGTTGGATGGTTAACTATACTATACAGGTCGATGGCAGAGAAATACTTCAGTAGCTAAAAATGCGTATGATATGAGCGAGGGTAATAATAGTTTACTTAATAGACAGACTGGGTAAATGAACAGGTAAGTGAACATTTTGCATGGTTAAATTAGCTGTACAGTTAGGTATACAGTTACATTTACAGGTAACTGAATATTTGCATGGTTACACAAACTGTACAGGTAAATGACAGGAAGAGATACTTTAATAGCTAAATGTGTGTATGATATCATTTGGGGTAATAATAGTAATTCCCTTAAAATACAGTCCTTAGTGCGCAGGGTTTAATTACAGACAACTGCACGTATTGCACATTCGATATACTAAAAGCAATGAGAAAAGGTGCAACTGGCAGGATACTAATATGCATTCCTGAGTGAATGCCTACGTCCAATAATTACTTACAATATTGCATGTGATATAATATAACAACTGTACATGAGTATGTATATACAGACCTGTATGAATAAATAGGTCCTGAGTGGATGAGTGCTGACGGACCAGAGTTACTCACGGATGGATGCATAATTGTTAAACTAGGTCCTAGCACCCCAACAGTTCCAGATCTATGTTGCCGACGGCACGGCACCCCGGTGAGGCATTATATAGTCTAATAGCCGCCGGCAGGAAGGACCTCCTGTAGCGCTCTCTGGCACAATATTATCCTCTGTGATTACACTCACAGTGACTGAGAGACACATTTAGTAATGACCCAATATTATCCTCTGTGATTACATCCTGTTAAGTTAAGAACAAATTCTTATTAACAGTGACCGCCTGGCCAGTGAACAGGGATGTGTGGTGCATTAAAATAATCTAACAAAATACCATTGAAATCACAAGATAAGACGGACATCACAGCACAGAGGGACGGGTACATATGACAAATACACAAGTTAATACGGAACAGATCTCACAACACGCATGGCAAGAACACAACATTTAGTACAAAAATGTATCTTGCACATTCATCTTGCACAGATGAAACCATTGATAAACAACACATTGATCATTACACAGCTGAGGTTTGAGCGTACCTAGTGATGTTACCACTTGGGAAATCTTAATGTAATATGTGTATTTATGTTGTTTATTTTGTTTTTGTCACAAGATATAAAGTAATTACTTTTTCGTTTCATCATACTGTCATCTAAGAATGCACTGAAGATAATCCACACACTGCTTTGATTGATCATTAAGTGTATCTTTTGAGACAATTATTCCTCTTATGGAATGGTTATGGGTAGTCTTTTATTCCTCTTATGGAATGGTTATGGGTAGTCTTTTATTCTTCTTATGGAATGGTTATGGGTAGTCTTTTATTCCTCTTATGGAATGGTTATGGGTAGTCTTTTATTCCTCTTATGGAATGGTTATGGGTAGTCTTTTATTCCTCTTATGGAATGGTTATGGGTAGTCTTTTATTCTTCTTATGGAATGGTTATGGGTAGTCTTTTATTCCTCTTATGGAATGGTTATGGGTAGTCTTTTATTCCTCTTATGGAATGTTTATGGGTAGTCTTTTATTCCTCTTATGGAATGGTTATGGGTAGTCTTTTATTCCTCTTATGGAATGGTTATGGGTAGTCTTTTATTCCTCTTATGGAATGGTTATGGGTAGTCTTTTATTCTTCTTATGGAATGGTTATGGGTAGTCTTTTATTCCTCTTATGGAATGGTTATGGGAAGTCTTTTATTCCTCTTATGGAATGGTTATGGGTAGTCTTTTATTCCTCTTATGGAATGGTTATGGGTAGTCTTTTATTCCTCTTATGGAATGGTTATGGGTAGTCTTTTATTCCTCTTATGGAATGGTTATGGGAAGTATTTTATTCCTCTTATGGAATGGTTATGGGAAGTCTTTTATTCCTCTTATGGAATGGTTATGGGTAGTCTTTTATTCTTCTTATGGAATGGTTATGGGTAGTCTTTTATTCCTCTTATGGAATGGTTATGGGTAGTCTTTTATTCCTCTTATGGAATGGTTATGGGTAGTCTTTTATTCCTCTTATGGAATGGTTATGGGTAGTCTTTTATTCCTCTTATGGAATGGTTATGGGTAGTCTTTTATTCCTCTTATGGAATGGTTATGGGTAGTCTTTTATTCCTCTTATGGAATGGTTATGGGAAGTCTTTTATTCCTCTTATGGAATGGTTATGGGTAGTCTTTTATTCTTCTTATGGAATGGTTATGGGTAGTCTTTTATTCCTCTTATGGAATAGTTATGGGTAGTCTTTTATTCCTCTTATGGAATGGTTATGGGTAGTCTTTTATTCCTCTTATGGAATGGTTATGGGTAGTCTTTTATTCCTCTTATGGAATGGTTATGGGTAGTCTTTTAGTAGGAGAATGTGCTCTTCTGAGAAGTGGTGATTCAGCAACATTATATTGTCAGCCGTACATATTTCCTTCCTGTAGCTTATTGAGTCTTTGTTTCTTTACAGCTGTAAAATCCTGATGAAATTCTTGGCCGTTTTTATGCTTCAGCAATAAGGTAAGGATTTTATATTTTCTCTTATCAAGGGAAATCAGTAGATGGGGCGGATGGGGTCTTCTTGGGGCATACACCTATACATCTACAGACAACCCTTAGGCTACGGCTGAGGACAGGAACAAGTACAAGAAGTCCCACTTCGACCTCTGCAGAGTCATCAAACGGGCATAACGACAATATAGGAATAAGGTTAAATCATATTCCACATGCTCCGACACCCCCCGCATGTGGCAGGTCTACAGTCCAATACAGATTACAAAGGAAGACCCAGCTATGATCTGCCCAACGATGCCTCTCTACTAGACCAAGTCAATGCATTTTATGCAAGCTTCAACAATAACAACACCGTGCCGTGCATGAGGGGCCCCACCGTCCCAGAGGACTGGGTGATCTTGCTTTCCAAGGCTGGCGTGAGTAAGGTCTTTAATCAGGTCAACACTGGCACGGTATTC
Source organism: Thymallus thymallus (assembly GCA_023634145.1). Taxonomy (NCBI): domain Eukaryota; kingdom Metazoa; phylum Chordata; class Actinopteri; order Salmoniformes; family Salmonidae; genus Thymallus; species Thymallus thymallus. The sequence continues at coordinate 42,679,357 of CM042414.1, read as the reverse complement.
CAGGGCACGTTCTCAGAGCATGCACAGCATGATTTTTGACCTCTCCTTGTTCTAGTCTGTATTCCCCAGATTCCCTAAAGCTGACCACCATCATTCCTGTTCCCAAGAACTCTGAGGCTTCATGTCACAATGACTGCCGCCCTGTAGCACTCACATCTGTAATCATGAATGACTACAGCCCTGTAGCACTCACATCTGTAATCATGAATTGCTTTGAAAGGCTGTTTATGACACACATCAACTCCATCATCCTAGACACCTTAGACCCACTCCAATTTGCATACCCAGGGGGAAGGAGCGACAGCGCCTCTTCCCCCTCAGGAGGTTGAAAAGGTTTGGCATGGGCCCTCAAATCCTTAAAATGTTCTACAGTTGTACCATTGAGAGCATGTTGACTGGCTGCATCACGGCTTGGTGTGGCAATATAGATATACAGTATATCAACCTCCATCACTCCAGTATCTGACCCTGTATATACAGTATATCTGTATATAGCTAACTTATTTATTGTGTTCTACCTTATGTTGGGCTGATATTGATTACTACATTGATATTGATTACTAAATTGATATTGATTACTACATTGATATTGATTACTACATTGATATTGATTACTACATTGATATTGATTACTGCATTGATATTGATTACTACATTGATATTGATTACTACATTGATATTGATTACTGCATTGATATTGATTACTGCATTGATATTGATTACTACATTGATATTGATTACTGCATTGTTGGGTTTAGAGCTTCAACAAAGGCACTTCACTGTATCTGTGCACGTGACATTGAAACTTGAAACTAATATCCACTGAGTGCACAAAACATTAAGAACAATGTTGATGTATTTTTAACCAAATGTTGCAATTGCGATATGGGTGAACTGTTGTAATCATGGAAATAGAATGATTATTATAATTCTATAGTTAGAATATAATAGAGGACACTTTGAATACAGTGTTGTTTGACATGACAATGAATGATAATGCCAGGGAGGAGTTAGGGTAGGAACCGAAGTGTTGATAAGTGTTTCCTAGGGGACCCTATAATCTACATTTTAATGTTTTCTGTTAGCTAGTTCATGTAGCTAAAATATTCATGCTTTGCGTAATCCTCTTTGATTCAGAAGATACTGTTGCACAAACAACATGCTGATTTAGGTCTACACCATCACTGGTATCAGGCTGTATAGTTATATGTTTTCTCTGACTCAGTACATTTATTAGCTAGCTAGCCATCTATCTACCAATTAGCATTAGCAGCTAGCATGATTTATGCCCAACTTGCTAAGTAAAGACAACCTAGCTTTTTGCAGATGTAAGAAACACAAACTAATAGTGTCATTCTAGAACACTAGTGGATGTATATTAAGCTAATTGAAAACAGTATTGTTGTCATCAACATTGTTGCCTGTGCTGCAGTGACCATGCAGACTGAACGCTAGTGCGCTCCTTGAGTGACAGGGGGCGGGGCTAGGTCTGTTTGGAAGGCCATACCCCATTGAAAGGCACTTACATCTTTTGTCTTGCCCATTCACCCTCTGAATGGCACACATACACAATCCATGTGTCAATTGTCTCAAGGCTTATAAATCCTTCTTTAACCTGTCTCCTCCCCTTCATCTACACTGATTGACAGGTGACATCAATAAGGGATCATAGCCTTCACCTGGATTCACCTGGTCAGTCTTTGCCATGGAAAGAGCAGGTGTTCTTAATGTTTGGTACACACTGTGTGTATGTGTCTATGTATATATAAAATATGTATGTGTGTATATAAAATATGTATGTGTGTGTATATATGACAGTGATTTGCGTATAGGGGAAACATTGACTATTGACTAATTTCAAGAATTTTATTAAGTGTCTTTTGTCAGTCTTCACTTGGGCCTGGTGCTGAGAGTGAATATCTGACTGCGCAGCAAAGGCCTTTAAGGGTTTTCTCATTGCACAGAGCTGACAGAAGCCACCTGACCTGGGAATTTCCCAAAAATGTTGTTGCTATGGCAACCTGCAAATGTGAAGCATGAAATAGTGCGCCTGAGTCCTTTAACTAAGCGTGGCAGCATCCTTCATGTGCTCAGATCCCTAATCGCTGGACAGAGGAGGCAGACTCAATGCTGCAGGACTGTTTTAAGAATATTGATTGGAATATGTTCAAAGATTCATCCCTCAAACATTGAGGAATATCACAGGAATATCACAGGAATATCACAGGAATGTCACAGGAATGTCACAGGAATGTCACAGGAATATCACAGGAATGTCACAGGCTTCATTAGGAAATATGTTGATGATGTTGTACCCACAATAACAATCCAGACATAACCCAGCCAAAACCCCTGGATGACATCCGTACCATGCTGAGAGCCCATACTGCAGCATTCACTGTCACCAGAACAAACCCTGACGACTCGGTGGCTTCAAGGCAAGCAGGTACGAGCTCCGCAGATCCATTACGGGCGCAACAAGACAATGCAAACTCAAAACGCATGTGGTAAAGACTATCACTGACTACAAAGGCAAATCCATCTGTGTGGTGCCCACCCAACACATTCAAATCCAGCTGTGTGGTGCCCACCCAACACATTCAAATCCAGCTGTGTGGTGCCTACCCAACACATTCAAATCCAGCTGTGTGGTGCCCACCCAACACATTCAATTCCAGCTGTGTGGTGCCCAGCCAACACATTCAATTCCAGCTGTGTGGTGCCCAGCCAACACATTCAATTCCAGCTGTGTGGTGCCCACCCAACACATTCAATTCCAGCTGTGTGGTGCCCAGCCAACACATTCAATTCCAGCTGTGTGGTGCCCACCCAACACATTCAAATCTAGCTGTGTGGCGCCCACCCAACACATTCAAATCCAGCTGTGTGGTGCCCACCCAACACATTCAAATCCAGCTGTGTGGCGCCCACCCAACACATTCAAATCCAGCTGTGTGGTGCCTACCCAACACATTCAAATCCAGCTGTGTGGTGCCCACCCAATACATTCAAATCTAGCTGTGTGGTACCCAGCCAACACATTCAAATCTAGCTGTGTGGTACCCAGCCAACACATTCAAATCTAGCTGTGTGGTGCCCAGCCAACACATTCAAATCCAGCTGTGTGGTGCCCACCCAATACATTCAAATCCAGCTGTGTGGTGCCTACCCAATACATTCAAATCCAGCTGTGTGGTGCCCACCCAATACATTCAAATCTAGCTGTGTGGTGCCCACCCAACACATTCAAATCCAGCTGTGTGGTGCCCACCCAACACATTCAAATCCAGCTGTGTGGTGCCCAACCAACACATTCAAATCCAGCTGTGTGGTGCCCACCCAATACATTCAAATCTAGCTGTGTGGTGCCCACCCAATACATTCAAATCCAGCTGTGTGGCGCTCCCACCCAATACATTCAAATCCAGCTGTGTGGTGCCCACCCAATACATTCAAATCTAGCTGTGTGGTGCCCACCCAACACATTCAAATCCAGCTGTGTGGTGCCTACCCAACACATTCAAATCCAGCTGTGTGGTGCCCACCCAATACATTCAAATCTAGCTGTGTGGTGCCCACCCAACACATTCAAATCCAGCTGTGTGGTGCCCACCCAACACATTCAAATCCAGCTGTGTTGTGCCCAACCAACACATTCAAATCCAGCTGTGTGGTGCCCACCCAATACATTCAAATCTAGCTGTGTGGTGCCCACCCAATACATTCAAATCCAGCTGTGTGGTGCCCACCCAACACATTCAAATCCAGCTGTGTGGTGCCCACCCAACACATTCAAATCCAGCTGTGTGGTGCCCACCCAACACATTCAAATCCAGCTGTGTAGTGCCCAGCCAACACATTCAAATCCAGCTGTGTGGTGCCAACCCAACACATTCAAATCCAGCTGTGTAGTGCCCAGCCAACACATTCAAATCCAGCTGTGTGGTGCCCACCCAACACATTCAAATCCAGCTGTGTAGTGCCCACCCAACACATTCAAATCTAGCTGCTTTAAGGCAGAAAATACAGAGCCATCCAGGAAGGCTCTCACTGTGAAGATTACATATCCATCTGTCCAAATATGTTTAAAAAAAGACAACTTTTCAGGTGCTGTACTTACTTTTTCACATGACTGTATATGTATATTCTACTGAATTATATATATATTCTACTGAGCCATTGACTTTCTTCGTATTCTTATCTTGCATTTTTTATTGTTGTTGCATCATTTCTTTGGACAGTGTATACCATGTGTATCCTCTACATACCACTAATAACACTAGTTATCCTGGAGCTCCATCCTCTCGTGCCTTAGTGGGTCCATCAGTCCATCAGTCCATCAGTCCATCAGTCCATCAGTCCAGCCACCAGCCCAGTCCTGTTCTGGAGGGGCTCATTGTGCTCTCCTCTATTCTCCTATGGTGCTGTCTATAGGGAACCTGAAGATCCATGTACATCCAAGTAATCACCATACGTTAGCTCTCCTCACATGACCCTTCAGATCTAAAGCAGGTGTTGCACAATGACTGCGGTAGTCTAATCATGGTGGTCAGATGTTTATGGGGTGTATTTCTGCTGGATGTTTGTTTTTCTTCTTCAGAAACAGGGTTAGGCATATGGTCTGGTCACAGGGCATACATGCAGTTGAGGGGAAAAGTGCTTAAAAGGGAGTTCTGATTTGATGGCTAGATGACTCTAAAAATGTGGGAATTGCAGTTCACAACAGTATCCAATTGTGTGATGGAGCTGTATGCCAAGGAGTCAACACAGTTAACTAGATTACCTTTCATCTCTGCTACATTGTGGAGGCTGGTGTTTTTAGGGAGTATGTTTGTAAATGTGGCCAGGTCATTGCTGCTCTCGTTGGTGGACTGGAATCAGAGGGAAAGCGTGGATGCTGACAGCGTAGTTAATGGTTCTCAGATGTCCGCCTGTGACACACCCAGACCCCATCTGACATGAATGAGAAGAAAGCGAGGTGAAATCATATGGGTACAAATTCTCAATAACTGGGAGAAAGCTGTGTTCCTTACACCTCTTCCTCATTCACTCAGTTTCTGCCATATTGTGTTTTGGATGTTTTGCTAAAACAAGTGTGAAGTCACATATGTTGATGAACATGGTTTGTGAAGTCACATATGTTGATGAACATGGTTTGTGAAGTCACAGATGTTGATGAACATGGTTTGTGAAGTCACAGATGTTGATGAACATGGTTTGTGAAGTCACAGATGTTGATGAACATGGTTTGTGAAGTCACAGATGTTGAAGTCACAGATGTTGATGAAAATGGTTTGTGAAGTCACAGATGTTGAAGTCACAGATGTTGATGGACATGGTATGTGAAGTCACAGATGTTGATGGACATGGTTTGTGAAGTCACAGATGTTGATGGACATGGTTTGTGAAGTCACAGATGTTGATGGACATGGTTTGTGAAGTCACAGATGTTGATGGACATGGTTTGTGAAGTCACAGATGTTGATGAACATGGTTTGTGAAGTCACAGATGTTGATGAACATGGTTTGTGAATTGTGAAGTCACAGATGTTGATGAACATGGTTTGTGAATTGTGAAGTCACAGATGTTGATGAACATGGTTTGTAAAGTGTGAAGTCACAGATGTTGATGAACATGGTTTGTGAATTGTGAAGTCACAGATGTTGATGAACATGGTTTGTGAATTGTGAAGTCACAGATGTTGATGAACATGGTTTGTGAATTGTGAAGTCACAGATGTTGATGAACATGGTTTGTAAAGTGTGAAGTCACAGATGTTGAAGAACATGGTTTGTGAATTGTGAAGTCACAGATGTTGATGAACATGGTTTGTGAAAGTTTTCACTGAATAAGAAATGAGAGTATTGGCAATACTGAGCTGTCAGGGTAGGAATGGGAATACATGTATTTTTATATTTTGTGTAATATTTGTTCCAATAGGGAATATTGGAACAAAATCAGCCAAGTGTGTCTTTGCGTAGCTATCTTCAGAAACGGCTTCCAATTTGTCAGCTGGCCTCCAGTGCATGGTACCCTTTAGGATAACTTTCTGAAGTGGATAATATTTGTTGCAGGAGAAGCCCTTTCCCAGTCAGTTTAAACATTTGATTCTGCTTTGCTTTCAGACCGTACTGCTGAGAGGAAAACAAAGCTGCTAGAAGTGGCATAGAGGTACTGTGTGTGTGTTTGACCAATCATGAATAATTTGGAGAGGGAACATACAGTAAAAAGCTGCCTTCCTATGTAACCTTTATTTAACTAGGCAAGTCAGTTAAGAACAAATTCTTATTTACAATGACAGCCTGCCAACAGGGTCAGTCAAGTTTTGTTTGGTTACCTAGCCTCAACTATGGCAGTTTTACTGATGGGTGTTTTAATTTTTCAGGCTCACTCTGTCAAACTGAATCAGTTTTACTGATGGGTGTTTTAATTTTTCAGGCTCACTCTGTCAAACTGAATCAGATTTACTGATGGCTGTTTTAATTTTTCAGGCTCACTCTGTCAAACTGAATCAGTTTTACTGATGGGTGTTTTAATTTTTCAGGCTCACTCTGTCAAACTGAATCAGATTTACTGATGGCTGTTTTAATTTTTCAGGCTCACTCTGTGAAACTGAATCAGTTTTACTGATGGTTGTTTTAATTTTTCAAGCTCACTCTGTCAAACTGAATCAGTTTTACTGATGGCTGTTTTAATTTTTCAGGCTCACTCTGTCAAACTGAATCAGATTTACTGATGGCTGTTTTAATTTTTCAGGCTCACTCTGTCAAACTGAATCAGTTTTACTGATGGCTGTTTTAATTTTTCAGGCTCACTCTGTCAAACTGAATCAGATTTACTGATGGCTGTTTTTATTTTTCAGGCTCACTCTGTCAAACTGAATCAGTTTTACTGATGGCTGTTTTAATTTTTCAGGCTCACTCTGTCAAACTGAATCAGATTTACTGATGGCTGTTTTAATTTTTCAGGCTCACTCTGTGAAACTGAATCAGTTTTACTGATGGCTGTTTTAATTTTTCAGGCTCACTCTGTCAAACTGAATCAGTTTTACTGATGGCTGTTTTAATTTTTCAGGCTCACTCTGTCAAACTGAATCAGATTTACTGATGGCTGTTTTAATTTTTCAGGCTCACTGTCAAACTGAATCAGTTTTACTGATGGGTGTTTTAATTTTTCAGGCTCACTGTCAAACTGAATCAGTTTTACTGATGGCTGTTTTAATTTTTCAGGCTCACTCTGTCAAACTGAATCAGTTTTACTGATGGCTGTTTTAATTTTTCAGGCTCACTCTGTCAAACTGAATCAGTTTTACTGATGGCTGTTTTAATTTTTCAGGCTCACTCTGTCAAACTGAATCAGATTTACTGATGGCTGTTTTAATTTTTCAGGCTCACTCTGTCAAACTGAATTAGTTTTACTGATGGCTGTTTTAATTTTTCAGGCTCACTCTGTCAAACTGAATCAGATTTACTGATGGCTGTTTTAATTTTTCAGGCTCACTCTGTCAAACTGAATCAGATTTACTGATGGCTGTTTTAATTTTTCAGGCTCACTCTGTGAAACTGAATCAGTTTTACTGATGGCTGTTTTAATTTTTCAAGCTCACTCTGTCAAACTGAATCAGTTTTACTGATGGCTGTTTTAATTTTTCAGGCTCACTCTGTCAAACTGAATCAGATTTACTGATGGCTGTTTTAATTTTTCAGGCTCACTCTGTCAAACTGAATCAGTTTTACTGATGGCTGTTTTAATTTTTCAGGCTCACTCTGTCAAACTGAATCAGTTTTACTGATGGCTGTTTTAATTTTTCAGGCTCACTCTGTCAAACTGAATCAGTTTTACTGATGGGTGTTTTAATTTTTCAGGCTCACTCTGTCAAACTGAATCAGTTTTACTGATGGCTGTTTTAATTTTTCAGGCTCACTCTGTCAAACTGAATCAGATTTACTGATGGCTGTTTTAATTTTTCAGGCTCACTCTGTCAAACTGAATCAGTTTTACTGATGGGTGTTTTAATTTTTCAGGCTCACTCTGTCAAACTGAATCAGATTTACTGATGGCTGTTTTAATTTTTCAGGCTCACTCTGTGAAACTGAATCAGTTTTACTGATGGCTGTTTTAATTTTTCAAGCTCACTCTGTCAAACTGAATCAGTTTTACTGATGGCTGTTTTAATTTTTCAGGCTCACTCTGTCAAACTGAATCAGATTTACTGATGGCTGTTTTAATTTTTCAGGCTCACTCTGTCAAACTGAATCAGTTTTACTGATGGCTGTTTTAATTTTTCAGGCTCACTCTGTCAAACTGAATCAGTTTTACTGATGGCTGTTTTAATTTTTCAGGCTCACTCTGTCAAACTGAATCAGTTTTACTGATGGCTGTTTTAATTTTTCAGGCTCACTCTGTCAAACTGAATCAGTTTTACTGATGGCTGTTTTAATTTTTCAGGCTCACTCTGTCAAACTGAATCAGTTGTCCTTCTCAATCTATTTTCCTGCCTCCGCTTTCCTCTATTGTTTTATAGCAAGTTGTCTCGTACTGAACTTACACAGTTAAGTGCTCATTTAAGTGCCTTAACAATGGATACAGCTCTTAATAGTGACATTGTTTATCTGGTTCAATCGTTAAAGCACATCCGTGAATATTGTTATAAGGATGACCTTGCAGGCAGTGGAAGCTCTGAACCTGTGGTAACTGAAGTGGCCCAGCCTGCTCCTGCTGTCCAGCCTTATGTCCAGGAAAAGGTGGGCAATGCAGTGTCATGGCAACGGGGCAGTCAGTGATGTGGAAACAATGGGCCAACAACATGCCCTCTCCCTGAACTTCTGCCTTCAGAGAATAACAAGGTTTGACTCCGTTATGTTTTTTATGATTAATAAAACATTCACAAGGACATTGTCTTTGAGTTGTTCCAAATACAATATGCAACCTATAACCAAATACAATTAGTCAAAAACAGTTATGCAGGTAAGAACAGGAAATGATAATCCACATCAGTAGTGTGAGTGTGATGTGGATCTTTATGTGTAAGGATATCTAGCTATCACTCTTAAAAAGTATCGTAGTCCATCACACTTTGGGCCGCAGCCAGTGTTTAGAAGTTCTGTTCCAATGCTCTTGATAATACAATCAGTATGCTGCTGGTAGCAGACGGCAGGTAGTCAGAGGCCTGCCTCCTCTGGCCTTCTGATGGATGAGACGGAGAGAAAGGGGATGGCTGTGAGCTGAGCAGAGGAGAGGCTAGACCTGAGATTGCTGTTACCTGATTTACAGGACATGACACATTGGCCAGGATTTATATGACTGGGAGGCAATGCTCTGAGCATGTTGTTAAATACTGATGCTCTGATGCTCCCAGTCTCCTGATCCAAAGGCAGGAGGAAGTATTTCTCTCCAACTGATTCCCCTACTACATTATATGCTGTATTAAGCATGATTCCCCATATGTTTAACAATTAATAACTAAGTCAAAAGATCAATTCATACTGTAGTTGTTGGTATAAGATTCCAGGCTCACTCTGTCAAACTGAATCAGTAAAAAATTCCATGACTAATATTCTCTAAGCTTTGATGTTTGTAAATCACTAATATCCTGTACTGTGCAGTATGTGTTTTTGTTAGGTAGATGTTCCCTGGGGGCAGGGGAAAGCTCTGTAGGCACATTGTGTTTGTATGGTGTCTGTACTGGTTTTACTGTGTGTGAGAGACTGGAAGAGGGAGTATCCCAACTGTCTGTTAGCCTTTGGAAGCAGCAGCGCACTGATTTCATACGCCCACTTGAATCAGATGTTTTGTTTCTGTAACCCCGCCATAGCAATGATCTATCCTTAATTTCTGTCACATTTCATGATGCTCCTCTCCGGCTATCCTCTCCCTCTGGTAATAGCGCATATTACTCCAATTGCGACCTGTGTCATACTGTACTCCAGTTACTGTAGCACGCGCCAGTCAGATTCACTGCAACAGGAGAAAAAAGAGCATGGACATGGAAACAACGAGGGAAATATCCTGTAACATAAAATAGCTGTTTGATCTTGATTCCATTTAATTTCTCAAAATGCTCTCATTTTATCTAAGCTTTTTGTCAGGGCGGTAAATATAGCCCTACAAATATTGTATATATGGGCTGATCCAAATCAATAGTCATTTAGCAGACGCTCTCATCCAGAGCGGAATACAGAAGTGAGTGCATACTTTTCGAACCCACAAACTTGGCGTTTCAAGCGTCATGTTCTACCGACTGAGCTACATGGGATACCTAGCCCTGCAAACGTTGTATATATGGGCTGATCAAAACCAATGGTGTTCGCTGACATCATCCTGACAAGGGCCTGAGGATGAGGGCACGGCTGGGTGATATGAACAAAATATTAAATCACGATGGGGAAGCATTTATGCGCAAATATTGATATAATAACCATCATATCGAAATAAACTTTGAGTCATGCGTTTACATGTAGTGTGGTTCTCCCACATCGACTCGTCTTCAAAGCATGCAGTTTATACTCCTACAGATGAAATAAGTTATGATGAACTTCACAGGGTGGTGAAAGTACAAGGCTCTTATTCTGGTGACAGATCATCAATACTTGGTTGCCGTTTGACATAATAATCTCACTGTAGGCTCCACGTGCGCTCTAGACAACAGCACGCATATACAGCGGTGGGCTAGAGCGCACGTGCCAATACCACAGTGGGCACACTCGCAATATAACGCAACAGAATTGTGAGCGAACCATCAGTAGAGTTGAAAATGCAACTCTACTGAACTTGAACTTGTATTTTTGTATTTTTAATTCGGTACATAGGAATTTAACCGCAAAGGGTATTTGTAATGTGCATTACGTCATCGCGCACATCCTTTTATCTGCAACAAATCAATTTGATGGAAAAACATCTCTGGTGGGAAAATACGCATATTGTTTTTTTATGCTGATTTTTTATTTTTTGCATGACAATCTGTCGCCAATTGGATGTTAACCTAGATTATGGCCATATATTTCCAAAGGATTCAATGGCAGCTCTTACTTTCGCCACAAGGGGCATTGTGCCGATTTCTAAGGTGCCGCACTGCCTCACAGGCAGGATTCATGGGAAAAAAGTACATGTGCGCACCCGAACCTCAGATTTGTGGCAGAAATTTCGAAAGATCCAAGATCCTAGATGTTATATCAAGAAAATTCGACTTAATACTTTAATGCTGCTTAGGGATCAGCCACGTAAGGGGCTCTGAAAACATCTCTTAGGGATCAGCCAGATAAGGGGCTCTGAAAACATATTTTAGGGATCAGCCAGTTAAGGGGCTCTGAAAACATCTCTTTCTCTGCCCTCTTCTGACCAGAGGGACCACTCAGACGCTCCCACAGTCTTGAAGAGTGGAGCCAAGGAATCCAGTCAGGCTTGGAGGCCATGTCGACCCTGGGTGGCTGTACACGGAAGCGACACCCTCATTTCTAGTGCATTGGTGCCTAGTGGAGATACACCCTGTTAAGAAGACCAGAACTATCAATTTTTTTAATTACCTGAGTGGGACATCTTAAATGATCCACCATCCTTGGTGTACTGACTGACTGACTGACTGACTGACTGACTGACTGCAGCTGCTAGGTGGAGTTCTTCTCTGGTCTCTTCTCCTGTAGCAGCTCCTCCTACCTTGGCCAAGTCCAAGGCTAGTTCTTCATGTCTAACAGTGAGCCCAGCAAGGCTTTATTATACTATACTCTATCCTGCGAGTGCCTGATCTATTCCTTCTAGAGTTGTTTTAACATTACATAGAATATTATACATACTTTGAATCTGCAACTACAGCGTCTTCAGAAAGTATTCACACCCCTTGACTTTTTACACATTTTGTTGTTACAGCCTGAATTTAAAATGTATTCAATTTAGATTTTGTGTCACTGGCCTGCACACAATACCCCATAATGTCAAATTGGAGTTATGTTTTTAAAAATGAAAAGCTGAATGTCTTGAGTCAATAAGTATTCAACCCCTTTGTTATGGATAGCGTAAATAAGTTCAGGAGTATACATTCGCTTAACAAGCCACATAATAATTTGCATGGACTCATTATGTGCAATAATAGTGTTTAACATGATTTTTGAATGACTACCTCATCTCTGTACCACACATATAATTATCTGTAAGGTCCCTCAGTCGAGCAGTGAATTTCAAACACAGATTCAACCACAAAGACCAAAGAAGGGCACCTATTGGTAGATGGGTAAAAAAAAAAAAAGACGTTGAATATCCCTTTGAGCATGGTGAAGTTATTAATTACACTTTGGATGGTGTATCAATACACCCAGTCACTACAAAGATACAGGCGTCTTTCATAAGTCAGTTGCCGGAGAGGAAGGAAACCACTCAGGGATTTCACCATGAGTTTAGTGGCTGTGATAGGAGAAAATTGAGGATAGATCAACATTGTAGTTACTCCACAATACTAACCTAAATGACAGAGTGAAAAGAAGGAAACCTGTACATAATAAAACATATTCCAAAACATGCTTCCTGTTTGCAACAAGGCACTAAAGTAAAACTACAAAGAAGGTGGTAAAGAACTTAACTTCCTGTCCTGAATACAAAGTGTTATGTTTTGGAAAATCCAACACAACACATCACTGAGTACCACTCTTCATATTTTCAAGCATGGTGGTGGCTGCATCATGTTATGGGTATGCTTGTCATCAGCAAGGACTAGGGAGTTTTTTAGGATAAAAATAAACAATAGAGCTAAGCACAGGTTAAATCCAAGATGAAAACCGGGTTGTCTGCTTTACAACAGACACTGGGAGACAAATTCACCTTTCAGCAGGACAATAACCTAAAACACAAGGCCAAGTATATACTGGAGCTGCTTACCAAGACGATATTGAATGTTCCTGAGTGGCATAGTTACAGTTTTGACTTGATCGGATTGAACATATATGGCAAGACTTGAAAATGTCTGTCTAGCAATAAAAAAAGAAAATCCAGGTTTGCAAAGCTCTTAGAGAGTTACCCAGAAAGATTCACAGCTGTAATCGTTGGGGTGTGAATACTTAAGTAAATGAGATATTTCTATACTGAATAAAAATATAAACCAAAATGCAGTAAAAACGTTTTTACTAAGTTTCAGTTCATATAAGGAAATCAGTAAATTTAAATAAACTAATCTATGGATTTCACATGACTGGGAATACAGATATGCATGTGTTGGTCACAGATACCTTAAGAAAAAGTTAGGGGTGTGGATCAGATAACCAGTCAGTGTCTGGTGTGACCACCCTTTGTCTCATGCAGCGCGACTCATCTCCTTCACATAGTTGATCAGGCTATTGATTGTGAAGAGGAGTGGAAAGTTGTCCAGCACATGAAACATGGGACTAACACTACATGTTGCGTTTATATTTTTGTTCAGTATATATTTCATTTTTGATACATTTGCAAAAATGTCTAAAAACATGTTTTCACTTTTTCATTATGGGGTATATTCTGTAGATGTGTGAGAGAAAACAAATATTGTATCCATTTTGAATTTAGTCTAACACAACAAAATGTGGAACAAGTCAAGGGGTATGAAAACTTTCTGAAGGCTCTGTAGTTGGAGAAATGTAAATGAATAAGCTGTGCTCCTTTGAAGTAGTCTAAGTGGAGCAAGTATCATTTTAGAACCACTTACATAATGATTTTAGAGGATTTAAGCTTTGTTTTACTCAGTACTTACAAAACCCTTTACTGTGTTTTATATTGGCTTAATTTAAAGTATTTATCCTCATGACTTAGGAATAAAGATTTTTGGCTCAATTTAAGTATAAATGGATGTTCTTGTAGAGGGAAACCATCATATTAGCTCTACTAAATGTCAGAGTGGTTTCCTCTTAAATGCTGAGGGAGATGGGAGTCTATTTGGATCCCTGTGAAGCAACGCTGGAGGACGTTCTACTTTGCTGGGTATTGTTAGCTAGAGTAAAAGGATCTGCTTTCTCCCGGCGACCAGGGTAAGATTACAATTTCTGTCAGCATCTGTATCTTCCAATGACATTAGGAAAGCCTATATCCTCTCTGAGCCAGCGTCAGTGGAGACACGACAGCCTCCTCATTACTGTTGGAGACATACTTACTATATGGTCAAATAGTGAATTTGCTGGTGGCTTAACGTTGCATGTGCTGAACCGTTTGCCTTAGTTATAGTACAGTCGTTTGTCTTAGTTATAGTACAGTCGTTTGTCTTAGTTATAGTACAGTCGTTTGTCTTAGTTATAGTACAGTCGTTTGTCTTAGTTATAGTACAGTCGTTTGTCTTAGTTATAGTACAGTCGTTTGTCTTAGTTATAGTACAGTCGTTTGTCTTAGTTATAGTACAGTCGTTTGCCTTAGTTATAGTACAGTCGTTTGTCTTAGTTATAGTACAGTCGTTTGCCTTAGTTATAGTACAGTCGTTTGCCTTAGTTATAGTACAGTCGTTTGTCTTAGTATTAGTACAGTCGTTTGTCTTAGTTATAGTACAGTCGTTTGTCTTAGTTATAGTACAGTCGTTTGTCTTAGTTATAGTACAGTCGTTTGCCTTAGTTATAGTACAGTCGTTTGTCTTAGTTATAGTACAGTCGTTTGTCTTAGTTATAGTACAGTCGTTTGTCTTAGTTATAGTACAGTCGTTTGTCTTAGTATTAGTACAGTCGTTTGTCTTAGTATTAGTACAGTCGTTTGTCTTAGTTATAGTACAGTCGTTTGTCTTAGTTATAGTACAGTCGTTTGCCTTAGTTATAGTACAGTCGTTTGTCTTAGTATTAGTACAGTCGTTTGTCTTAGTATTAGTACAGTCGTTTGTCTTAGTTATAGTACAGTCGTTTGTCTTAGTTATAGTACAGTCGTTTGTCTTAGTTATAGTACAGTCGTTTGTCTTAGTTATAGTACAGTCGTTTGTCTTAGTTATAGTACAGTCGTTTGTCTTAGTTATAGTACAGTCGTTTGCCTTAGTTATAGTACAGTCGTTTGCCTTAGTTATAGTACAGTCGTTTGTCTTAGTTATAGTACAGTCGTTTGTCTTAGTATTAGTACAGTCGTTTGTCTTAGTATTAGTACAGTCGTTTGTCTTAGTTATAGTACAGTCGTTTGCCTTAGTTATAGTACAGTCGTTTGCCTTAGTTATAGTACAGTCGTTTGCCTTAGTTATAGTACAGTCGTTTGTCTTAGTATTAGTACAGTCGTTTGTCTTAGTTATAGTACAGTCGTTTGCCTTAGTTATAGTACAGTCGTTTGCCTTAGTTATAGTACAGTCGTTTGTCTTAGTATTAGTACAGTCGTTTGTCTTAGTTATAGTACAGTCGTTTGCCTTAGTTATAGTACAGTCGTTTGTCTTAGTATTAGTACAGTCGTTTGTCTTAGTATTAGTACAGTCGTTTGTCTTAGTTATAGTACAGTCGTTTGCCTTAGTTATAGTACAGTCGTTTGCCTTAGTTATAGTACAGTCGTTTGCCTTAGTTATAGTACAGTCGTTTGTCTTAGTATTAGTACAGTCGTTTGTCTTAGTTATAGTACAGTCGTTTGCCTTAGTTATAGTACAGTCGTTTGCCTTAGTTATAGTACAGTCGTTTGTCTTAGTATTAGTACAGTCGTTTGTCTTAGTTATAGTACAGTCGTTTGCCTTAGTTATAGTACAGTCGTTTGCCTTAGTTATAGTACAGTCGTTTGCCTTAGTTATAGTACAGTCGTTTGTCTTAGTATTAGTACAGTCGTTTGTCTTAGTTATAGTACAGTCGTTTGCCTTAGTTATAGTACAGTCGTTTGCCTTAGTTATAGTACAGTCGTTTGCCTTAGTATTAGTACAGTTGGCATTCACAACCAAGAACACTCCTACTTAGTGTCTTTTATTTCATACTGTAACACGAAGCCTCTCTTGATGACCTTACAATATTCCTGTACTGAATACAATTGTGTTCAATGCATTTTCTGTAGAGAAGGCCAAACATGTGGGCGGTAGGTAGCCGCGTGGTTAGTGGGTTGTTGAAAGGTCGCTGGTTTGAATCCCGGAGCTAACCAGGTGAAAAATGTGCTGTTGTGCCCTTGCAAGGCACTTAACCTCAATTGCTCCAGGGGCACTGGACAATGGTGACCCTGGCCGTGACCCCACTCACTGCGGCTGTCTCGGGGGAGTTGGGATATGTAACACATTTCCATTCCACACTTGGAACAATGAACACCTGTGTGTAACAGGATACATATAAAGTAGAGTTGATCACTGTGTGAAACTATTGCTGAGTGTTCTAAGAACAGAAGTGGTTAAACAAGGACATCTTGATATTTAAAGAATAGGAACGTGATGTCTAGATTATACCATTGCTTTGTGTGCCGTTGCTTTGTGTGATCCAAGTTTAAAGTTTTATTAGATACAGGATACACATGGTATACACCAACGAAATGCTTAATTGCACGTTCCTTCTCGACAATGCAAACCAAACTTTAGTTGTATGTACAGCAGATGTGTAATTAATGTTCTGCACATTAGGGGAACAGATAATTACAGGATGTGTAATTACAGTATGTTTACTGTACTCTACTCACAGGAGGCTGGAAATCCTACTCATATAAAAAGTGCCGTTTTTTTTAATGATCAAGGTTAGTAAACCATCTCACTGGCTGCACTATAGATGTGATATTTATGTGAAACATGTAGATGTATGAAATGTGTGATGAGGATCAATCTGACAGAGTGATGTATCTCCTGTCTCGTCTCGTATTCACAACCCAGGGTAGTTAAAGAGATGGATCATCGCTTGCTGCTACATGTTCTGTGGATAAATCATGGCAGGTGCTTAACTGAGGATGTATTTATGATGGCTGGTTAATGCCTCTCTGTTAGCAAGCTGTTCTTCAAACCTCTGATTTACTCTTTTCCAATTAAGACGTTTTACACTCAAATGTCATTAAATTCAGAAGTAGCACATGAGGCTAGCGGGCTTGAAATCAGATTAAATTAACACACCACACCTTTCTGTCTTAGTAAAGTGCTAATGTTTGGGGTAGGTTGTATCGTAATCATGGGGCTTGAATGATATTTGTTATTGAGAGCTGGTGTTGATATGATTTGGATTTAATGATATCTGGATGGAATATATCGGGTCATCTTTAGTGGATGTGACTGCAGCTCCCAGAGTGCTATTAGCCCCATGTTGTTCAAACCTCATGTAGATAATGGTACAGACCAGAACATAAAGGATATTGCATAGTGGAATATCCTCCCTATCCTTGTCATGTTTTTACCAGATGGCCAACAACATACACTCACCGGCCACTTCATTAGGGACACCTTTTCAACGGCTCGTTAACGCAAATATCTAATCGGCCAATCACGTGGCAGCAACTCAATGCATTTAGGCATGTAGACATGGTCAAGACCATCTGCTGAAGTTCAAACCAAGCATCAGAATGGGGAAGAAAGGTGATTTAAGTGACTTTGAACGTGGCATGGTGGTTTGTGCCAGACGGGCTGGTTTGAGTATTTCAGAAAGTGCTGATCTACTGGGATTTTCCCTCACAACCATCTCTAGGGTTTACAGAGAATGGTCTGAAAATGAGAAAATATCCAGTGATCGGCAATTCTCTCTGAGAAAATGCCTTGTTGAGGTCAGAGGTCAGAGGAGAATGGCCAGACTGGTTGGAGTTGATAGAAAGGCAACAGTAACTCAAATAACCACTCGTTACAACCAAGGTATGCAGAAGAGCATCTCTGAACACACAACACGTCCAACCTTGAAGCAGATGGCCTACAGCAGCAGAAGACCAGACCAGGTGCCATTCCTGTCAGCTAAGAACAGGAAACTGAGGCGACAATTTGCACGTCCCACCAAAACTGGACAATAGAAGATTGGAAAAACGTTGCCTGGTCTGATGAGTCCCGATTTCTGCTGCGACATTCAGATGGAGGGTCAGAATTTGGCGTAAACAACATGAAAGCATGGATCCATCCTGCCTTGTATCAACGGTTCAGGCTGCTGGTGGTGTAATGGTGTGGGGGATATTTTCTTGGCACACTTTGGGCCCCTTAGTACCAATTGAGCATCGTTTAAACACCACAGCCTACCTGAGTATTGTTGCTGACCGTGTCCATCCCTTTATGACCACAGTGTTCCCATCTTCTAATGGCTACTTCCAGCAGGATAACTTCTAGCAGCCATGTCACAAAGCTCACATCTCAAACTGGTTTCTTGAACATGACAATGAGTTCTCTGTACTCCAATGGCCTCCACAGTCACCAGATCTCAATCCAATAGAGAACCTTGGATGTGGTGGAACGGGAGATTCGCATCATGGATGTGCAGCCGACAAAGCAATATGGACCAAAATCTCTGAGGAATGGTTCCAGCACCTTATTGAATCTATGCCACGAAGAATTAAGGCAGTTCTGAAGGCAAAAGGGGGTCCAACCCGGTACTAGAAGGTGTACCTAATGAAGTGATCAGTGAGTGTGTATATATCGTTCTTATAGTGCTCCTAAGCATGACTTCGCATACGATAGAGGGTGTCTCTCTCTCTGTGTGGGTGGGGGGGTCGGGGTCGGGTTGGGTGGTTGGTTGTTGACCCCAGGAAACATGCCCCGAGCCTGCAGCAGATTGACCTGTATTTTAATCAGAGAGGGATTGAAAGTGGAGATGAATGTGGTGCTCGAGTGGAGGGTAGTGGAGATGAGAGAAAGGAACCCAAGGAAAGATAGCATTCATCAGCACATGAAACCTTTCATCCTTCTCTCTCCCACCTTCTCAGAGAAACGCTGATGATGGATTTATTCTCACCCCACTTCCCGTATGCCAGTCACATATAGATGTAGGATCTTAATTTGATAACTTTTGTTGCTAAGTTTTGTGATTTACATAAATTCACTGAAAACCCACACTAAAACACAGTTGTATTGCACTTTTCATGTAGCCTACTATTGGCCAGCTAATAGTCTAACCACCCATCAAGCAACATTATGGACTAAACATTCAAATCCTGTTGCTGCAGGATTCTTTTTCTGTGACAATATAGGTCAAATTAAGATCCTACTGTCTTGCTCTGATCATAGGGAAGCCTTTGGCTCCCTCTAGTTTTCTATGGTCCGAGACTGACATATCTATGTATTCTGTTTCTATGTTTGTTTTTTTGTTGGTCCCCAATTAGAGGCAGCTGCTCTAATTGTGTTGTTGTGTTGTTGTTGGGGTGTTGTTGTGGTGTTGTGTTGTTGTTGTGGTGTTGTGTTGTTGTTGTGTTGTTGTTGTGGTGTTGTGTTGTTGTGTTGTTGTAGTAATGGTAGCGACTGGTTATAGTAGTGGTAGTGACTGGTTATAGTTATAGTTGTGGTAGTGACTGGTTATAGTTATAGTAATGGTAGTGACTGGTTATAGTTATAGTAGTGGTAGTGACTGGTTATAGTTATAGTAGTGGTAGTGACTGGTTATAGTTATAGTAGTGGTAGTGACTGGTTATAGTTATAGTAGTGGTAGTGTCTACAGTAGTAATGGTAGTGACTGGTTATAGTTATAGTAGTGGTAGTGTCTACAGTAGTAATGGTAGTGACTGGTTATAGTAGTGGTAGTGACTGCAGTAGTAATGGTAGTGACTGGTTGATTGATTGATTGATTGATTGATTGATTGGGTAGGATAGGATAGCTTGAACGTGAAAGTTGGTTTGTTCTCTCTAGCTACACTGATAGATAGAAATTTCTTCGTCAAGTAGCAACGAAAAACACAGGACAGGTGCAAAATGCCAGAACTAAATTCACAAAAGACAAATACACTATACATGGTACATAGTGCGGAGATATGAAAAAGTATTAAAATACAAGAAGTCTGGAGTGCAAAAAGCTATAAAAAGACATTGCATAGTATGAGTGAATGGCTGAATATGTACACTATACATTGTTACAGAGTGTTAGGTGAAAGAAAAATTATAAAAATATTGTAAGTTGATATAATACAATATTTTCATGGTTAACTATACAGGTCGATGGCAGAGAAAGATACTTATATAGCTAAATGTGTGTACGATATGAGTGAGGGTAATAATAGTTTACTTAATATACATTCTGGTTAAATGTACAGGTAAGTGAATATTTGCATGGTTACATTAACTGTACAGGTAAATGACAGGAAGATATACTTAAATAGCTAAATGTGCATATGATATACTTTACGGTAATAATAATAATAATTCCCTTAAAATACAGTCCTTAGTACAGGGTTTAATTACAGGTAAATGCATGTATTGCACATTCGATATACTAAATGCAATGAAAACAAAAAAAGATACTACTGACAGGATACTAATATGCATTCCTGAGTGAATGACTACGTAAGTTCAGTCCAAGAATTACTTACAATATTGCACGTGGTATGATATAACAACTGTACATGAGTATGTATATACAGTCCTGAATGAATGAGTGCTGAATGAATAAATCCTGAGTGAATGAGTGATTACAGACTAGAGTTACTCACGGATGGATACATAATTGTTAAACTAGGTCCTAACATCCCAACAGTTACAGGTCTATGTTGCCAACGGCACGGCACCCCGGTGTGGCATTAAATAGTCTAATAGGCGCCGGCAGGAAGGACCTCCTGTAGCGCTCTCTGGCACACCGTGGTGGAATCAGTCTGTGACTGAAGGTGCTCCTCTGCATCATAACCATAGCGTGCAGAGGGTGGGTGAGGTTGTCCATGATGGCCAGCAGTTTGGCCAGGATCCTTCTCTCCACCACCTCCTCTAGAGTGTCAAGGTTAATCCCCAGAACAGAGCTATCCTTCCTGATCAGCTTATTTACCCAAGAAGCATCACCAGCCTTTATGTTGGCGCCCCAGCACACCACTGCAAAAAAGAGACTGGTAGAAAGTATGCAGTAGTTTACTGCACACGTTGAAGGACCTGAGCCTCCTCAGAAAGTAGAGTCGGGGACTGCAGTCGGTTGGGCCTTGGTTCTCCTGAAGTCCACCACCATCTCCTTTGTTTTGCTGATGTTGAGCTGAAGGTGGTTCTGCTCACACCACAACACAAAGTCACTGATTGTGCTCCTGTACTCCTCTTCCTGCCCACCCCTGATGCACCCTACAATTGTGGAGTCATTCGAGAACTTCTGCACGTGGCATGTTTCAGAGTTATATCTGAAGTCTGAGGTGTAGAGGGTGAACAGGAAGGGGGACAGGACCGTTCCCTGGGGGGCCCCTGTGTTGCTCACTGCCCGTTCTGACACACAGCTCTGTAGCCGTACAAATTGTGGCCTACCGGTCAGGTAGTCCGTAACCCAGGAGACTAAGGGTGTTGAAGGTGTTGAAGGCACTGGAGAAGTCAAAAAACATAACCCTCACAGTGCAACCTGCGTTGTCCAGGTGAGAGTAGGCCCTCTGCAGAAGGTAGATGATTGCATCATCCACCCCAATGTTGCTCTGGTATGCAAACTGCAGGGGGTCCAGTGATGAACACACCAGGGGTCTGAGGTGAGCGAGGACTAACCTTTCCAGGGTCATGATGTGGGATGTTAGCGCTACAGGTCTGAAGTCATTCAGGACAGTGGGGTGTGTCTTCTTGGGCACTGGGACCAGGCAGGATGTTTTCCACAGCACAGGGACCCTTTCCAGGCTCAGGCTAAGGTTGAAGTGGCACTGGAGTATTCCACACAGTGAAAGCCAGCCCAGGTGGGGAGGTGGGGGGAAGTGGGGTGTTGAGGATCAGTCCAGAGGTGGGTGGAAGGGGGGTGTTGCAGATCAGTCCAGAGGGAGCGGGGATGGGGAGGGGGTCACTGATTGTCTCAACAGGTGTGTCATGTGCAAAGGGGGGGCGGGACAGTCGTGAGGGTGTGTGGACTGGAGAGCTGGAGGAGAGGTGGACAGGGCCAGTATCGAACCTGTTAAAAAAAAATGGTTCAGCTCATTGGCTCTGTCCTGGGTCCCCTCCGTCTGCCAACTGTTTGACTTTTTGAAGCCAGTGATGTTTCTTGTTGCTTAAGGAGCATTTTGAATAGCTACCACTGGCAGTCTATGATTCTCATTCAAAACCATGTTAATTCATGCAAATTTAAAAGGGTCATACTGTAGTTAAAAGTCTTTGACTAGTAGGGTCAGTCCGAACATCTCAATGTTGGTTTCGTGTTGATAGCTTTAATGCCCATCGCTGCAACTCCCGCAAAGGTGGAGAGCTGTGCGTCCTCCGAAACACAACCCCTCCAAGCCACACTGCTTCTTGACACAATGCATGCTTAACCCGGAAGCCAGCCGCACCAATGTGTTGGAGGAAACACCTGGCCACAATTGGCCGCAGTTGATGGGACAAGGACATCCCGGCCGGCCAAACCCTCCCCTAACGGACAATGCTGGGCCAATTGTGCGTCGCCTCATGGGTCTCCCGGTCGCGGCACAGACGGCGTTCGAACCCGCATCTGTTGCAACGCAGCTTGCACTGCAATGCAGTGCCTTAGACCACTGCAGCACTCGGGAGGCCCGTCTATTGGCCTCTTATTGCAATTGAAATGCATTGGGAGCTGATTTAAATATTGTTGTAGTACAAAAAAGTATAAATGCTATCAAAAAGATGTTCTCAAGCAGTCTAAGCTGAACATTTGAGCAAAATAATAAGAATATGTAAGAAATGGAGAGCTGTGCTTTGCCCTCAGCACGACTGTCCAATGATTTAATGTACAGCTTAGGTATTTGCATGCTCTTAGACGAGTGAATCAGTATAGGTCTGAGGTAGTTTTAAATCTTATTACAGCTTGTTAAAATCTCCTCACCCTGACTAGGCAGGGATATGGAGCTGGTATACTAATCCACCTTAGATCCTTATAGGGCTCTGCTTCTACTATTTACAGCTAGTGCTGCTGCGTGAGAGGGTTGTGGTTCTGTTAGTAAAGCCAGATAAATGCATTTTTAGCTTCAACACTCTTTTTTTCCTGTTATTTGCTAATAGAGGACTAGCGTTGTTGAGAAATGGCATGTTTATGATCATTATCTATGTTTTGGTAGGTCATTAAGATTTGTTAGTCTTTTCTTTGCCATGACCTTGAAATTCACTTTGTAGCTAAGGTGATGGGGGTGAGTGTTTTTGTATCTATGTAGCCTAACAAGTGTGTTGCAAGAATACAGAATTGTGATTGTGGTGTTGCAAGAATAAAGACGGAGTTTCATTTTTTTTTTCTATTACTGCCTGATCTCCCAAGTGGTTCAGTGGTCTAAGACACTGCATCTCAGTGCTAGAGGAGTCACTACAGACAACCTGGTTCAGTGGTCTAAGACACTGCATCTCAGTGCTAGAGGAGTCACTACAGACAACCTGGCTCAGTGGTCTAAGACACTGCATCTCAGTGCTAGAGGAGTCACTACAGACAACCTGGTTCAGTGGTCTAAGACACTGCATCTCAGTACTAGAGGAGTCACTACAGACAACCTGGTTCAGTGGTCTAAGACACTGCATCTCAGTGTTAGAGGAGTCACTACAGACAACCTGGTTCAGTGGTCTAAGACACTGCATCTCAGTACTAGAGGAGTCACTACAGACAACCTGGTTCAGTGGTCTAAGACACTGCATCTCAGTGTTAGAGGAGTCACTACAGACAACCTGGTTCAGTGGTCTAAGACACTGCATCTCAGTGCTAGAAGCATCACTACAGACAACCTGGTTCAGTGGTCTAAGACACTACATCTCAGTGCTAGAGGCGTCACTACAGACAACCTGGTTCAGTGGTCTAAGACACTGCATCTCAGTGCTAGAGGAGTCACTACAGACAACTTGGTTCAAATTCAGGCTGTATCACAACCAGCCGTGATTGGCAGTCCAGTGTAGGCCGTCATTGTAAATAAGAATTTGTTCTTAACTGACTTGCCTAGTTAAATAAAGGTTACATTTAAAGATTAAAGATCTAATTTGGTTGTAAACCTCACCTTTTATTAAGGCGCTTGCACTAATAGGTCAGGAGGTTATTTCGGTTTCATATGCTTGTGGGATTAATGTATGTATATGAAGATACGGCATGTTTCTTTGTATTTGTTCCCAGGTTATTTTCATAGCGTATTTTATGATCACTACACATTGTGTCGTCTGCATTGTGTGCAACCAGTCTATTTTGGTTTGAACACATTGAGAGGGTTCATCAGTACTATATGTTTCACTGTTGGCTTGTCTTTTGACTTTAAATATGCTATATTAGGCCATAAAGCAGCTGTAAGATTTTTACCAAACACAGCTGGAAGTCATAGCCACAGCTAGCTTCCCATGTACCTCAGGAATTCTGAAGAACTCATTCCAGATTGTGTTGTAACCTACATTGTCTGACTTTAATTTTGATGGGGCATGAGAAAATATTTGAAATGGTTGACTTGGGCCTATTCTGTTATTGTGACAGTGGAGGTTTGTTGGTGATGCCCCAATTCCACATCACATTCAGCGATGGTCAACAGTCTCCAATGAAGTGATCATGTCCAACATGTCTATCTGACTCTCTATGACTGATGCTGTACTAATCCAGGCTGAGTAGGAGACTGTGGCTGGCTGTCTTTGGAGGCTCTGCTATTGTTATTACAACAAATCATTAGACATGAATCCCCTCCAGATGGCTTCTGACTTCAGCTCTTATTGAATTGTCCATGTTTACACTGCCCTCCAAGCTGCTCTTCTCTAATGGTTTGAGTAGTAAACAAACCTACCAGTAACTTAATACTGGAAGCCATGTGGATAGATGAGAGAAAGCCCTGGTATAAGAGAAGACATTGGGCTGGAAATGCTATGTTATGTCGACTTTGAAGCATAATGTTTCAGTGGATACAGTAGAAACCCATTGGTTCTGTGTGTTGATATATCTGTGGTTGCTATCTGCTTGCTCCATGTTGTGTCGTCTCTGCTCTGTGATGGGTCCGTGTCGGCCTGAAAGCTGAGCTAATGAGAAGCTTGCTGCTGTTGTTGAGTGTTTGCCAGAGAAGAGAGAGGAGAGGAACTCATGAGGAATGAGTTCTCACGCTGCTACTGCTACTGCTAGCTCTGCTCCAGAGTGGTGATTATCCGTCTGGGTTTTATAATGTGGCTGCTTCCTCTCTCTCTTCCTCTCACTCTCTCTTTCTCTCTCTGGACTGACTGCTGGCCTTCACTTTCAGTGATTTAAAATGGTGAGGTGTTTTTGAGGAAATGATATCCTTTTTGCCTACAACAGGAATGTTAAAATGTTTCATGCATCATATATTAATTTGATTCTCATAACCCTAAATGGCAGAGCTTTGGGTTATTATTGATGGTTGTAAAGCGAAAAACGTGATAGAAAGGAATCAGTGTTCTATCAGCTGAGTTCCATTGAATGATTGTGGTTGTCTCCTCCTCCTACAATTTATATATTCCAAGGTCGCAACGGAATATACTGTGCACTTCCTGCTTTCAAATGTTTAGACTAGATTATCACCAGATAGTAAAATACCATGTTACACCCTACTTATGTTTTCTGAGTCAGGCCTGTGTGTGGCCTGGGCTAGCTGGGCCTCAGGTGGCCTGTCTAACAGAGACTAACCACACATCTGAGCCACAAAGGCGCTGCAGGACTCCTGTGGCAGGATGTATGGAGCAGATCCCATGCAGAGCCATTACCTCTAGCTCTTTGTGCTGAGGGACTATCAGCAGAGAAGAGGCTCTGTGGGCGGCTGCAGGAGTACAGGAGAGTCACTACTATGAAAGACTGCTAGTCAGAGGGGACCTCATTCACAACCACATCATTAGAAACTTTTTCTCAGAAATTGCTCACAGAATGATTGTATGGGGGAAACATTTTGTCATGGCTATATTTCTCTAAATGGAGTCAGTTTGATGATTCACAAGCACAGCTTAAATATTACATTTGTCCCCAAGAAGGACGTAGTGAATGTCAACTCATATTATCCATAATACAGTGTTCCCCTGTACAGGATATATATCATAAATGCGCCCCCTACCATAAAGGGGAACATTGAGGGTTGATAGTGCACTCAAGTCAATTCGTCAGAAACAGAAAGATAGGCCTAACTGTTGGAGAGATCCCGGATAAGGGAAAGACAATTAGAAAATGGTATCATTAGTTCACTCTTTGTGTTTTCACTTCAGTACGAATAGGAACTGGTGTGTATAGAACTGGTTTTCCCTTTAACAGGTGACATGACACCCACCGGTTGGACTCGGTGAACACAGATAATGATGCTACTCTATAATGTCATGTTCTGTATAGCATCTTCTGTCTTATTGTTGTAGCTGATTACAGAGACATTTGCTTACTGCTGAAAGGTTACGCTGTTCACCTTGGCTCAGCTCAGCATATGCTAAACACTGCCAATAAGCAATTCTACTTTCTTAACCTTTAAGAAATAGGGAGGGATGGAAACTAGCTAATGCATTAGCACTTCTACAATTTACCTGAGGACAATTATAACCATATCCTGTGTATGCTGTTCTGCTCTATATATCCAGTGGCATGTTTTTCACATTTCCCTGAGCCACAGATATCTAAACTAATCTGTTTGTGTTTTTCAGGTGTGTAGGTTGGTGACACCAATACACCACCAGTAAAAATGGTGTCCCTCTCACTCAAGATATGTGTCCGCCAGTGCAATGTGGTGAAGACCATGCAGTTTGAGCCCTCCACTCCTGTGTATGACGCCTGTAGGATCATCAGGGAGAGGGTTCCGGAAGCCCAGACTGGCCAAGGTGAGAGAGGCCTCTAAATGGATCAAACTACTGTAAATGGGGTCTCTTTGAATGTCAGACATCTTCACTTGCATACGAGAAAATATAAATGCAAAAATGACAATTATTGGTATAAGTCGCTCTGTACTGAATACTGTAGTTGTTTCTGTAATGTAAAACAAGGCATTAGTGTCTGATCTCCGGTTCTGTTTCAGAGTGTATGAAAAGGATACAAACAGTTCAGAGCTGTTTAAGCAGGAGATAAAAACCCATGTTACCCACAGCATGGCTTTCTGAAAACAGAAAGACAGGAAACAGTTTCAAAGCCTTACAGTTTATGCTCTCTGTCTGAGGAGACTGGTTCGATCTGGGTCTGTGGGCGGTGTTCCTCCCTTGCGGAGGTGTTAGCTAGGCAGGCTGGAGAGGCTCTCTGTGATGTTAGCTAGGCAGGCTGGAGAGGCTCTCTGTGGCGTTAGCTAGGCAGGCTGGAGAGGCTCTCTGTGGTGTTAGCTAGGCAGGCTGGAGAGGCTCTCTGTGGTGTTAGCTAGGCAGGCTGGAGAGGCTCTCTGTGGTGTTAGCTAGGCAGGCTGGAGAGGCTCTCTGTGGTGTTAGCTAGGCAGGCTGGAGAGATTATCTGTGGTGTTAGCTAGGCAGGCTGGAGAGGCTCTCTGTGGTGTTAGCTAGGCAGGCTGGAGAGGCTCTCTGTGGCGTTCGCTAGGCAGGCTGGAGAGGCTCTCTGTGGTGTTAGCTAGGCAGGCTGGAGAGGCTCTCTGTGGCGTTAGCTAGGCAGGCTGGAGAGGCTCTCTGTGGTGTTAGCTAGGCAGGCTGGAGAGGCTCTCTGTGGTGTTAGCTAGGCAGGCTGGAGAGGCTCCTTAAGCTGTGAGCTCTCATTAGGCTTTAGAACAGATTTCTATCAGCTAGAGAGTCTGATGGAAAACCATGATTACCCTTCTTTTCCAACTGAATGTCATTATATGGAGTATTCATATGAATGTCAATGAGATCAAAAGAGACATTCTCTGCATCATAAAACAGTAACTACATGAGATGCAGTCAGAATAGACAGTAGTATATTTCATTTGGACAGCCAGCTACATGTACACTCTTATTTGTCTCGTAGTATTTAAACAGTCAATCAAGCAACTATTCCCATTACTTCTCTAATATACGCAAGTTCTCTCTGTGTCTCTGTTTCAGCCTCTGATTATGGTCTGTTTCTCTCTGATGAAGATCCCAGAAAAGGAATCTGGTTGGAGTCTGGGAGGACTCTGGATTACTACATGCTCCGGAACGGGGTAAAGCCCAATCAGACCCCTGGACCACACCTCACTCATTTCTATTTAAATCTGAAGAGGTGTTGAGAAGTCTGTGGAAGATCTAACTTAGATTTTCTTCTTACATACAGATGTGTAGGTGTTCTCTTCTTGGCTTATGTCACATTCCATCAGAGGTACTGTGTCTGATTTCCCTCTCCCCTTGTTCCTCAGGATGTCTTGGAGTACAGGAAGAAACAGAGGCCCCAGAAGATCAAGATGCTGGACGGGGCAGTTAAAACTATCATGGTGGATGACTCTAAAACCGTGGGAGAGCTGCTTGTTACTATATGCAGTAGAATAGGTGGGTAACCTCTCTCCAACTGGAATGTAGACCCGGTCAACCAATTCACTAGCCTTAAATTATTAAACCTGGTCCTATTTTTAGCTCACTACCTTACATCAGCCTTAGCATCTGCCTCACAGTATGGGTGCACGTCCGCTGGCTTTTAGAACATGAGAATTAGCTATGGTACTGGCATAGTCCAGGTTTTATATGGATATGTTTGATGGTGTAAAACGTATCTTTCCCCTCTGTTGAAATGATGGGTGGACTGTATAGACTGTATAGTCTGCTCCTACCATGGAGGTGTTCATTCCCACAGCAATATATTTCAATTACGCTGGGCTGCCTGTGCCCAAACTCAATTGGGTGAGGAGAAGAGAGATGTCTGGTAGATCTCTTTCTTGGCTGGTGTTTGTTTAGAGGGCTTTCTGCTAGGTTTCTCCTCTTTTGAATTCCCTCCAGTTTCCCCCACAGTTTTTTCTGGGCAGATGGTAACGAGGGAGGACGGAGGAGGCAGGGGATGGTTTCTCTTATATGGCACAGGTCAAAGTGTTCCCTCTCTGAGAGTTTCCTG
Organism: Thymallus thymallus; assembly: GCA_023634145.1. Taxonomy (NCBI): domain Eukaryota; kingdom Metazoa; phylum Chordata; class Actinopteri; order Salmoniformes; family Salmonidae; genus Thymallus; species Thymallus thymallus. Next base: position 42,650,542 of record CM042414.1, on the reverse strand, counting down.
GCTGTGTCTCCTCTTCAGGAATCACCAACTACGAGGAGTACTCCCTGCTCCAGGAGGGGCTGGAGGAGAAGAAGGAGGACGGTCATGGGACAGGCACCCTGAAGAAGGACAGGACTCTGCTCCGAGACGAGAGGAAGATGGAGAAGCTCAAAGCCAAACTCCACACAGACGATGACTGTGAGTTTGAAGAGCACTTCCAAAAGAACCCAAAATGTGTTGTTAATAGTCCAGTATTACATGGTCCAGTCAACCCCCCTACCCATCTGTCATTAATAAATACATGTAAGTCCAGTATCATCTCATTTTAACATGTACTTTATCACTAAATTCTGATTGTCGAGTTATGGCTGTCAATGAACAGCAGACAGCAGCTAAAACGTCTTTTGCAATATTTCAAAATACAATTACTTGAAAAACTGTTTGAAGAAAGTTGCTGGACTACAATTTCCTCCTAATATTGTAGGTCTAAGATCTGTGGATCCATTCTTTTCATTGGCTTTATGCTATTGGTCGCATTTAAGACATGGGCCGTTCATTTTGTTGATCTTATGTAAAATGAACTTAGAATTTCAGGAAATTATTTTAGAAAAGGCCATTATTTTTCTCGGACCAGAAAACCCCTCAGCACCTGGCCTTCAGGACTGAACCCTGAATGTTATGAAACTCTGGTGACGGCCCTGGACAGACATTTTTATTTGAAAAGTTTGAATTTATAAATCATCTTCAAACTGTCACAAAATCTATCCTTAGCAGAACAGTATGCAAATGACATGTTCAGTGGAGAACTTGACTTTGTCATGATTAATGTCTGTTCTGTCATTATTTTACCTGCTTGTCTAGACCTACAGTTATGGTCAATATTATTAGCACCCTAGAATTTTAATTACATCATGTACAATATCTCCTTAAAGAAAGTGTGTAGTGAAACAGCTTTGGTCTTTATACGCTCACGTGTTACAGAGCAGCACAGGATGAAACTATAACAATTTTACAAAATATAGGAGAAGAAAGTATAAAAACAGAAACATTGCCATGACATTATTATTGGCACCTTTAGAGGAATACAAATCAGTTTGAAAAAAATAACTAGATTAGACTCACCTGTGGTAAATTTTAAATTAGACTCGCCTGTGGTAAATTAGAAATTAGACTCACCTGTGGTAAATTAGAAGTTAGACTCACTTGTGATAAATTGTCAGTGCTCATATGACTTGAATTAACCAAAGAATGATGGCTTTCATGCTTAAAAAGGCCACTTATTTCCTGTTCACAATGGTGAAGACAAGAGAGCTGTCTGAGAACATCAGAAATGCTATTATCACCAAACACAAGACTTCTAAAGGGTACAAGGCCATCTCCAAAGACCTTGGCATCCCTGTTTCAACAGTTTGCAATGTTATTAAGAAGTTTACTACTCATGGAACTGTCAAGAACCTCCCGGGACGTGGTGGAAAGAGGTAAATCGATGAGAGAAGTCTTCGAAGGTTGGTGCGAACTGTGGGGGGAAAAAAACACCACGTAAAACATCCAAAGAGCTTAAGGCTGACCTGGAGCAATCTGGATGATGGTTTCAACCCGTACCATACGCAGCACACTAAACCAAGAAGGGCTTTAAGGGCGAAGGCCAAGGAGGACCCACTGCTGAAAGAAAGACATAAAAAGGTGTGACTGATCTTTGCCAAAACCAACCTAGGCAAACCACAATGTGTTCTATGGACAGATGAAACCAAATTAGAGCTCTTTGGCAATGCAGACCAGCGATTAGTTTATAGGCGACGAAATGAAGCTTAAGGAAAAGAACACCCTACCTACAGTTAAACATGGTGGAGGATCCGTAATGTTGTGGGGCTGCTTTGCTGCCTCTGGTACTGGAGGCCTTGAACGTATTAAAGGAATCATGAAATCAGAGGATTACCAAGGCATTTTAGAGCGAATGTGTTACCCAGTGTAAGAACTAGGTTTGGGTCGAAGATCATGGGTCCTCCAGCAGGATAAGGACCAAAGCACACATCCAACAGCACAACAGAATGGTTGAAAAGGGCAAAATGGACTGTTTTAAACCGACCAGCAGTCCTGATCTCAATACGATTGAACATCTTTGGAGAGAGCTGAAATCTGACGTTGGAGAAAGGAATCCTGCAAACATTCAAGAGCTTAAACAAATTGCAATGGAATAATGGGATAAACTACCAGCAGACTGGTGCAAGAAGCTTCTAGATGCTACAAGAAACTCTTGGAGGCTGTCATTGTTGCCAAAGGTTGTGCCACCAGATATTAGAGAATATTATATATTTCTTCTTTGTAAGTTGAAAAGGCATCTTGTTTTGTTGAATAACTTTGGGCATCCTATTAAAATATTCTGATGATACAAAGTTTATTTCTGAAGATATTGTACATGACATACAAAAAATTCAAGGCTGCCAATAATGTTGACCAGAACTTTATCTGCTTTATTTCACTGTCTGCCCAATCCCAGTAGTAGAAGTGTATGTTTCTCTGTATACGTATGTGAGTGGGTTTTTTCTTTCTGTTGCCAGTGAACTGGCTGGACCACAGCCGGACATTCAGAGAGCAGGGGGTGGAGGAGAGTGAGATGCTGTTGCTCAGACGCAAGTTCTTCTACTCTGACCAGAATGTGGACTCACGAGACCCTGTCCAGCTCAACCTCCTCTATGTACAGGTCAGACCTCTCTCTCTCTCATCATGCTCATTGCTGCCCAGCATACACTAATACACCTGTAGTAAACTAGCCTCCTCAATTCCTCTCTACTCTGACTCTTCCTGTAGCCCTACGGTCAATAAAACAGACATCAGCACAAACACAGCTGAATCTGCTGCCCAAGGCTATGGGGATGTAGCTCTTAGACAGCCTAGCTTGGTCTACCATCCTATAACCTTGCTGTTACTGTTGCATCACAAGCTGGCAGGCTTATGCAGCTTTGCTGGTACTGCAGTTCTCAGAGGATGAGCTAGGCCTGGCTTACAGGAGTATGTGTATGTGGATCACAGACAGGCTAGCTTATGTTGCCGTGCTGCTGTGCTGTGGGGATTGGGTCAGCCTGGCAAGGCTGGTTGTACACTACAGTGTGGATGGAGTCGAAGTAAGAGACAGGGCTGCTGACACGGGGGGTTCCCTTGGGGGGGGTCAGCTGAGCCTGCACTTCACCAGCAGGCTTTGCTCACTGCACATCTCACTGCATCCACATTAGCTTCCCCTGCCTTGAGGTTGAGCGGAGAGCTCCCCGCTGACACCTGGGCTCGCAGAAGAGTATGCTATGCTCAGTACAATACAAGTACACACACACACACAAACAAGCACACACTCACTTAGACACATACATAAATAGTGAACTCCCTTCTTGTAATACATGCTACATTGGAGCTGCAGTCCATAAATACATCTATAGTTAATACTATCCATTCTCCCTATCCTCTCTTTCCCTCTTATCTCTCCCTTTTGCTCTGACTCCTCCCTCTTTCTCTGTTGTTGCCTCTCAATCCCATAAAAACATCCACACCTCTTACTCTGGCACACATTGCAGTGCAGTGCTCCATCATGCACTACCTTCCCTCACAAACACAAGCCTCTATTCTTTCCTCCTCCCCGCCCTTTCTTTTTTCAGTCACACACACACAGAAGCACACACACACACACACACACACACACACACACACACACACACACACACACACACACACCACACACTCACACACACTCACACATGCTGAACCCCCCCCATATGGCATTGCCTCAGACTCAGTATTAAAGTGACCTGACAGAGGAAGAAGAGAGGGAGCATTCTCTGGCTGGAACACACCCCAGGCCCCACATCCACTCTCTCACTCCTTCCTTCCAAAACTTCTCCCTCTGCGGTTCTTTCAGATGCATCTCAGGAACATGACCGTACTACACATGCTTCTTGTCAATGTGTCTATTCTGCTACGATGGAATAGTCCTCATTCACCATGCAGCCATTACCATAGGAGACTTAGTTAGTAAGTTTATTTTAGTGAATGTAGATTGTAATGTAATCCCTGGGATTCTTAGTGATGAGCCCCAATGTTTGTTAATGATGTGCAGCTTCCATGATCTCATGTGCCTCCCATCCACGCAGCGGGGGTCTCCAGCAGTTACAGCCCCAGCATTCATACCCAGACACCAGACAATCACACATCCATCTACACCACTACTACAGGAAATGTAGTGCTGGAGCACCATGGCAACAACCTTTCTGTGTGTGTGTGTGTGTGTGTGCGTGTGTGTGTGTGTGTGTGCGTGTGTGTGTGGGTTTGAGCTCATTGTTTCTCCAAATGATGAGGTTTTGTCTAAGTTTGGGCGGTATCCAGACTTCCATACCTTCATACTGTTCCTGCACACATGGAGCACCATTTATTTTTCAATGTATTATTTAAATGTTTGTAGTGAATTCCCATTGTGTGCGCTAACGAAATGTTAATGAATACTAACCAACCACGATCTCAAAAGGCTATACTCACACTTGTCAAGTACCTCAACTCCTTGTTGATCACAGATTCTAGTTTTTTTTTTATTAACCTCCATCTGTTGTCACATGCCTTTCTTTGTTTGCTCAAATCCATACATTTTAATAAAACGTTCATCAAATACAACCACCGACTGTTGCCTTGAGATTCAATTGGCATCTTAGAGCAACAGCACTGAGCAAGCAGTCAGTGGTTCTATTTGATGAACGTTTTATTAAAATGTATGGATTTCAGCACTTGGCAATACTCACACTTGATCCAGAGGGGGATTGATTGTCTCTGCTGTAACCAAAACAATTCAAATTGAAAGCTAGCCACATAGCTGGAGCCCTGAGCTGGAGAAAATGTATTTGGCATATCTAACATAGTTCACTTATAGTTAAAAGATATTTAGCTGGCAAACATTAGTAGTGACTTTCAAGTGTAAACATTTTTTGTGAGCGGGGGTAGGGTTTCACATTTTGGGGAATATTCAGAGGTGGAAACTTTCTGTGGGAATATATGGGAATTAACGGGAATATATGGGAATTAGCAGAACTATATGCAAATTAATATTAATACCATTTAAATGTGGATGTTTTTTGCATTGGATATAAATACCATATCATAAGGAGACAGAAACATAAACCTTTTACCTTCATAAGGAGACAGAAACATAAACCTTTTACCTTCATAAGGAGACAGAAACATAAACCTTTTACCTTCATAAGGAGACAGAAACATAAACCTTTTACCTTCATAAGGAGACAGAAACATAAACCTTTTACCTTCATAAGGAGACAGAAACATAAACCTTTTACCTTCATAAGGAGACATAATTGCACATTATTAAATCCTTCCCCCAACAAAATATTTAGTTACGAATTGAACTTTAATTAAATGAGTTGACTCTTCACATGGGATGATTTCACTGAACAACAAAAGGGAATATTGAATGATCCCCAATGATCCATCACATCTCCCAAAAACGTTTTCAACATACATCTGTAAAATGATAGTCTAGACAGCATACTTAAGGTCCAACATGTACGCTGCGGCGTGTATGGGCTTCAGGCAGAAGTCTTCATGTTTTTTGATGTATTTCAGAACTGCAGTTTCCTCTGCTTGGAGCAACAGTGGAGTGGGCAGGGCAGTACGGATTTCTTCTCTTACATCTGCAAGCAGAGTCTGAACTTCAGACAGGATGGCATTGTCTCCCTCAATCTGTGCAATGGCTACTGCTATAGGTTTCAGGAGTTTCAGGCTGCTTACCAGTCTCTCCAAAAATACATCATCCAGGGGGCTGATGGGGCTGTCCATATCGGCAGACTGTGATATGGCCGTTTCTTGGAGAGACTCCTTCCCCTCCAGGAGACTGTCAAACATGAACGGGTGTTGCTGGGCAGCTTCAATGTGGGGCTCTTATTCTTCTCACTTAATGCAACAAAATAGGAAAAACACCAAGGTGGATTAATACTTTTGCAAGCCACTACACTGAGCTTTCACTGAGTGTACAAAACATTAAGGACACCTGCTCCTTTAATGACATTCAGGTGAAAGCTATGATCCCTTATTGATGTCACTTGTTAAATCCACTTCACTCAGTGTAGATGAAGGGGAGGAGACAGGTAAAAAAAGGATTTCTAAGCCTTGACACAATTGAGATGGATTGTGTAGGTGTGCCATTCAGAGGGTGAATGGGCAAGACAAACTATTTAAGTGCCTTTGAACGGGGTATGGTAGTAGACGGTTTGCCAGGCGCACGGTTTGTGTGAAGAATTGCAACGCTGCTGGGTTTTTCACGCTCAACAGTTTCGCATTTGTACCTAGAATGGCCCACCACCCAAAGGATGTACAGTCAACTTGACACACAACATGGGCCAGCATCCCTGTGGAACGCTTTCAACACTTTGTAGAGTCCATGCCCTTTGAGGCTACTAACTCATGAAACTGGTCCGCAAGATTCTTAATAATATTATGTTTAGCAACTCGGACTCCATGTCATCAGATCAGACCTTGTGTTCCTCTGCTCCTGTATCATAGCGTCTCTTTCGCACAGGTACATGTTCGTTTTATTTTGTTAATGTATCTCTTCAGTGTCATTCAGTACATTTTTTTTTCATCCCAAATGGACATATTCCCTTCTCTCACTTCCTTGGCTGCTCTCTCAAGAACCTCAAGGGGGGGCTAGACCCCTGCTGGTTTTACGTTTGTATACACAGCGCATGATGATGTATTGTCTGTGTCAATAAAAATGTGCTATCTTCCGTTCATATGCATGACACATTGCCAAAAAATACTATGCATATTATGAGAGAGAGAGAAAATTGACAGTCCCAACACTGGCCCAAAGCTAATCAGTCATTTAAGTATAACAGATGTCTTAGATTATTGGTGCAAAATGGTACTGTACTGTATATGTACTGAGCCTTGATGGAAGCGTATCGAAACAGTCATTCCTGTTGTGGCCAGACAGGGGACAGGATGCTACATGGTTGCTATCAAGCATTATTGAGGCCTGGCAATAACTTTATTTAGGCCTGCAGTATGTCCTGTTTACTGCATATTGTAATAATTAAAAACCACTCCGTTAAAGTTGCTCTTTAACTTTCAAAGCAGTTTATTAATGACACAATGTTGATGCAATATTGTGAGAAATGTGCATGTTTATTGATGTCTTTTGTTTCTGTTAATACTTCACCATTGACTGTAATGATGAATGGTTGAGGCTGTTATGTTTCATATGTTAGAAAAAGTATTGGATTGCTTCAAACTAATCTTGTTCATCTCCTCCGAGTCCGTTCATCTCATTTAAGTGTTTACGTTGAATCCCTTCTGTTTTTCACCTACCAGACACTCTTCTCTGACGCAACTTTCAAAACAGAAAAAGCTGCATTACTCTCTAGCTTTCTTGAACTCAGTGCACTCTTTCTTTTCTCTCTTCTTTGTCCTTCTCTCCTCTAGGCCAGAGATGACATACTGAACGGCTCCCACCCTGTTTCGTTTGATAAAGCCTGTGAGTTTGCTGGAATTCAGGCTCAGATCCAGTTTGGACCCCATGTCGAACACAAACACAAGCCTGGATTCCTAGAGTAAGTCCTCTTATCAGATATCATTAACAACAATACTACTGTACTTTTAGACACTATCTGTCTCAATCCCATCCTAGTTTAGGTGAAATCCTTCTCTTTGGGATACCTATTTTAGTGCGTCCAAGAATGTTAACACTTGAAATATGTAGGTGCTGAGCTAAGCATTACCTCATGTGTGAAAGCATGTTTTGAAAGGGAAATGCCTGTACATCAGGGAAGTGCCTGTACATCAGGGAAGTGCCTGTACATCAGGGAAGTGCCTGTACATCAGGGAAGTGCCTGTACATCAGGGAAGTGCCTGTACATCAGGGAAGTGCCTGTACATCAGGGAAGTGCCTGTACATCAGGGAAGTGCCTGTACATCAGGGAAGTGCCTGTACATCAGGGAAGTGCCTGTACATCAGGGAAATGTCTGTACATCAGGGAAATGTCTGTACATCAGGGAAGTGTCTGTACATCAGGGAAATGTCTGTACATCAGGGAAGTGTCTGTACATCAGGGAAATGCCTGTACATCCTGAGTGTCAAATGTGGTTTATCTCTGTAGCCTGAAGGAGTTTCTACCCAAAGAGTACATCAAGCAGAGAGGGTCGGAGAAGAAAATATTTGTGGTATGTTCAGTATTGTTGAGTATGTGGTAAGCATATGGATTTATATCTTATCAAAGGGAATTCAAAAGCTTTGAATTAAAATCAATAATATTCCCGAAAATGTAACATTTTTAAGACACTGAAAAGTTCATATTACTGTACCTAGTTGCCTCTGACCCGCAGGATCACAAAAGCTGTGGAGAAATGACTGAAATCGAGTCCAAAGTGAAGTATGCAAAGCTAGCAAGGTCCCTTCCGACATATGGGGTCTCCTTCTTCCTGGTGAAGGTAAGATTTAAGAAGAGAGGGTTGTGTTCTCCAACAGAAAGTAAACACAGCTGACTGCAAGGTTAAGATTAGCCTTGAGAGGTGTGTGTGTGTGTGTGTGTGTGTGTGATAGTTCTCTAAATATAGCTACTATGATAATCAACATAATGTTATCTGACTTTGGATGAAACAATTTAATCCGTACAAGTTGCTCTAAAGCTGGTCCCTTGTTCCTGTCTTGGAGCTGTACTTTTTGAACCTGATATAAAAACAATTGCCTGGAGACGTGAAAAGGTATTTTTTAACTCCCTCGTCCTACTAACCGTTAATTGTGTGTAGTGTTCAGCGTTGCTGGAGTGGAGCCAACAGTAGGCGTATGCTCTGAAGTGAGGCCTAATGGATTTTGTGTGGGTATAGAGGAGGAGGGTATTAGAGCCAGGCAGAGTCGGTGTGCTGCGGCTGGAGGAAGCTCCATCCTGACGAACTGACAGCCAGGCTGAGGCTCCCTTAGCAACAGAGGCCTGGTCTGCGGAAGGAGGGACTGGGGATGACATCTTCAGCAAAACAGCTGGTAGCCCCAGTTAAACAAGACTGGTCTTTTGTGGGTACTATTTAATGGAGCTGCCAGTTGAGGACTTGTGAGGCGTCTGTTTCTCAAACTAGACACTCTAATGTACTTGTCTCTTGCTCAGTTGTGCACCGGGGCCTCCCACTCCTCTTTCTATTCTTGTTAGAGACAGTTTGCGCTGTTCTGTGAAGGGAGTAGTACACAGCGTTGTACAAGATCTTCAGTTTCTTAGCAATTTCTCGCATGGAATAGCCTTCATTTCTCAGAATTTCTTTCTTTGTTTCTGGCCATTTTGAGCCTGTAATCAAACCCACAAATGCTGATGCTCCAGATACTCAACTAGTCTAAAGAAGGCCAGATTTATTTGCTTCTTTAATCAGCACAACAGTTTTCAGCTGTGCTAACATATTTGCAAAAGGGTTTTCTAATGATCAATTAGCCTTTTTTTAAATGATAAACTTGGATTAGCTAACACAACGTGCCATTGGAACACAGGACTGATGGTTACTGATAATGGGCCTCTGTACGCCTATGTAGATATTCCATTAATAATCAGCCGTTTTTTTTGCTACAATAGTCATTTAGAACATTAATAATGTCTACACTGTATTTCTGATCAATTTGATGTTATTTTAATGGACAAAAACAAGGACATTTCTAAGAGATCCCAGACGTTTGAACGGTAGTGTATGAAAATATTGTCTTATATCTTGTCTGTTAGGAAAAGATGAAAAGCAAGAATAAGCTGGTCCCTCGGTTACTGGGGATAACCAAAGAGTCTGTGATGCGGCTAGATGAGAGGACTAAAGACGTGGTTCAGGAGTGGCCCCTAACCACGGTGAAGAGATGGGCTGCTTCTCCCAAGAGCTTCACCCTGGTATGACCTGGTCTCAGTCCACTCCAGTCCCATGTTCACAGGAACACATCTTCTGTCCCTCACATCTCCATATAGCAACAGAAAAAACTGCTAAATTGTCTGTGTTGTTACTACCCCCAATCCACAGTGTTATTGTGTTTTCTTTTCAATAAGCAGTTCTTGTATATAATTGATACTGTGTATACAAGGGATTTTACTGGAAGACTGACGCACTGGGATGTTTTATTCATTTGAGTGCTTTTTCAATTTAGTATTTTGTTTGTTGTCAACATTGCTATTTTTTTGTTTCATCTCGTTTTATTAAGCCAGACTTCACTCAACCGGAATTAATAACCCATTTAAAGATTAATAGGAAGTGAAATTTTTAAACATACTCAAAGGTGCATTTGCCAACAATGATTTGAATGAAATATTACTTTCCTGTCTCACGGGCAGCCTTTGAAGTGTTTGATATTGAGTATTTCTCATATTTAATCAGCTCTTTGAGGACTGCAGAACCGTAGTGGAAGGGAGTCAAAGTTTGTCTGTTTATTAAGAGAAGGAATGGTGAAGGTGTTGCCGACATACCGTTGGTCCATTCAGTGCTTCTTTCTCAGTACTCCCATATCTTCCTGTGCTTGTGTGGATGAAAATAAACTCAGAACTTGGAGGCCCTAGTTCAACCATTTCCTAGAGGTATCACCAGGATACTGTGGGCCTATGTGCTGACAGATAGATGAGTTATGGGATGAAAATACTGCTACGAGAGGCATCCATTTTAGTGGACCTGTGCTGTGACTTCAGTATCTCTCCTGACTATCTGCTTGTACCCTGCAGGACTTTGGAGAGTACCAGGAGAGTTACTACTCTGTTCAGACCACAGAGGGGGAACAGATCTCTCAGCTAATTGCAGGATACATCGACATCATCCTCAAAAAGGTAAGTCAAGACAAACCAGAAATTACCAAACCAGAAATTACCAAACCAAAATGTACACTTCCCAAGTACTGTGTTTTCTTTATTATGGCACCTTTTGATATTCCCTTCCACAGAAGCAGAGTAAGGATCGTTTTGGCTTGGAGGGAGATGAGGAGTCCACCATGCTGGAGGAATCTGTCTCTCCAAAGAAGTAACGTTTCATAATGCACATTATAAATGGTTTAAATATGGTGCAGTCCGTATTCAGAGACTACAGACTAGTTCCTCATGTGAATGTAAACCTTGGTTTAATAGTGCATATAATCCAGTTTCTGCCTGTCCCTGAGAAAAAGAACACAAAATCAGTTAGACTGAATTGACCTATAACATACTGTGCAGTATCTGTGAGTTAACATGTTCTCTGAAACACTATCCCATAATGCCCTCTGTTGTCCCTCTCTCCTTCAGGAATGTTAGCTTTTCATTTTTCCTAACCTCCATAAGGAAAAGACCCCAGTGCAAGGCACTCTTCAGTTGATCCCAGTTGCCTAGTTTCTGTCTTGGCCTGACCTTGCAGTCAGACTCCTAAAGACTCCCTAATACAGATGGACTCTTGTCCTGTCACGCTGAGCCCAGACACCAGTTGTTATTGGAAACCTGTTTGTCTCATAGCGGATCCTGCTGTGATAGACACTGGGCATCATATCACTCCCTGCTGTTTAGGTGCCGATGGACTCGTGTTTTTGTTCTCAGCACAGAACATAATTGCTGCCTCTCAAAATAAGCAGTAATTAACCAGTAGTGAGTGTGGCATCTGTTTACAAGGGCAGGGAAACAGCGCTTTTCATGTGTTTCAGTGCTTATTGGTGTTAACTCACTGTAATGGCTTTGTTACTTCTGTCCCATTCTCTCTCTCTCTCTCTCTCTCTCTCTCTCTCTCTCTCTCTCTCTCTCTCTCTCTCTCTCTCTCTCTCTCTCTCTCTCTCTCTCTCTCTCTCTCTCTCTCTCTCTCTCTCTCTCTCTCTCTCTCTCTCTCTCTCCCTCCCTCCTCCAGGTCCACCATCCTACAGCAGCAGTTCAACAGGGTGGGTCGCGTGGAGCATGGTTCGGTAGCACTGCCAGGTATTATCCGCTCTGGGTCCATCGGCGGCCCTGACAACACCTTCAACATGGACACCATGCCCTCTGCCCAACAGCAGATCACCACAGGGCAGATGCACAGAGGGCACATGCCCCCACTGGTAAGCATGCATGCTGGCACCCATGCCAATGTCACACAGTAGGAGCAGTGATGTGCAGAGAAACTTGCTTACACCATAACTAACTAGGATGTTTGTGTATAAAAATCAGTAAATGATGTGTGTATGTATGGTCAGAGCTTGGCCCAGCAGTCCCTAATGGGGACCATTAACACCAGTATGCAGGCGGTGCAGCAGGCCCAGGCTGATCTGGTGGAGGTAGATAACCTGCCTCCCCTGGGCCAAGACATGGTGAGTTCACAACACTAATCCCCCTTTATACACTACAAAATCTCACCATTTAAAACTTTTCCAACACTCTGAACCTTTTGGTCCATGCATCCTGGTCAGTGAAGATACATTTGCTATTTTAGTGTGTTTTTGGAAAATAGATTACATTATTAATCCCATATAAAAAAATGTATTTTCATTTTTTGCATTTTCCATCTGTGTTGATTTGCTAAGCTAAGCATAGAGAAGCTCTGAGTTTATTTTAAAGTCCATTTGAACACCCATGTTCCACGTGTAATTAGATGGTGGAAATTGACTGTAAATATGAAAGATGTACTGAATGAAGCTGGAGACTGGGACTGTTGTATAGAAACCCTAGTCCTTTAATCACTAATAATAAAGTTTATATGAGTTGAAAATCTCCCACTGTGATGAAAGCCAATAACCGTCCTTCTCACTCTCCTGAAAGGCATCCAGAGTTTGGGTTCAGAACAAAGTGGATGAGTCCAAACATGAAATCCACTCTCAAGTAGATGCCATAGCCGCCGGAACGGCGTCTGTGGTCAATCTTACAGCAGGTGAGTGCATTTTGAATCATGTACTCATGTAATGTTTCCTGTAATTTTGTCACTGGAATCCTCGTTTATAAAAGGCATCAAGTCCTAGTTTGACAGAATTGCCTCTAAAAAGACGCTTATCTTCAAGGGCAAAATCTATTGGGAAAGAATCAATACACGTGTTTTTCCGAGCCAATATGGAGCACCCAGAGAGGAGGGGCTCTGAGCCCGTTACGTAATGGAGCATTGCCCATCTGCCCTGATACATTTTTCCATTGATGGAATAAATAGTTAGCGTGTTGTCTTGAATCTGAACTGGCTGGCAGCCTCTCCCTGCCTCCTGGCTGGAGCTGTGCCATGCTGCTCCACACTGCTCCCTGAAAGCCTTTCCATAAGTTTGAATTTATCCCAGCCATCAAATCACATTTTATCGGTCACATACACATGTTTAGCAGATGTTAATGCGGGTGTAGCAACATGCCATCTGTTGGATAGCACTGAGGCTCTCTGTTATCATCAAATAATCAAACTTTCACCACAAATAACTATCACTTCTCTCTTTCTCTGTACTTATCTCCAAAGGATCATTTCCAATGTGTTTTCATTAGGATGGTGACACTGATGTATGTATAATGACACCACCCAGGTTGCTGCTTGTGGTTTGGGCTGAGAGAGTGGAGACTACAGTATGTCAGAGGCAGAGCAGAAGGCACTGGAAAGGATTCACAAGGACTTTCTCTCTTCTCTAGGTGACCCCACAGACACAGACTACACGGCGGTGGGCTGTGCTATCACCACCATCTCCTCCAACCTGACAGAGATGTCTAGGGGGGTGAAGCTGCTAGCAGCCCTGGTGGAGGACCAGGTGGGCAGCGGGCAGAACCTGATGGGAGCTGCCAGGACCCTGACAGGGGCCGTCTCTGACCTACTCAGGTCTGTGGAGCCAGCGGCTAGAGAGGTACAGACACAACACAGCACTGTTCTACCCATCACATCTATTCTCCTTATACACATATATTATTATTATTTTGAACAAAGCCACTACTGTGTTTCTAGTATGTTTTCTAAAACATTTGAAGGACACAATAATGATGTGCCCTGTAGATCTAATCACTGGGAGCTGTTTTGATTCGTGATGTGAACTGTGTCTGAGAGCAGCCAAGTGCTGTAATTGGGCTGTGGTGCCTGGGCTGTGGTGCCGGGCTGGGGTCGGTGTTGTGAATGTAGTAATGTCATCCTCTCCCATGCAGCCCAGACAGACGGTGCTGACAGCAGCAGGAAGCATAGGCCAGGCCAGCGGGAACCTGCTGCGTCACATGGGGGAGGGCGAGATTGACGAGAGGTTCCAGGTTGGACTGCACTTTACTCACTGTTTCTATAGTTCCGCTGCCAAACAGGAAAAGCTGCATGTTCCCAGTTCCTGTTTAAAGCTGCACACACACTTATGTAACAATATCAGGCTTTGTTTTCTTCAGGTATTGTAATTGATTGGACAGCAAATCCCTCATTTAGCAAATGCTTGTATTTCCACTGTTTCTGCGTACGAACTATACAGCTATATAGTTGAGACCACATAATTAACATGTCTTTATTCAGTCCTTCCAGTCACGTTTGCTTTAGCTCTGCTGTGGCTCGGTGAGTGACGTTGATGAATGTGTTTCAGGACATTCTGATGAACCTGGCCAAAGCAGTTGCCAATGCAGCTGCCATGATGGTCCTCAAGGCCAAGAACGTGGCCCAGGTGGCAGAGGACACTGTGCTGCAGAACCGAGTCATTGCAGCTGCTACTCGGTGTGCCCTGTCCACTTCACAGCTGGTGGCCTGCACCAAGGTACTGCTCCAACTGACACCCACACTCCTGTTCCCTGTCTCCTGTAGCCATGTAGGACAGCTCAGGGCAAGGACTGGTGATAGGAGAAGAGCTGGCTTACTCAACTGAAATGGCTGTATTTGTCTCTTGATTTCCAGCACAGACTATATCCTATACTAAACTAGTTATGTCAAGAATAGCATTATCAGTCTTGTACACACCTAAATGAGTCGCCTAGGCCAGTGGTCACCAACCGGTCGATCACAATCCTAATTACTGGCCAAACATTTCTTTTAGAAACCCAACGATAAAGCCTTGCATTCCTATTTCGTCTCACGCTGTTGGTGGTAGGTGCTGCTGGGTAGGCAAAGTGTTCCCATTTTGAACCATTTAATGTGTCTGAAGGTACAAACTCTGCCTTCCTGGTGGGCCCAGAGAGCAAATCAAGTGCACCTATTGGCCTACCACTGGCTAATCTGATACGTCAGATTACAGTCTGCAGCTTTCTTGAGCGCACAGCAAAATTGATACTGTAAAATGTCAACTTTTTAAACCATGACTAGATAAAAGCAAATTATTTAAATGTATGCTCACTTAGCTGTACAACAACTGATCTATTATCGGTGTGATCACATACGTCAAGTTTTGAAATATAATTTTAAGATGGTCTATGAAGAACAAAAATGCAATGGAAGGGTAATTCAACCATAGCCAATATGTAGTGATAATGTATTGATTCTAGAGCATACTGCACAAACATAATTGCTACAGAACTGTTTTTAATAGGTAAATGTTGCGGAGGCGTATGTTTTTTTTTTAAATAATTGTTTTTTTATCTGAGCGGTAGATCTCGGCTTGCATGTTGACTCAAAGTGATCTTGACTCAGAAAAGGTTGGTGACCTCTGACCTAGGCCTAGCATCTCTGAATGTATTATGAGAGTGGCCACGAGAGATTGATTGTGGACTGTGTTCGTCCAGGTGGTGAGCCCAACCATCAGTTCCCCGGTGTGCCAGGAACAGCTGGTTGAGGCAGGGAAGCTAGTGGACCGCTCGGTGGAGAACTGTGTCAAGGCCTGCCTAGCGGCCACAGACGAAGGTGAGCTGCTGAAGCAGGTTGGTGCCGCGGCCAACACGGTGAACCAGGCACTCAGTGACCTGCTGCAGCACGTACGCCACTACGCCAGCTGTGGTGAGCCCATCGGACGCTACGACCAGGCCACAGACACCATCATGACCGTCACCGAGAGCATCTTCACCTCCATGGGAGACGCAGGTGAGCTCTGGGAGAGGAGTGGTGAAGAGAGGAGAGACGGGTGTAGTGGGGAGGGAAGTGGTTGATAACTAGTTTGTTGGTGGGGTATGAACCTTTCACTCTTGATGAATCGTGCAAGTATTTTCACATTCTGGCATCCAGCAGTTTGAGTTTCTTACCTTTACCTAGCTATTATCCAAGGACTTAGTAAGTAAGAATTATCACTCAAGTAGGTACCAGTATCCAGCCTCTGATCCAGCCTCTGATCCAGCCTCTGTTTCTTGTATTATTTTCTCAAGACTTTCACTGGGGTTGTTCCTATGTTTTCCCACTGAGTGGGACTGAAGATGTTGTCAGGTTATGGTTTATATTAACGGATCTTCAAAACCCTGCTGTTGAAACATTTTCAAAGCCTGAAGTATTTGTTATGGTTCACCCATGAGTCTGAAGAAATCCTAACCCCAGCCATTCCTCAAGGGGTTGCAGAAAACATGTCATCGGAAACCACTACAGAGCTTCAAATCTGGTCTCAATCACTGTTCAATGGGGCTTTGAAACTTAAAAGAAAACATATGACCTGAACATTTTTGGAGGACCTACAGGATACTGTAGAATGTAAAGTAGCCTGGATGTCATTTGTTTGATAGTCTTCTCTCTAGTTATTTCTAGCTGTTGGTGAGGGTTTAGGAATCTGTTTTTATTAGACTGGGGGAAATATATGGTGGCTTCTAAACAGCACTAAAGCAGCTTTCTAGTGCTTTTCTGTCTATTTTTGTGAAGGAATACAAGAATAAATAAATATTATTTTTTATAACCAGAGTGGAGAAACTGCTGTGATACTGTGAGTATACCAGAAGGTGAAAAGGAAGCTGTGTAGTGTGTGAGGCTCAATGAGGGTCAGTATCCAGAGAGGCGATAGCACAGTGGGGAGGTATTGATGTCTGTCTCTCTCCTCTCTCATCTCTCTCTTTATCTGCGACCCTGTGTAGGGGAGATGGTGCGTCAGGCCAGGGTGCTGGCTCAGGCCACGTCGGACCTTGTCAATGCCATGAGGTCAGACGCTGAGGCAGAGGTTGACGTAGACAACTCTAAGAAGCTGCTAGCCGCAGCTAAACTCCTGGCTGATGCCACGGCCAGGATGGTAGAGGCTGCTAAGGTACTAATATGGACAACCACTGCACTGTGCTTATTAGAATCCTAGGAAGGATTAGTGTATTATCATTAGTGTATGATCAGTAGTGTATTATCATTAGTGTATGATCATTAGTGTATGATCATTAGTGTATGATCATTAGTGTATGATCATTAGTGTATGATCAGTAGTGTATTAGTGTATGATCATTAGTGTATGATCAGTAGTGTATTAGTGTATGATCATTAGTGTATGATCATTAGTGTATGATCATTAGTGTATTAGTGTATTAGTGTATGATCATTAGTGTATGATCAGTAGTGTATTAGTGTATTATCATTAGTGTATGATCATTAGTGTATTATCAGTAGTGTATTAACATTAGTGTATGATCAGTAGTGTATTAGTGTATGATCATTAGTGTATGATCAGTAGTGTATTAGTGTATTATCATTAGTGTATGATCATTAGTGTATGATCATTAGTGTATTATCATTAGTGTATGATCATTAGTGTATGATCATTAGTGTATGATCATTAGTGTATGATCATTAGTGTATTAGTGTATTATCATTAGTGTATGATCAGTAGTGTATGATCAGTAGTGTATGAACAGTAGTGTATTAGTGTATTATCATTAGTGTATGATCATTAGTGTATGATCATTAGTGTATTAGTGTATTATCAGTAGTGTATGATCATTAGTGTATGATCAGTAGTGTATGATCAGTAGCGTATGATCAGTAGTGTATGATCAGTAGTGTATTAGTGTATGATCAGTAGTGTATGATCAGTAGTGTATTAGTGTATGATAGATAGATAGATAGATAGATAGATAGATAGATAGATAGATAGATAGATAGATAGATAGATAGATAGATAGATAGATAGATAGATAGGTACTTTATTGATCCCCCGGGGGGGGAAATTTCATTATCAAGCAGCTACAACAAAAACACAGGGCAGGTGCAAAATGCCACAACGAAAGTACACAAAAGACAGATACACGGTACATGATACATAGAGCGGCAGTATGAAAAAGTATAGAAATACAGGATATCTGGAGTGCAAAAAAAAAAAAAGCTATAAAAGGACATTGCGTAGTATGAGTGGTTGGCTGAATATGTACACTATACATTGGTGGATGTTGGATGGTTAACTATACTATACAGGTTGATGGCAGAGAAATACTTCAGTAGCTAATGCGTATGATATGAGCGAGGGTAATAATAGTTTACTTAATAGACAGAATGGGTAAATGAACAGGTAAGTGAAAATTGTGCATGGTTAGGGTTAGTCATCATCATGTCTGCAACTAAAACTAGAATTGTACTGATATCATTTGATGGAAAGTAGATGTTCAGTATTCCTGCTGTAGGTTGAGCTGAAATAATGAAAGGGCAGCACCAATGGTTCTTAATAAGCCCTTGGCACTGTAGACAAGTATAAATGAGCAGGATGTTATCAATGTGAACACGCCAGGCAAGTGAAACGTGTGACACATTCATCACGAATCCGCTGCCGTTACAAAGAAGAAATGGGACTCTTGCACTGATGGTTTCCTTGGAAACTGTCAGAAAGCAGACAGAACCTAATGCCTCTGCATTTAATATACAGCCACAGTGTTGGGGAAATGTTTAGAGTTACTGAGACTATGAGAGAAGGTTTGATATACCCTTTGCCACTACAGAACTACGATTTTATTTAGTGGTTTGCTTTACAGACATGGCAAGCAAAAACACCATTAAATACAATCGTATTTTGTGTGTGTGTGTGCGTGTGTGTGAATAGGGAGCTGCCGCATACCCAGAGAATGAGGTCCAGCAGCAGAGGCTGAGAGAGGCAGCAGAGGGGCTACGCGTTGCCACAAACGCTGCAGCTCAAAACGCCATCAAGAAGAAGCTGGTCAACAGGCTGGAGGTGGGTGGAGGGAGAACGAGAGCACGTTGTAACCTCTGTGCTACCGTGGAGACCCAGTCCTGCTGTTGCTTTGTAGAAATCACAAACCCCATAAACCCGTTCAACACCATGACACAAGATTATAGAGGAGAGTGTGTGTCAGATAGAGCTAGGTGGATGGATCTCCCCCTTGGAAGTGCATCGCAAAAGGCTGAAATAATGTAGAAGGTATCATTTCTTCTCCTGCTGCAGGCGGATGTGAAGTCCATTAGTTGTGTGAATGAGTTAACCGTAGTGTAAAGATTTGGGTTTAACCCTTAGTGTTAATCATCCCTAATGACAAGAACCTCACTTCAGTCATTTGGAGCTTCAGTTTGCTATCAGAGTTGCACATCTCTCTCTGTAGCCTGTGTTAGTAATGGGTTCCACCCCAAACAGGATACAGAGATAATAAAAACCTTTTAGAATGTAATGGGTTTAGTTGAACTGAGAGCACACCTCCACCTGCCCATTCATATGGCTGAAATCTCTCCTACTGATCACCTAAAGCTTTATATCTGTTTAGGTTTCAACACATGGCATTTGTATTGTATTCTTCCCAGCATGCTGTGCTCTTGGGAGCATAATAAATATGTTGTCTGTATGTTTCACCAGCAAGAAAGGAATGCTCTCTCTCTCTCTCATCTCCCTCCTCTCCTGCGTTGTGCAGTCTGTTTTCCCCAGCAGGACAAACACAGCATTGTTGTTCAGGTTCTTGTGTCATCCTCCATCCTTCCGCCCACAAAACTTGGAATGTCTTTCCTCTTGCCGCTTTGCATTCTGTTGATTCTTCAAAGGAAGTCTCCTCTGTGTGGATTAATGGAAGCTGGAAACATGTATTGTAGAGTGCTTATGTATTTTATGAATTGTCAATATTGCATGTTGAGACAATGTTGTACTCGTCCCAAAATACAGTAGATGTCCACTGGGAAATTCTGAAATAACTCTTTGGCTTAGTTTGTGACCTCATTTAGTTTCATCTATCTGGGAAGAGCAATCTGATACTGTATACAAATAAGAACTACACTACCCTCTTCTATGTATCTTATGGAAGCCATTTACCCACAATATACCTCTGTCAATATCTCTCTGTTTCTGGAACAGGTTACTGCTAGGCAGGCGGCGGCTGCTGCAACTCAGACCATCGCAGCTGCCCAGAACGCTGCTGCGTCCAATAAGAACACTGCCTCTCATCAACAGCTAGTACACAGCTGCAAGGTACAGTCATATGGATAGAGACTGACCCACAGAGAACAAGATCACTCTTGGATCACTCAGATGTCGGATCTTAATTTGACCTATATTGTCACAGCAAAATACTTCTGAAACAACAGGATTTGAACGTTTAGTCCATAATGTTTGATCGGTGGTTTGGCTATTAGCTATTAGGCTACATGAAAGTGCAATACTGTTAATAACTGTGTGTTAGTGTGGGTTTTTAGTTAATTTATGTAAATCACAAAGCTTATCTGCATTTCCTGTGTTGCAGGAACATTCTCAGCAACAAAACATCTTACATCTGTACAGTATTGAACAAATACTATCACTAGCCGGCTGCTATATTGGCAGCATTTATATTGCCGTTTTCTTTACGTTGGTTTAATCAGATAATATGTGTACTTGTAGGCAGTAGCAGACCACATCCCTCAGTTGGTCCAGGGGATAAGGAGTAACCAGGCCCAGCCAGAGGAGCTCAGTACCCAGCTAGCCCTCATCATGGCCAGCCAGAGCTTCCTACAGCCTGGCAGTAAGATGGTGACGTCTGCAAAGTCAACAGTCCCCACAGTGACGGACCAGGCTGCAGCGATGCAACTTGGCCAATGTGCCAAGAACCTGGCCACCTGCCTAGCTGAGTTACGGACAGCCACCCAGAAGGTAGGTCCTTTAACCAACTATCCACAGCTACTGAAAGCCATGTTTTCATACAGCCTCTAGACTCTGTGTGAGAAAGGTTTGTTTCTGTGTGCTTCTGTAGGCCCATGAAGCCTGTGGTCCACTAGAGATAGACTATGCCCTCAATGCTGTCCAAACTCTGAGGAGTGAGCTTCAAGATGCCAGGATGGCTGCACACGATGGGCAGCTCAAACCACTTCCTGGGGAATCGGTCAGTACATTAGCATAACCAAGTCATTATAGAGTATTTGGAATACAGTGATTTGCGGCAATCATGCAAAGCAAATCTGCAGATGTGTGAAAAGTTGTGACTTGGTGCTTCTGTGTCGACCCTACAGCTAGAGAAATGTGCCCAGGACCTGGGTAGTACCTCCAAGGCTGTTGGCTCCTTCATGGCTCAGCTGCTGACCTGTGCTGCCCAGGGCAATGAGCACTACACAGGTAGGACATCAAAAACACAGAGAGAGTGCACTGTGAATGATTGCGCAGTACAAGAGGAATGTTCACCTAAACTCAAGGCAGACTTCAGTGAGTGTCTATGTAGATTTATCTAGACTCATTATATTCTGTCCTCTTGGTTAGATAGTATTAGATGATATTAGGAACAGTTTGCAAAATGTCAAGATCACCTAAAGGGTCCCAGTAAAGCTCTACCAAGTGAAGTGAAAGAGGAAAAGTAGGCAGCAGAAACCCTGACAGGCATTCACTTTCCCACCACCAATTGATATCCAAGTGTAATTCAATGATTGATTTAGTGATGATGTTATCACTATTGCCTATGAGGGAGGAATAAACCCGATGGGTCTTATGACGGGCATTTTATTCAGCCTCCATTCTAGCTCCATTTAGTCTCTCAGAAGAATTGATGAAGACACATTTTTGAATAGTGTATTCTAACAATAGCTACTCCCTCCTTCCCAGGCTGTGCTGCTTTAAGCTGGGGCTCAGGGTGCTACTCTCTCTCTCTCTCTCTCTCTCTCTCTCTCTCTCTCTCTCATTCATCTTATTTTCACTAGATTTAACATTCCATCAGCAATGGGCTCCACTCAGCTGGATAATGCAATTTGATGCGATTTGCTGCATTCCCTCATCTCTGCTTTGTGTGTAATAAGTAAAGCCCCAATCCCACATGGTGCCTCATTCTCCCATCTAACTCATTTGTTTTAACAATAGGGGTGCTTTAGGTTGGGCTCACTGTGCTGTTCATGCTGTTCAGTTACACATTAGATACAACTCTTTCTATTTATTATGACCACTAAAGCTGCACCCCTCAATGTGTGTAAGGACATATTTAGTGAAGGTATAATGAGATTGAAATGAGGTAGGATTCATCTTGGAGTTTGGTTAGTGAATAAATCATGAGGCAGCTAGCCAGAGGCAGAGGAGGCTGTTTAGCTGCATCTTAAAGAACAATAATGAGGCACAGTGGGACGTTGACACCAGGTTTTCCATCATTATTGCCTGGACTAGCTTTGTTATTGCAACTCCAACATGTCTGTCTGTCTGTCTGTCTGTCTGTCTGTCTGTCTTGTGTAGGCGTAGCTGCCAGGGAGACGGCCCAGGCCTTGAGGACATTGGCCCAGGCAGCCAGAGGTGTGGCGGCCAGCACCAAGGAACCCCAGTCTGCGGCGGCCATGTTGGATTCTGCCCAGTACGTCATGGAGGGATCTGCCATGCTGATCCATGAGGCCCACCAGGCCCTGGTCTCCCCTGGCGACGCAGAGAGTCAGCAGAGGCTAGCACAGGTGAGGAACTCGCTGACTGACTGTCTTGACGTCTTACTCTTAGACGATTGGGTTCGTGTTCCAAGTGTTTCCTGTCAGGCTCTTTCCTCTCCTCTGCTTTCTGGCTGATAACTGATTTGTAAACACTGCTACTCTCCATAACAATTATCTGCTTTAAGTGTTGCTATTTTATTTTCTCTGTCTCCTGCTTAGCGATCCTCTCACAGGAATGCTAGCTGCAGGAAAACTGCTTATTTGCAGCAGGGCCCTTTGGGAGATAAACATATTGGTTGGCATATGTCTGTGACAGTAGCATAAATTAGTGACATTCTCCGCTTGCAGGCTGATTTGCATTTGAGATGTTTTTCTTTTTATAGCTTGCCCAAGGACTGTGGAAAATTGTTATCTAATCTGTGCTGTGTTGCAGGTGGCCAGGGCAGTGTCCCACTCTCTGAATAACTGTGTCAACTGCCTGCCTGGCCAGAAGGATGTGGACATGGCCCTGAGGAGCATCGGAGAGGCCAGCAAGAAACTGCTGGTGGGCACTGTAAGTCCTGCTGCCAGATATGCTGCAGTTTGGGGTGTTGATGTCTTATACACAACATAAATATGAGGGTTAAGAGAAGAGCATGTCCTTAACCTTAACATTACTGGAGTCATTAATCATCTATACAGGCATCTCACATCTATCCATAAACATAAACATAAGACCAAATACGATGGGGTTTATGATCTGCAGACATTTTTATTTTAATATCCAATCATTTCTTGGTAACAATTAAGTACCTGTTTTCAAGTATTGTTTTTAATTAAAATGGTCAAAAATAAACAAAAATAGCTTCTTAGCGAAGATACATTTCTCATGAAACAATGTTGCTACTATCTGGGAGTGGTCTGAATGGGGAGGGGAAACTGAACTGAACTAGCTGTTATTGGCAGAGAGGTTTGGAAATCTTTCTAATTGGTCTATTAACTAATTTATTGGTGATGTGTCCAGGCCTAAACACCATCCCAACTCTTAAACTGAAAGGGCATTATCATAATTTTCACAATAGTATTATTCCAACCTCATTGTGGAAATACATATATGCACTACTGAACGCATTCAACCGAGAGGGTAAACTGACCTGAACTAGCTACAGTTGTATTTCTCTTGTGTGTGTCTCCAGCTCCCTCCCTGCAGTAAGTCCTTCCAGGAGGCTCAGAGTGAGCTGAACCATACTGCAGCTGAGCTCAACCACTCCGCAGGGGACCTGGTCCACTCCTCCCGGGGTACCAGCAGCCAGCTGGCCATGGCTTCTGGGAAATTCAGCGAGGACTTTGATGAGTTCCTGGACACCGGCATTGAGATGGCCGGACACACTCAAGTAGGTATCATTAACTGTAAAAGATTCCAACAGCCCCATATACAGTGAATTCGGAAAGTATTCAGACCCCTTTAAGTTACAGGCTTATTATAACATTTATTAAATAGTTTTTTTTACTCATCAATCTACACACAATACCCCATAATGACAAATTTATTTTTTAAACATAAAATCTTGAAATATGACATTTACATAAGTATTCAGACACTTTACTCAGTACTTTGTTGAAGCACCTTTGGCAGCAATTACAGCCTCAAGTCTTCTTGGGTATGACGCTACAAGCTTGACACACCTGTATTTGGGGAGTTTCTCCCAGTCTGAGGTCTGGAGCAGGTTTTCATCAAGGATCTCTCTGTACTTTGCTCCGTTCATCTTTGCGTCGATCCTGACTAGTCTCCCAGTCCCTTCCACTGAAAAACATCCCCACAACATGATGCTGCCACCACCATGCTTCACCGTAGGGATGGTGCCAGGTTTCCTACAGACGTGACGCTTGGCATTCAGGCCAGAGAGTTCAATCTTGGTTTCATCAGACCAGAGAATCCTGTTTCTCATGGTCAGAGTCTTTAACTCCAAGCGGGCTGTCATGTGCCTTTTACTGAGGAATGGCTTCTGTCTGGCTACTCTACCATAAAGGCCTGATTGGTGGAGTGCTGCAGAGATGTCCTTCTGGAAGGTTCTCCCATCTCCACAGAGGAACTCTAGAGCTCTGTCAGAGTGACCATCGGGTTCTTGATCACCTCCCTGACCAAGGCCTTTCTCCCCAGATCTGTGCCACGACACAATCCTGTCTCGGAGCCCTATGGACAATTCCTTCGACCTCATGGCTTGGTTTTTGCTCTGACGTGCACTGTCTAGTGTGGGACCTGATATAGACAGGTGTGTGCCTTTCCAAATCATGTCCAATCAATTGAATTTACCACAGGTGGACTCCAATCAAGTTGTAGAAACATCTCAAGGATGATCAATGGAAACAGGATGCAACTGAGCTCAATTTAGAGTCTCATAGCAAAGGGTCTGAATAATTATGTAAATAAGGTATTTGTGTTTTTTATTTTTATAATGTGCAAACATTTCTAAAAACCTGTTTTCGCTTTGTCATTATGGGGTGTTGTGTGTAGATTGCTGTCACTTGAGCACTTAAGCTATTTAGATGTATTTGTTAATTAGAGCTTTTCATCTAATTCACTTAGGCACATGATTGTCCCCGAGAGCACTAACACAGTCAGACGAGATCTTTGATGATGTTCTTGATCTGGTTATTTTGCTCATTAGGTTTGATAGGTTGCGTGGGAGTGTCGTTGATGACACACAGGCCTTAATCCACTTTAAATGGTTAGGGAATTTGCTGGCTGAGGTGGGAAACACGGTTCACCTGATGCCAATTTCATAGGCCATTCGAACGCATAGACAATGTGACAGTGTGACAATAAGTACAGTTTCATTTTCCTGGAAAAAGGTTTCTTTAAAAAAATGTCAACACATTTTTCTTGAAGAAACAGCTGTTGTATTGTGACGTTGTCTTTGCAGTGCCAAGAGAACCAAATCGAAGTGATTGGTAACCTGAAGAACATCTCCATGGCATCCAGCAAGCTCCTTCTAGCAGCAAAGTCCCTGTCAGTGGATCCTGGAGCAGCTAACGCCAAGAACCTGTTAGCTGCTGCAGCAAGGTGAGGCCACTCTATATGGAGATGAATGTCATTGTGTAATGATGTCTCTTATCACAAACTAGTGAGAATAAGGAGGGTCTGCATTTGCACAAAGTAAGAGTGTAAAGAGTAGCCATATTAGCTAGTTAGTTAAAAACATACTCAATATTCAGAGCCATTCGGACCCAGTTTCCAGTCAAAGCCACCCAAGATGAGTACACTAATACCATGGTACATCCATGGTACATCCATGGTACATCCATGGTACATCCATGGTACATCCATGGTACATCCATGGTACATCCATGGTACATCCATGGTACATTGGGTGGCAGGTAGCCTAGTGGTTAGAGTGTTGGGCCAGTAACCAAAAGGTTGCTGGATTGAATCCACGAGATGACAAGGTAAAACTCTGTCGTTCTGCCCCTGGACAAGGCAGTTAACCCACTGTTTCCCGGGTGCTGAAGACATGGATGTGGATTAAGGCAGCCCCCCGCACCTCTCTGATTCAGAGGTTGGGTTAAATACGGAAGACACATTTCAGTTGAATGCATTCAGTTGTACAACTGACTAGTATCCCTCTTTCCTTTTTATTTTTTCACATTCCCATGCACTGAAACATCTCTGCTGTTACTGATTGTGTGGCCCTCCTCACAGCATGCTGACAGATAGTAGGGTAGAATCCCTCCTGCTGGAGACATGGCAGGCAGCTGGCCGCACTGGGCTTTGAGCCTGACTGACTTCCCTCTCTTTAATTAGGCAGATGGATGCCATGGCTGGAGCTTGTCTGTGATCACTGAGGCTGAGCGTAGCCTCGACACTCCTGTACAGTGTTAGATTATCACAGGGAGAGACGGGCAATGGGCTCTGCCATTCGTATGTAAAGTAGAGGGTTGAGAGGTGTGTGTGTACTATGTGGAAAGAGATGCTAAGAAGCCCCGTACTTCCGCCCTTGTGTTTCAGGGCGGTGACAGAGAGTATTAATCAGCTCATCACACTGTGTACCCAGCAGGCACCGGGCCAGAAGGAGTGTGACAACGCTCTGAGAGAACTGGAGGTAGCTTTTTTTCCATACACTACACATACCTTTTTATGTCCAGGCTAGACAATGTTTATTTCAGTCTAGAAAAAATAAAGTGTTTTGATATAATACCTTTTTATTTTATTTTGACAAAGCTATGTTTTACCAGTACATATCATTCATGATGGATGACATGGGATGATATTTAACGACTGAATGAGATGTATGTTGCTGTGGGTTTCTGTATTGACATTATTGTATGCACAGCAGTGCTCTGTCTCCATGGGAAATAATTACCAAGTCGTTTACTTCCTCTGTTCTGTGCCTTCAGCCCACATCTCCTCCTCTTCACCCACTCTGAAGATTGTTACCTGTCTCTCTCTTTATCCATCCATCAACAGAGCCTGCTAAACATTTAATGACAGTCACCATTCATTTTAACCCCTTGAGTAACACTAATGACACTGTTATGTAACAAACTGATCTGTAGTTTCTTCTCCAAGAAATAATGTTTGGCGACATGACTTCCCTCTATAAATTAAAGATTAACATGTCTTCAAAACAGACAGATTAAAAACAGTTGGACTTTGGACTCTGTTTTTCATATAGCACACATATTACTGCCCCAACACTGTGGGTATCAGATTGATAACATAGTTTGTGCTGTCCTTATTGTTGAGACCCTGTCCCTCTGTTTACAGGCTGTGAGAGGATTGCTGGACAACCCCAGTGAGCCTGTCAGTGAGCTCTCCTATTTTGACTGCATCGAGAGTGTCATGGAGAACTCCAAGGTAAATCCTTACAAAACAATCACATGCACTATAGACTTTGAATATCAGTGATATGTAATGTGATAGACAGCTGAAGAGGTAATCTTACAGTTTATTTCAATTTCTCCATGTGCAGGTTCTTGGAGAGTCCATGGCGGGGATTTCCCAGCACTGTAAGACAGGCGACGTGCCAGCATTTGGGCATTGCGTGGTAGTGGCGTCCAAGGCGCTGTGTGGGTTGACGGAGGCGGCTGGACAGGTGAGACCCCAGCCTAGCACTGACTGACTCCCATTCTTCCCTGCTATCAACCCTGGGTCTGGCACACAACCAACAGTCTCTATCGGCTCTAAACCTCTGGTTAATAACAGCAATTAGCTGTCTCTAAAGCAGAAACTAAACTAAATCCTCTCTTCTCTCTCCTCTCTCTCCTTCTCTCCACACTGCAGGCCTCCTACCTGGTGGGTGTGTCTGATCCAAACAGCCAATCGGGTCATGAGGGGCTGGTGGATCCCATCCAGTTTTCCCGGGCCAACCAGGCTATTCAGATGGCCTGTCAAAACTTGGTGGACCCTGCCAGCAGCCCCTCTCAGGTGAGAAGATTGATGTAGTGGGACTCCTACAGAGACATTTGTTGACATATTGAGTTTATTATACGAATAGTTACTTGGTCAGTTTGAACATCAATGTAAGATCAACCTTCTTCCCACCATATGTCTCTTTAGAGAAATGTCCCATGTTTATACTGCTTTGTTTGTCATTTGTTTGTTTGTGTTTGGCTGTTTGTTAGGTTCTGTCAGCAGCGACGATTGTAGCCAAGCATACCTCAGCTCTTTGCAATGCCTGCCGCCTGGCCTCGTCCAAGACATCCAACCCTGTGGCCAGGAGACACTTTGTTCAGTCTGCCAAAGAGGTTGCAAATACCACTGCCAACCTTGTCAAAACTATAAAGGTATGTGTACTCTCTGCCATGGTCCACTCTCTGCCATGGTCCACTCTCTGCCATGGTCCACTCTCTGCCATGGTCCACTCTCTGCCATGGTCCACTCTCTGCCATGGTCCACTCTCTGCCATGGTCCACTCTCTGCCATGGTCCACTCTCTGCCATGGTCCACTCTCTGTCATGGTCCACTCTCTGCCATGGTCCACTCTCTGCCATGGTCCACTCTCTGCCATGGTCCACTCATAAATGGGATTCTTGTACGTTGTACCTTCAGCAAAACTAGATTAATTAATGTTCTCTTTTTCAATTCAAATAAATCCATCATTAGTAATGAAGAAAGATGTCTGTATTGTGTATCTGTATTGTGTATCTGTATTGTGTATCTGTATTGTGTATCTGTATTGGGGTGTTGGTTTAGGGCAGGGATGCTCAAGTACTATTTGAGAAGGTCCGGTCACAGAAATTTTCTAGGTGGCAAAGGTCCGGATGGATAATGTAATTTATCGGCATGGTAAATAAACCCCCACCTCGCAACCCATGCGACCCTGAACTGTTCACACCGCTCTTTTTGGCGGAGAGAACATTTAGCTAATTTCCTGCAATTCTACCCATTCTTCCATTCTTATGTGTGTTTATATGATACCAGGGGTTGAACCCTGGCCAAGTAATTTAATTCCTGGGACCCGATCCGGTCCACGGTCCACCTTTTGAGTATGGGGTGTTTAGGGCATGTCTGTTATGTTCTTCCAGGCCTTGGATGGTGACTTCTCAGGGGAGAACAGAGACAGGTGCCGTGTCGCTACGACTCCACTCATCGAGGCTGTAGAGAATCTATCCACATTTGCCTCCAACCCAGAGTTTGCTAGTATTCCTGCACAGATCAGCAATGAGGTTAGTATAGCTGCTTGTTCAGGGGGTGACTTTGTATTGTGCCATACAGTGCATTCAGAGAGTATTCAGACCCCTTGACTTTTTCAACATTTTGTTACATTACAGCCTTTAAATACAATTTTTCCTCATAATTCCACACACAAAGCAAAAACAGGTTTTTAGAAATTAAAAACAGAAATACCTTATATACATGAGTATTCAGACCCTTTGCTATGAGACTCGAAATTGAGCAACGGTGCATCCTGTTTCCATTGATCATCCTTGATGTTTCTACAACTTGATTGGAGTCCACCTGTGGTCAATTCAATTGATTGGACATGATTTGGAAAGGCACACACCTGTCTATATAAGGTCCCACAGTTGACAGTGCATGTCAGAGCAAAAACAAAGCCGACCATGAGGTTGAAGGAATTGTCCTTAAAGCTCCCAGACAGGATTGTGTCGAGGCACAGATCTGGGGAAGGAAACCAAAACATTTCTGCAGCTTTGAAGGTCCCCAAGAACACATTGGCCCCCATCATTCTTAAATGGAAGAAGTTTGAAACCACCAAGACCGAGCAATCGGGGGAGAAGGGCCTTGGTCAGGGAGGTGACCAAGAACCCGATGGTCACTCTGACAGAGCTCCAGAGATCCTCTGTGGAGATGGGAGAACCTTCCAGAAAAACAACCATCTCTGCAGCACTCCACCAATCAGGCCATTATAGTAGAGTGGCAAGATGGAAGCCACTCCAAAGTAAAAAGGCACATGACAGCCCACTTGGAGTTTGCCAAAAGGCACCTAAAGGACTCTGACCATGAGAAACAAGATGCTCTGGTCTGATGAAACCAAGATTGAACTCTTTGGCCTGAATGCCAAGCGTCATGTCTGGAGGAAACCTGGCACCATCCCTACGGGGAAGCATATTTTTCAGCGACAGGGACTGGGAAGCTATTCAGGATCGAGGGAAAGATGAACAGAGCAAAATACAGAGAGATCCTTGAGAGCGCTCAGGACCTCAGACTGGGGCAAAAGTTCACACAGGAGTGGCTTCGGGACTTAATAGTCTCTGAATGTCCTTGAGTGGCCGAGCCAGTGCACGGACTTAAACCTGGTCGACTTGAACCTTTCCGAATGCACTGTATGTAAGCTCTTCTATGGAAATGAAAATGCAGTTCTTGCTCAGAGGACTCTTTTTATCTCCTATAAGGTTTCTTCAGCAAATATTGTTACAATGTTTTCTTTGTCTGATTCCTCATATATCCTGTAATATAAATGAAACGGCAAAGCTACTCCTACAGATGCCATGAATACATTGGTAACTACAGCATTCAATCCTCTTGTAATAGAACCTCAAATATAGAGCCAGTGCAGCATTGGTTCTGCAGGGGAATTGGTCTGATATACCATTTCTCTCTAGTTTATTTAATGGGGCTCAAGGAGAAATGTTGTGTATTTTATGTTACATTCTAGCAGAAAGAGTCCTCACACTTTGACTGTAATATGTTGGAGTGCAGTGTTTAAACGCTCTCTCTCGGCACAGCTGCTCTAATCTTCAGCTTGTTCATCTAATTGTCGAGGGACTCTTTGGCTGCCATCTTAAAGACTGAAGGTGTGCCCCGTTGTCTCCGTGTAAAGCTGGATCTCTAATCACATCCCCCCCGTGGTACGCGGCTCTGATTACACCTTTGATCTATCGGAGGTCGTGCTGAAAAATAAGAGATCATCTGTGAGGTCTGTTGCTATGGAGCTGTTCTGTTAGTTACCTCCCCTCCCTCCCTCTCTTCCCTGTCCAGGGCTCGGCAGCCCAGAAGCCCATCGTGCGTTCAGCACACTCCATGCTGGACAGCTCCACCCTGCTCCTGGAGACCGCCCGCTCACTCATCATCAACCCCAAAGACCCGCCCACCTGGTCCATCCTGGCCGGACACTCACGCACCGTCTCCGACTCCATCAAGAGCCTCATCACTTCCATCAGGTCAGCACTGACCCCTCTGATTCTACACTATGGTGCTCTGGATTTTATTCTGTTGAGGCCAAGGGTGAGGGGGAGTTCAGCTAGCTCTGGGTAAGTGTCAGTTTGACTGAGCAGTTCGTTGTCATGGTAATTTATGGTGGCTGGGTTTCCACCTTCCATGTATTATGAAGAGGAACGCTCAAGGGCACTGCTAAAGATGAGTAGGTGGAGTTCTGTGGAGGATCTGCTGTGCTGCTGGTGCTGCTTACACAGCTTTTATACTGAGAAAGTTGTTATGAATAGAGGTGTCTCCTCATTATTTAACACACTCACAGTAAATTGCCCCTTAGCTCCAGCACATTTAGCATCTGGTCAACCTCTAGAGACCCTGTTTACAGAACATGGGCCTACTGTAGTATACATGATTACCCTTCTTTGAGGTTCTGTAATACTGCATTGTAGAAGTACTGACTTGTTCATATGTATCATGATTAGGGTTGCAAAGCTACTGGTAATTTACCAAAGTTACTGGAATCTTATTGTCATTTTGAAAATATGGGTCGCCGAAAAAAAAGTTAGAAAACCACAGCACTAGGCTACCTGCCGCCCTACATTTCAAAATAATAAAAAATGTATGACAAAGCTGTTGAACATGATCCAAAATATAAACCATCAACTTAGTGAATACCATTGGGGTTTAAGATGAGGGTTTCGTCAGGAAATATCCTTTCATTTTTATACACATTTTTTACAAACACTTATTTCATTTACTATGTTAATATGTATTTGTTGTCAATGTTTCAGCATCAAACTGCTGGCAGAGTTAATTGAAAACAATGCCATTGTTGATTAGAGGCTTTTTAAATAAAACATTTAAAATTGTCAGTTAATTACCAAAATTACCAAAGTTACTGGAATCTTTGTTAATTTTGGTAATTAACTGACAATTTAAAAAAAAAAAATATTTAACTAGGCAAGTCAGTTAAGAACAAATTCTTATTTACAATGGCGGCCTACACCGGCCAAACTCGGACGACGCTGGGCCAATTGTGCGCCGCCCTGTGGGACTCCCAATCACGGCAGGTTGTGATACTGTCTGGATTCGAACCAGGTTGTCTGTAGTGTCATAGACCACTGCACCACTTGGGAGCCCCTCACTTGGTAAAGTCACTCACTTGTTAACTTTGGTCATTTATACTTGAATACGTTTTTTCAAACTTTATTCATATACTGTATAGTATATATTTTTGATATCTGTGTCCATATTGTCCATATACACCATATGGTTAATTTTAAAAAGCCTCTAATCAACAATGGCATTGTTTTCAATTAACTCTGCCAGAAGTTTGACGCTGAAACATTGACAACAAATACATATTAACATAGTAAATGAAATAAGTGTTTGTAAAAAAAAATTGTATAAAAATGAAAGGATATTTCCTGCTGAAACCCTCATCTTAAACCCCAATGGTATTCACTAAGTTGATGGTTTATATTTTGGATCATGTTCAACAGCTTTGTCATTAATTTTTTATTATTTTGAAATATACGTATAATTTTGCAGGGTGGCAGGTAGCCTAGTGCTGTGGTTTTCAAAATGACAAACCATCGCGACCCAAATGACATGAAAAAGTGTTTTCAAATATACCGTTTTCCTAACATTAGGTGCGCCTGCTTCGTTTTCCTCGATATTAGTCCAGTCAGGTGTGCAGGATGAGAGAGCAACGCGCAGATCAGATCACGCAGATCAGATCACGCAGATCAGATCAGATGCAGAGTTCAGTCTTTCTGTGCTTTGTCTTTTTATTTTTATCTGAGTGGAAAATCCGACTTCACATTTGTAAGTGGTTGTGAAAGACAAAAGCAAAAGCTTACTTTACTTAGCAATGGATATGCTGAGCCAGAACGACGATAACTTCATGCATGGTGTCGTGTTTTCAACGTACTGTCATTGGTCAGCTGTAGTAGTCAGTCTCCTCAGGTGGAGTTATGGTCACAACTCCGCAGTTTTTCCCTGTCACCATCACTCGTTATTCCCTTACAATTAGCCCAGTCAAGCCCGCACGTACTAACTACGTAGTTATTCAGTTGAGCAAATATTTGTTCACCTATCGTAGTAGTAGGGAGAGTCAAGCATCACAAAGGATCTTCCAAAAAATCATTTCCAGAGGCGTATCTTCCATAAACCAGCAAAGTTGGGCTGTCTGAAACATCTGTACTTTCATCCAATTGGATTGAGAAATCGCCCGCTGCTTTTAATCTGGAAATAAATTGCTCTTCAAGGTTGTCTGAAACATCATTAATTTTTCTAGAAACAGTGTTGTCACTGAGTGGGATCGATTTTAATTTATCAGCTGCCTTTTTGTCTCGTACTGCGTAACCATGTCTATACCATGTCTATACCATGTCTAGTACTGCGTAACCATGTCTATACCATGTCTATACCATGTCTAGTACTGCGTAACCATGTCTATACCATGTCTAGTACTGCGTAACCATGTCTATACCATGTCTAGTACTGCGTAACCATGTCTATACCATGGCTAGTACTGCGTAACCATGTCTATACCATGTCTAGTACTGCGTAACCATGTCTATACCATGTCTAGTACTGCGTAACCATGTCTATACCATGTCTAGTACTGTGTAACCATGTCTATAGCTGTCTAGTACTGCGTAACCATGTCTATAGCTGTCTAGTACTGCGTAACCATATCTATACCATGTCTAGTACTGCTTAACCATGTCAATACCATGTCTAGTACTGCGTAACCATGTCTATACCATGTCTAGTACTGCGTAACCATGTCTATACCATGTCTAGTACTGCGTAACCATGTCTATACCATGTCTAGTACTGCGTAACCATGTCAATACCATGTCTAGTACTGCGTAACCATGTCTATACCATGTCTAGTACTGCGTAACCATGTCAATACCATGTCTAGTACTGCGTAACCATGTCTATACCATGTCTAGTACTGCGTAACCATGTCTATACCATGTCTAGTACTGCGTAACCATGTCAATACCATGTCTAGTACTGCGTAACCATGTCTATACCATGTCTAGTACTGCGTAACCATGTCTATACCATGTCTAGTACTGCGTAACCATGTCTATACCATGTCTAGTACTGTGTAACCATGTCTATAGCTGTCTAGTACTGCGTAACCATGTCTATACCATGTCTAGTACTGCGTAACCATGTCTATACCATGTCTAGTACTGCGTAACCATGTCTATACCATGTCTAGTACTGTGTAACCATGTCTATACCATGTCTAGTACTGCGTAACCATGTCTATACCATGTCTAGTACTGTGTAACCATGTCTATAGCTGTCTAGTACTGCGTAACCATGTCTATACCATGTCTAGTACTGCGTAACCATGTCTATACCATGTCTAGTACTGCGTAACCATGTCTATACCATGTCTAGTACTGCGTAACCATGTCTATACCATGGCTAGTACTGCGTAACCATGTCTATACCATGGCTAGTACTGCGTAACCATGTCTATACCATGTCTAGTACTGCGTAACCATGTCTATACCATGTCTAGTACTGTGTAACCATGTCTATAGCTGTCTAGTACTGCGTAACCATGTCTATAGCTGTCTAGTACTGCGTAACCATGTCTATACCATGTCTAGTACTGCGTAACCATGTCAATACCATGTCTAGTACTGCGTAACCATGTCTATACCATGTCTAGTACTGCGTAACCATGTCTATACCATGTCTAGTACTGCGTAACCATGTCTATACCATGTCTAGTACTGCGTAACCATGTCTATACCATGTCTAGTACTGTGTAACCATGTCTATAGCTGTCTAGTACTGCGTAACCATGTCTATACCATGTCTAGTACTGCGTAACCATGTCTATACCATGTCTAGTACTGCGTAACCATGTCTATACCATGTCTATACCATGTCTAGTACTGCGTAACCATGTCAATATCATGTCTAGTACTGCGTAACCATGTCTATACCATGTCTAGTACTGCGTAACCATGTCTATACCATGTCTAGTACTGCGTAACCATGTCTATACCATGTCTAGTACTGCGTAACCATGTCTATACCATGTCTAGTACTGCGTAACCATGTCTATACCATGTCTAGTACTGTGTAACCATGTCTATACCATGTCTAGTACTGCGTAACCATGTCTATAGCTGAAGGCAGGATTCAATTGTCCTCAACAGTGAGGGGCATTTTCTCTTTAGCTGCACGGTACGAAACCATAGAACAGGCTAACTGTGCTTTCTCATTCAATGTTATGTTTTTATTAAGAACCTTAGCAGAAGACATCTCTTGAAGAAGTCCAGTGTCTTTGCTGCCAGCTCTCTGTGATGAGTATCTAAATGCCTTTTTCATTTGGATGGCCTCAGACTCTCCTTGGCGAGTTTCTCCCCACATACCACACATACAGGCCTTGCATCCTGGTTTGCATTGGAGCAATTAACAAAACCACATTTAAAAAAATAGTCCTGGTATCCTCTCGTCCCTGATGTCCTTTTCTTTTTAGCTGGCTCTCAGCGTGAGGCTCCGGCATTACTCTCACAGGAGTTTATGTCCAGGTGTTTGGCATGGAGCTCAGTGGGCAGAATAAGCTCAGGCTGGCGGGTCTCCCTGGCTGGACCTGGCATAGCAGCACTGCTAGCATTAAGTGGTTCTGGTTCTAGAACTTTTCTTCGGATAACAAAACAATCCATGTTGCTGTTTTAACTAGCTATGTGAAACTAAAGTCAAATGAA
This sequence comes from Thymallus thymallus, assembly GCA_023634145.1. Taxonomy (NCBI): domain Eukaryota; kingdom Metazoa; phylum Chordata; class Actinopteri; order Salmoniformes; family Salmonidae; genus Thymallus; species Thymallus thymallus. The sequence continues at coordinate 42,614,653 of CM042414.1, read as the reverse complement.
AGGTTGGAAAACTGTAATATTATTTTTAACTTCTAACAAATGGCGCATGGGGGAGATGAACACGTGTTCAACGGACAGCGGTTATTTCGTTTGTAGGTAAACTTGGCCTACACAGTTCTCAGTTTAGTAAACCGCCCCATGTGGCTGTGGAGGTGTATTGTCGACAGTAACCATTTTAATCTTGAGAGAACCAATGACCAAATAATAATAATTATCGAATCATATTTGGCGACCCAATTTTAATGTCCCGCGACCCAACCCAGACTTTGAAAAACACAGGCCTAGTGGTCGGAGTGTTGGGCCAGTAACCGAAAGGTTGCTGGATCGAATCCCCGAGCCGACAAGTTAAAAACCTGTCTGTGTCCTTGAGCAAGGCACTTAACCCTAATTTGCTCCAGGGGCGCCGTACTACTATGGCTGACCCTGTAGGTAGGTCGTCATTGTAAATAAGAATTAGTTCTTAACTGACTTGCCTAGTTAAATAAAGGTTAAATTTAAAAAAACAAAAGTTATTTCATATGTTTTTCATGTGATAAGGCCACAGGGGGCCAGAGATAATTACAGACACCTGTGATAATCTGAAGTACCCAAAAGGGCCACTAGATGTCTTGTGATATATTGCATAAAATCCTTAAAACATACTGTACCAATATTCTGGTAATTTACTGGTTTCCTTTGCAACCCTAACCGTGATGCAGCATAAATAACCTGCTTGTTGATATATATCATGATGTGTTGGTAGGGACAAGGCACCAGGGCAGAGGGAGTGTGACTACTCCATTGATAACATCAACAAGTGTATCCGGGACATTGAGCAGGCTTCTCTAGCTGCTGTAGGCCAGAGCCTACAAGGATGTAGGGATGACATCTCTTTAGAAGTAAGTTCAATTTGTCAAATATAATTGGTTTCTTGAGCTTTCATTTTCAGTTTCCGCTTCATAATTCTTTGCCACTCCCCTAGGCTTTGCAAGAGCAGTTGACGTCGTCGGTGCAGGAGATTGGACATCTCATCGATCCCATCGATACTGCAGCCAGGGGTGAAGCTGCCCAGCTGGGGCACAAGGTATTGGGCTGGGACCATTCCCCTATAGCAGTGGTCACCAACATTTTCTGAGTCAAGATCCCTTTCGCAAGCTGAGATTTTTTACATTAACCTAATAAAAATAGTTCTGTAAGAATTAGGTTTGTGCAGTAGGACTAATACATTATCACAGCATATTGGCCATCTGCCTTGCCTGCCAATATTGTTCTTCTCAGACCATACTATATTTCAAAACTTAAAACAAAATAGATCAGTCGGTGTAGCACTTGCAAGCATAAATTGGGGGGGAACTAAGTAAAATCTTGACGTCAGTGATCTTCAGGTCAGAAATTTGCCGGTCTTGAATGATGCCAGAGTCTCTGACTTTGAATTCTGTGTTGGATGACCTTTCTCTAAAATAATTCCCAGTCGGATCTCGTTTTTTTCTGAGTTCCCAGTTGTCTTGAATGCACTGAAGTCAGAAGTTGGAGATTTCCAAGTTCCCTGTTGTTAGCCTCAGCAGAGGGAGGGAGAGAGCAGCAGAGGGTCTGCCTATCATGGTCCCTGCTCTCTCCTTCCTTTCCTCCGGTGAGACTGACCAGAGAGAGGGAACACCATCTTCCACCTGATGGCGAAACTCAAGTAGCACGGCATCTGCCTCATGCACAAATTAATGTTGTTCCTGTGGCCAGAGAAAGTGAAATGATCCTTCATATTTCAATAAACACGACGAGTTGCTAATAATAAAAACGCAGGGCTATCGATACACTTGGCTACTCATTCATGGCAGCTGCAGCACGAGTGGAAGTAGAGAGAAGCACGTTTTGTAATAGTGTTGAATAAAATTTGTGTTGACAGTGCTGAATAAAAAATAACATCAACTCACTCATAAAAACAGCAGCTATTTGCTGTATTCCTTGACAGTCTCTCTGTGGTCATGGTTTTAAAAGTTATAAAGTCTTATGTAGGCTAGTATCAAACTTTGCTGTGGCTGGGGTCGTGGAAGCTCTGTAGGCACGGTGATCTGAGCTATCTGATTGGTGAGCGCAGTAGGCACACTCGATTTAGCCACAGGCGGAGTTTTGTCTTTACAGACAAATTAAATGGTTCAAAATGGGATCACTTTGCTAACCCCGAATCAAGGTCACCTACCAACAACAGCACAACACAAATAAAGTGCACAAGCCTTTATCACAGCCTTCATCGTTGGCTTTTCTACAGGAATGTTTGGTGGATCGACCAGTTGACCGGTTGGTGACCACTGCCCTATAGGGAGAAAGTCCTGTTTCCCAGATCCACTCCTCTTATCCAATCTTTGTCTCACTGTTATATGATACTGCTTCTCCCAGGTGACCCAGCTGGCCAGCTACTTTGAGCCGCTGATTGTGGCGTCTGTTGGCCTGGCCTCTAAGATCATGGATCACCAGCAGCAGATGAACATCCTGGACCAGACCAAGACCCTGTCAGAGTCCGCTCTGCAGATGCTCTACGCAGCCAAGGAGGGAGGTGGAAATCCTAAGGTAATGTTACTGGGCACAAAAGCCATGTTGGAGCAGTAATAAATTAGTATAGATTTCTGTGCAACTCCTTCCAAAATATTATATTGTTTATTGTTGTGTGCATCGTCATGTATATTGGCATGATGAAGATCTTTGCGTGTCCAGGCGGCCCACACCCACGACGCCATAGCAGAGGCTATCCAGCTGATGAAGGAGGCTGTGGACGACATCATGGTGACGCTGAATGAGGTGGCCAGCGAGGGCGGCATGGTGGGAGGCATGGTGGAGGCTATCGCTGAGGCCATGGGCAGGGTGAGTGGGGCTGGCGTACTATATAGTAAGGGGTGTCGTACTGGATAGCAGTGTGTATGTGTATGTGTATACTGTGGCCCCAGGCAGCTCAGGAGTAGAGCTCTGCTGTTAACACTCGTCTCCTCCTACTGCTTTAAGATGTTTCCTCCACGGTGAGCAGAGAGAAACATTCCCTCTAACTGACACTCATTAGTGAGATGGATGGGAAGTGTCAGCTCCAGGCCTCAGAGCTGACAGCTGTCACTTATCCACTGGCTGTCACCCTCCATCCACTGTGATCTGTCACAGTCTTCTATCAGACGTTGGTCTCTATATGTTTCCACCCGAGTGAATTCCTTTTCTATTTCATAGAAACTAACACAATAGAATAAATAAAAGCTTTATTCAGATGCTTGGTTGGTATTCATATGTGTAGATTATGTACAGTAAGTAGCTAAGTTTAATATATTGAATGTGTCATGGTTTTCCCTCTGCAGTTGGATGAGGGCCCTCCCCCTGAACCGGAAGGATCCTTTGTGGATTACCAGACCACCATGGTGAAATACTCCAAGGCCATCGCCATCACAACTCAGGAGATTGTGAGCACAAACAACTAGCCCCTGAATATGTAATATATCCATATAGATGTATACAACTCTTTATTAAAACTCTTTAACATGTCATGTTATGGCCTTGTTCTGACTGTTTACAGATGACTAAGTCAGTGACGTGTCCAGAGGAGCTGGGTGGCCTGGCCTCTCAGGTGACTGTAGACTACAGCCAGTTAGCCCACCAAGGTCGCCTGGCAGCCGCCACCGTAGAACCAGGAGAGGTGAGAGGTGAAACAGTGCCTGTCAAAGCAGGAAGTAATGGTAACACATAGCATTATGAACTCTAAGAAGGCATATGGAATTTCTCTGTTGTGCGCCTATAGGCAAGCCCTATGTCTTTATAATTATAGGCAAGCCCTATGTCTTTATAATTATAGGCAAGCCCTATGTCTTTATAATTATAGGCAAGCCCTATGTCTTTATAATTATAGGCAAGCCCTATGTCTTTATAATTATAGGCAAGCCCTATGTCTTTATAATTATAGGCAAGCCCTATGTCTTTATAATTATAGGCAAGCCCTATGTCTTTATAATTATAGGCAAGCCCTATGTCTTTATAATTATAGGCAAGCCCTATGTCTTTATAATTATAGGCAAGCCCTATGTCTTTATAATTATAGGCAAGCCCTATGTCTTTATAATTATAGGCAAGCCCTATGTCTTTATAATTATAGGCAAGCCCTATGTCTTTATAATTATAGGCAAGCCCTATGTCTTTATAATTATAGGCAAGCCCTATGTCTTTATAATTATAGGCAAGCCCTATGTCTTAATAATTATAGGCAAGCCCTATGTCTTTATAATTATAGACAAGCCCTATGTCTTTATAATTATAGACAAGCCCTATGTCTTAATAATTATGGGCAAGCCCTATGTCTTTATAGGGCAACATATAAAAATTGATTTGAGATGCAAGAGATTTGCAAATGCTTAGAAATAAATATGCAGAAATATCACACAAAGTATTCAGACCCCTTGACTTATTCCACCCATCTACACATAATACCCCATAATGACAAACCAAAACATATTTTTATACATTTTGCAAATGTATTGAAAATTAAATACAGAAATATCTCATTTACATAAGTATTCACACCCCCAAGTCAATACTTTGTAGAAGCACCTTTACAGAAGAACCTGTGAGTCTTTCTGGGTAAGTCTCTAAAGCCTTGTTCACATTGGCAGTTTGAAGTGACTCAAATCCAATTTTTTTGCATATCCTATTCAAATATGTTCTCACATGGAATTTGATATTTCAAGCCACCTTCATAGGTGGTTTGAAGTCAGATACAATCTAATTTCTGGCTATGCGATTTCTGTCTGAACAGTCAAATATGATTTCAGTGGTTTGTAGACTGTTATTTGGCGTAGCTTGCTAGCTACACTGTTGACAGTTTGACATGTGGTAGCTATAGGGAGGCAGGAGATCGTTGGGCCAGTAACCGGAAGGTGTGTCCTTGAGCAAGGCACTTAACCCTAATTTTCTCCAGGGGCTGACCCTGTAGGTAGGCTGTCATTGGAAATAAGAATTTGTTCTTAACTGACTTGCCTAGTTAAATAAATAAAAAAATAAAGCTAATTGGTTGTTAATTGTTTACAAACAAATTAGGGAAGGTTCTAGAAAGATGAACTGCTACCTAGCTAGCTAGTTGACTGCTGTGGCTAGCCAAAAAGGACTCGTTTTGAAAGTTGGATCATCTTATCCTTTGAGGCTTTAAAAGTGTTCACTATGATTTTGAACATTCAAAGCAACTGGGAATTGTCCAAGGCAGGCATTGTTGTCACCTTAACTTGCTACATAACTTCTGAGTGATAGGAACCACTAGCACCACCACTAATCAGCCTACGCCAGTGTGCACACACCCGTTGTTTCTATGACAACTAGCAAATGACTGCTGTCTGAACACACACATCCAATTTGGTCACTTGTAACTTGCTGTTTGGAAACTCAGTATTCGAAAACAGATTTGAAAAACAGAACTGATTTGAGCATTAAAGGCCTGCAGTGTGAACAAGGCTTGAGAGCTTTGCACACATGGATTGTACTATATTTGCACATTATTCTTAAAAAAAAAAAAATATTGGTTGTTGATCATTGCTAGACAGCCGTAACATGATGCAGCCACCACCATACCCATAACATGATGCAGCCACCACCATACCCATAACATGATGCAGCCACCACCATACCCATAACATGATGCAGCCTCCACCATACCCATAACATGATGCAGCCACCACCATACCCATAACATGATGCAGCCTCCACCATACCCATAACATGATGCAGCCTCCACCATACCCATAACATGATGCAGCCTCCACCATACCCATAACATGATGCAGCCACCACCATACCCATAACATGATGCAGCCACCACCATGCTTGAACATCATAACATTGTGATAAGGAAGAGTGGTACTCAGTGATTTTTTTGCTGTTGTAATTTAGCACCTTATTGCAAACAGGATGCATGTTTTGGAATATGTTTATTCTGTACAGGCTTCCTTTTTTTCACTGTCATTTATGTTAGTATTGTGGAGTAACTACAACGTTGTTGATCCATCCTCAGTTTTCTCCTCACAGCCATTAAACTCTGCAACTGTTTTAAAGTCACCATTGGCCTCATGGTGAAATCCCTGAGTGGTTTCCTTCCTCTCTGGCAACTGAGTTAGGAAGGACGCCTGTATCTTTGTAGTGACTGGGTGTATTGATACACCATTCAAAGGGATATTCAATGGCAGCTTATTTTTTTACCCTTCCCTGGTCTTTGTGATTAAATCTGAAAATTCACTGCTCGACTGAGGGACCTTACAGATAATTATATGTGTTGGTACATAGATGAGGAGTCCATGGAACTTATTATTATTATTTTTTTTTTAATTATTTCAGTCAGTTAAGAACAAATTCTTATTTACAATGACGGCCTACAGGGACAGCCATAGTGGTACGGAGCCCCTGGAGCACATCAGGTTTAAGTGCCTTATTCAAGGACACATCTACAGGTTTTCACCAACCTTTCGGTTACTGGCTTACAATGCTCTGACCACTAGGCTACCTACTGCCCGAAATGTGAGTTGTTAAGCAAATTTTTCTTGCCATAACAAAGGGGTTGAATACTTACTGACTCAAGACATTTCAGCTTTTCATTTTTAATACTTTTTTAAACATTTCTAAAAACATAATTCCACTTTGACATTATGGTGTATTGTGTGTAGGCCTGTGACACAAAATCACTATTTAATCAATTTAAAATTCAGGCTGTAATACAACAAAGTGTGGAAAAAGTAAAGGGGTTTGAATACATTCTAAAGGCATCGTATTTACAGAAATGCCATTCTTTGATATGATGCACCTTCCTTGAGGCTATACTCCATAATGTGAAACTGTAATATTATTTCACCTCTCAAAACGCTGTCTCCCTGTCTCAGCTGCACCCACATAGTCTGTGTTTAAAGATCATCTCTGCTATGAGAGGGAGACCGCTAACGACAGTATGTGTGAAAACATAGCCTAATAACAACATGCTCTTATCAATACCCTTTACATAACTGGCTGCTGGAAAATCTTTGTTACCATAGTGACATTGTACCCCTCCAAGCCTAAAAGCCTATAGTGATGCCGGTAATGAAGTACCACCCACCCATGAATTAGGTTTACCCAGCAGCCTGATAAGAGTCAGTCAGTCAGTCAAGGACATGATGAGGCATTGTCTGCTGTGTGGAGGGAGGGAGTGGGTGGGTGGGTACATGGCAGCTCTCTGAGAGATGACTCTGTGGTACTGATGGACGGTCTGGCTGTGCTTGCAGGTGGGCTTCCAGATTAAGACGCGGGTCCAGGAGCTGGGCCATGGATGTATCTACCTGGTTCAGAAGGCTGGGGCCCTGCAGATGAGCCCCACTGACAGCTTCTCCAAGAGGGAGCTCATCGAGTGTGCCCGTGGCGTCACTGAGAAGGTAGGCTTGGGAACGGGCTGATCTAGTGGAATTCTTGAACCTTGAGGTAAATTGTGATAACTTTGAAGTCTGCAATGTTATTATCTGAATGCAAATATATATATATATATATATATATATATTCAGTTGAATCGTTCTGTACATTGGCTTTTGTTACTGCATGTTAACATTACTAAGGTTGAAGTAAGTTAAGGTTTCAGTAGCGTACTGTGTCTGATGCCGGTAGCAGAATCACAGAGTCCTGGTGTGAATGTCGATCTGGTGTCAGGGGAATAGCTGAGAATCGGCTCTAAGGATTATGGCTTGTTATAATGGAGCATTCTCCACTGTGCCTGAAAGCCGTTATTCTCCTGGGGAGTGAATCAAGCAGACCTACATTAGGTGTCATAAAACTGGAGTTATGTTTTCTACGTATTAAGATAATAAGCTCTACAGTAGCCGTGAAGACTACTATAAGTTCAGTGTTGTAGTTCTCTTGATTGCACCAGCAGAACATATCACTGGCTCTCAATGAGCCGCCATCAGAATTCCTTGTCCACCCACCACATGGTCTGATTCAAGGCTCATATCAGACCTGAATGATCTGTGGTCTCATGCGTTTGAGGACTGGGGAGCTGAACCTTGCTATGCCTCATTTGAATGCTTCTCTCATGGCTTTCCGTTTGTTTGTGAGGGACTGCAGACGTCTGTCTGTCTTGACTGGGAGGGAGAGGGAGCACTGTGTGATAAGAGACTGCAGACGTCTGTCTGTCTTGACTGGGAGGGAGAGGGAGCACTGTGTGATGAGGGACTGCAGACGTCTGTCTGTCTTGACTGGGAGGGAGAGGGAGCACTGTGTGATAAGAGACTGCAGACGTCTGTCTGTCTTGACTGGGAGGGAGAGGGAGCACTGTGTGATGAGGGACTGCAGACGTCTGTCTGTCTTGACTGGGAGGAAGAGGGAGCACTGTGTGATGAGGGACTGCAGACGTCTGTCTGTCTTGACTGGGAGGGAGAGGGAGCACTGTGTGATGAGGGACTGCAGACGTCTGTCTGTCTTGACTGGGAGGGAGAGGGAGCACTGTGTGATGAGGGACTGCAGACGTCTGTCTGTCTTGACTGGAGGGAGAGGGAGCACTGTGATGAGGGACTGCTGACGTCTGTCTGTCTTGACTGGGAGGGAGAGGGAGCACTGTGTGATGAGGGACTGCAGACGTCTGTCTGTCTTGACTGGGAGGGAGAGGGAGCACTGTGATGAGGGACTGCAGACGTCTGTCTGTCTTGACTGGGAGGGAGAGGGAGCACTGTGATGAGGGACTGCTGACGTCTGTCTGTCTTGAGAGGGAGCACTGTGTGATGCAGCGTCAGATTCATTGGTTTAATGTGTTTGTACAGTAGCAGGCTCAAGGCTAATGCGCGGTTCCCCCTCTCTCTCCTTCTGCGAGCTCCCTAACAGCTCCCTGATCCCGTGTAGCTCAGATGGCAGAGCATGGCGCTTGCAACGCCAGGGTTGTGGGTTGGATTCCCACGGGGATCAGTACGAAAAAGTATGAACATGTATGGATAAGAGCGTCTGCTAAATGACAAAACAAATAAACATAAAATGCTCAGTCCAGCACTCTCAGATTGCCTCAGTCGGCTCTCCCATTACCTTGATTCACATCTTGATTTGATTGCCAATGGGAAGCTTTAATCAAATGAGGATTTCGCCAACATGTTATTTGGTGATGGTGGATCATGTACTGTAGATAATACATAATAGCAGATAATGCCTCAGCTCCTTTGTTTTCTCTTAACATAATAAGGTCAGAGGGTATGATTAGTTGATGATCATGCTGTGTGTTTGGATGTTTATTGAGACAGACCTGGAGGTGCTGTTGTCAACCCTGTGTTGTGTGTTGCTCCCCCTGTCTGTCCATGCAGGTTTCCATGGTGCTGTCTGCACTGCAGGCAGGTAACAAAGGCACTCAGGCCTGCATCACAGCAGCCAGCACTGTCTCTGGCATCATCGCTGACCTGGACACCACTATCATGTTCGCCTCAGCCGGAACACTCAACCCTGAGAACGAAGAGTCCTTCGCTGACCACAGGTGAGACCAGAGCAGGACAGAGTAGTGAGGTGAACACTGTTCTGTTGAGGAGATGACCTTGGGCCAAACTTATTGTGCCCACAGAAACCATAGGTCAAATATGGGTCAGTGAAGGAATAGAATATAATGCATGGACTTTGACCTCATACAACATGGCTTTCTTCTGAGGAAAGGGAATGTTTCTTTCCATAAACTGCAGCTTCTGTATGACTACAGAGTATTCAATTCAATAAATCTTTATTGTTCCCAATGGCTATTTGACAAGATGTTGTGTGGTGTCCCTCAGAGAGAGCATCCTGAAGACAGCCAAGGCTCTGGTGGAGGACACTAAGCGGCTGGTGTCTGGGGCAGCGTCCAGTCAGGACAGACTAGCCCAGGCCGCCCAGTCCTCAGCCAACACCATCACCATGCTCACTGATGTGGTCAAACTGGGAGCCACCAGCATGGGCTCTGACGATCCAGAGACTCAGGTAATACACTGACCGCACTGAAATTACATCACATAAATGTAACACTACAACAATCTTCAGACACTAAATCTTTTTTTCAAATAAATCTTTCCACATATTTATATCACATACCTCTAAATAAAAAAACACAGGGCAGGTGCAAAATGCCAGAATGAAAAACACAAAAGACAGATACACGATACATGATACATAGAGCGGCAGTATGAAAAAGTATAGAAATACAAAAAGTCGGGAGTGCAAAAAAGCTATAAAAAGGCATTGCATAGTATGAGTGAATGGCTGAATATATGTTAGGTGAAAAAATGATACAAATATTGCAAGTTGATATAAATAAATACAAAATATTTGTATGGTTAACTATACTATACAGGTCAATGGCTGAGAAATATACTTAAATAGCTAAATGTGTGTATGATATAAGTGAGGGTAATAATAGTTTACTTAATATACAGTCTGGTTAAATGTACAGGTAAGTGAATATTTGCATGGTTACATCATAATTTAACCTGTATTCCCATGTATTATATAATACATGGGAATACAGGTATTATATTTCTGTTAGTCTTTTGTCATTCTGTCTTGCCATTCTGTAACCAAGCCCTCTTATATACATTTCTTCCTGCTGTATCTCCCCTCCACTCTGTCAGAAGTATCCTAGTTCCTGCTGTATCTCTCCCATCCACTCTGTCAGAAGTATCATAGTTCCTGCTGTATCTCTCCCCTCCACTCTGTCAGAAGTATCATAGTTCCTGCTGTATCTCTCCCCTCCACTCTGTCAGAAGTATCATAGTTCCTGCTGTATCTCTCCCCTCCACTCTGTCAGAAGTATCCTAGTTCCTGCTGTATCTCTCCCCTCCACTCTGTCAGAAGTATCCTAGTTCCTGCTGTATCTCTCCCCTCCACTCTGTCAGAAGTTTCCTAGTTCCTGCTGTATCTCTCCCCTCCACTCTGTCAGAAGTATCCTAGTTCCTGCTGTATCTCTCCCCTCCACTCTGTCAGAAGTATCCTAGTTCCTGCTGTATCTCTCCCCTCCACTCTGTCAGAAGTATCCTAGTTCCTGCTGTATCTCTCCCCTCCACTCTGTCAGAAGTATCCTAGTTCCTGCTGTATCTCTCCCATCCACTCTGTCAGAAGTATCATAGTTCCTGCTGTATCTCTCCCCTCCACTCTGTCAGAAGTATCATAGTTCCTGCTGTATCGCTCCCCTCCACTCTGTCAGAAGTATCATAGTTCCTGCTGTATCTCTCCCCTCCACTCTGTCAGAAGTATCCTAGTTCCTGCTGTATCTCTCCCCTCCACTCTGTCAGAAGTATCCTAGTTCCTGCTGTATCTCTCCCCTCCACTCTGTCAGAAGTATCCTAGTTCCTGCTGTATCTCTCCCCTCCACTCTGTCAGAAGTATCCTAGTTCCTGCTGTATCTCTCCCATCCACTCTGTCAGAAGTATCCTAGTTCCTGCTGTATCTCTCCCCTCCACTCTGTCAGAAGTATCCTAGTTCCTGCTGTATCTCTCCCCTCCACTCTGTCAGAAGTATCCTAGTTCCTGCTGTATCTCTCCCCTCCACTCTGTCAGAAGTATCCTAGTTCCTGCTGTATCTCTCCCCTCCACTCTGTCAGAAGTATCATAGTTCCAGGTAAACTGTGATGAGGCCAAGCTCTGTTTAAATTCTGCCCTGAGGTAGGCCTGATATACCTGTACTGTTCATTGTGTTGTATTGATGAGATGTCTCTCTCTCTCCCTCCCTCCTCCTCTCCTTAGGTGGTCCTCATGAATGCGGTGAGAGACGTGGCCAAGGCTCTAGCTGAGCTCATCCGTGCCACCAAGTGTGCTGCAGGCAAGCCAGCGGACGACCCGTCCATGTATCAGCTGAAGAGTGCTGCCAAGGTACTGTAAGACATACACTTATCTAACATAGAGAATACCACACTGAATGTGTTTGTCCGGCCACGCTTGTTTTACAGAAATGTAGCTCCTGTACAGGGATATGCTTATCTATAGATACAGTATCTACCATCTACAAATACATGCTGTCTTTGTGTGTCACAGCAGTAGGTTCTCAAAGCAACACGTATGATCCGGTTTCCAGCAGGATATGACACTTTCTTATCGCTGTGCGTGTGTGCGTGTGTGTGCCACTGTCACTGAGATGGGTATCAGGGTGTGTGTGACTCATTCTTGTCACAGTGGGTGTGAGCTCTGAGCCATCTGTGATCACACCATTGTGACTGTAGGATTGGAGAGACTCCTTATCTCCAACACCCTGCCCTTTCTACTCACACTCTCCGTCCGTATCCACCGACACACAGGCCAGGAGCTCAGAGATACAAACTGATCTCCACAGCAATCTTTCTCAATTTTAATAGAGGATATCCAAGGAAACGTTACACTGAACAGGCCTTACTTCGCAGCAACAAAAAAACACAGGACAGGTGCAAAATGCCAGAATGATAAACACAAAAGACAGATGCATGATACATAGAGCGGCAGTATGAAAAAGTATAAAAATACAAGAAGTCGGGAGTGCAAAAAGTTATAAAAAGGCATTATACAAATATTTCAAGTTGATATAAATAAATGCAAAATATTTTCATGGTTAACTATACTATACAGGTCGATGGCTGAGAAATATACTTAAATAGCTAAATGTGCGTATGATATAAATGAGGGTAATAATAGTTTACTTAATATACAGTCTGGTTAAATGTACAGGTAAGTGAATATGTTGCATGGTTAAATTAACTGTACAGGTAAATGACAGGAAGAGATACTTAAATAGCTAAATGTGCATATGATATCATTTAGGGTAATAAAAATAATTCCCTTAAAATACAGTCCTTAGTACAGGTTTAATTACAGATAAATGCACGTATTGCACATTCGATTTACTAAATGCATTGAAAAAAAGATACTACTGACAGGATACTAATATAATATGCAGTCCTGAGTTCAGTCCAAGAATTACTTACAATATTGCACGTGATATGATATAACAACTGTATATGAATATGTATTTACAGTCCTGAATGAATGAGTGCTGAATGAATAATTCCTGAGTGAATGAGTGATTACAGACCAGAGTTACTCACGGATGGATGCCTAGTTGTTAAACTAGGTCCTAACACCCCAACAGTTCTAGGTCTACGTTGGCAGGAAGGACCTCCTGTAGCGCTATCTGGCACACCGTGGTGAGATCAGTCTGTGACTGAAGGTGCTCCTCGTTGTTCATGATGGCCGGCAGTTTGGCCAGGATCCCCAGAACAGCGCTATCCTTCCTGATCAGCTTATTTACCCGAGAAGCATCACCGGCTTTTATGTTGGCGCCCCAGTACACCACTGCAAAAAAGACTGGTAGCAAGTATGCAGTAGTTTACTGCACACGTTGAAGGACCTGGGCCTCCTCAGAAAGTGGAGTCGGCTTTGGCCCTTTTTGTACAGGGCCCCGGTGTTACCAGCCCATTCCAGCCTGTTGTCCATATGGACACCCAGGAACTTGTATGACCCAACCATTTCCACATCCATCCCCTGTATAGGGACTGCAGTCAGTTGTGCCTTGGTTCTCCTGAAGTCCACCACCATCTCCTTTGTTTTGCTGATGTTGAGCTGAAGGTGGTTCTGCTCACACCACAACACAAAGTCACTGATTGTGCTCCTGTACTCCTCCTCCTGCCCACCCCTGATGCACCCTACAATTGCGGAGTCTTCCGAGAACTTCTGTAGGTGGCATGTTTCAGAGTTATATCTGAAGTCTGAGGTGTAGAGGGTGAACAGGAAGGGGGACAGGACCGTTCCCTAAGGGGCCCCTGTGTTGCTCACTGCCCGTTCTGACACACAGCTCTGTAGTCGCACAAATTGTGGCCTAACGGTCAGGTAGTCCGTGACCCAGGAGACTAAGGGTGCTTCCACTTTCATCCTCCTCATCTTCTCACCCAGTAGCAGGGGCTGAATGGTGTTGAAGGCACTGGAGAAGTCAAAAAACATAACCCTCACAGTGCAACCTTGGACCAGATCAAAGGATTTCATAGGTTGACTGTATAGCCAGCATCATATAACCAAGGCATTACCTCTTTAAGACACACCCCTAATCCTTCTCAGCCATACATATGCAACTCTAACTGTTACATTAGGCTTATTTTCCTCTCTAGTTTTAATCTAATTAGGGCCACCCATGTAACCTGCTCAAGCTCACAGCTTGTTTTCATTCCTCCAACATATGGTGACCTCCGAATGGGACCCTCTCTGAAACCCCTCAGTGCTCTGTTCAGGTTGTTGAAATATGTTCAGCGTTCCATGGCACATTCTGCTCCTCACAAACAAGCGTGCACGGTCTGTTCAAGGTTTTGATGCAGGGTTCTTGCTTATAAAACAAGTTTGTCTGTTTCTGCTTCAAGGTTTTTTTCTTCATGGTCTGAAATGTATAGTATTGTCCTTCCAGACTGTTGGTGTTCTATCAGGGCTGGATCTACTGAGAGACCCCAGTCTAGTCTCTGGTGCTGGGGAGAGACGGTGCTACTTGCTGGCCTGGCTCTCTGTTTAGTTAGTGTCATCCTCACTGCTACAGTCCCTCTCTCTCTCTCTCTCTCTCTCTCTCTCTCTCTATCTGGAAGGTGATGGTGACCAATGTGACGTCACTGCTGAAGACGGTCAAGGCTGTGGAGGATGAGGCTACTCGCGGGACGAGGGCACTGGAGGCCACCATTGAGTGCATCAAACAGGAGTTGACAGTAAGACTCCATGACAGGCTCCCCTCGCAGAGGCTGGTTAAAACCAGGGAGCTTTGCCTGTATATTTTTTTACTTGACTTAAACTCTATTCAACCTTTGCTACTCCTCTTCTCCTCGCTTCTTCTCCCCAAAGCCCTGCAGTATACTCATTGCTCTTATCAGGGATTGTGTAGCATACACAGGGGGAAAGAGAGCCTTGTTTTTCTGGAGATTTCTTGCTAATCCTTATCAGTGTTCCCTCAGGACCACAGCAGGCGTTACCTAGGTTGCAAATCCAAATAGCTGACAATTATAGTAGCATCAATAACACTAGGACGTTTGTCCACCTCACTTGTTTACTCTAACAGTGGTCGTGTACACCCCAGGCTGACTGCTGATTGGTGAACACTAACAATAAGCGGCAGGAGTATAGTCAGGTCATATCTCCAGGAAAAACTCCTGTCCTTAGTAATAATGCACGAACCTGTGCATCAAAGTAGATCATCCTCAGTGGCTGTCAGTGCAGTCACAGTTAGTCACGCTGTGTGTGTACGCAGGTGTTCCAGTCCAAGGACGTCCCCGAGAAGTCGACCACGCCGGAAGAGTTTATCCGCATGACAAAGGGCATCACCACAGCAACGGCCAAGGCTGTGGCAGCGGGCAACTCTGCCCAGCAGGAGCACGTCATCGCCACAGCCAACCTGAGCCGCAAAGCCATCTCTGATATGCTGACCACCTGCAAGGTGGTAATCCACCCCAACCGTGCCAGCTCAGGCATCACGTCCTCACACTGACACTACAGCACAGCACTCAGTCCCATAATGCCGCTCTGCCAGGGAAAATGTGAGAGCAGGACAGCAGGGGCTAGTTCAGATGGCTGGTGTGACTCACTCATGGTTCAATGTCACTCAGCCTGGAACATTAGGTATGATGTCCTTCGGGCACATAACAATACTTTAGTTCAAGCAGTGAAAAGACCAGGAAAGCATTTGGTGACCTTAACAAACTGGTTCATACTGCTCTAAGTAACATACAGTCTGGATCACAGGAGGTTGGTGGCACCTTAATTGGGGAGGACGGGCTTGTGGTAATGACTGGAGCGGAATCGGTGGTGTTTGGTTTCCAGGTGTTTGATACCATTCCATTTGCTCCGTTCCGACCATTATTATGAGCCGTCCTCCCCTCAGCAGCCTCCTGTGGTCTGGATAGTATATCCTAATGTAGTGTTTCCCAACTCCAGTATTCGAGTAGCCCCGGAAAACCACACCTGATTCAACTAATTGAGGGCTTGATGATTAGTTGACCAGTTGAATCAGGTGTGCTTGTCCGGGGCTACAACAAAACTGAAGTTGGGAAACACTGGACTAGTGGTCACACTATATTTTAGACATTGACTCACTGTCTAGACAGAGCATATCACTAGGCAGAGCATATCACTAGACAGAGCATATCACTAGACAGAGCGTATCACTAGGCAGAGCGTATCACCAGGCAGAGCGTATCACCAGGCAGAGCATATCACCAGGCAGAGCATATCACTAGACAGAGCATATCACCAGGCAGAGCATATCACCAAGCAGAGCATATCACAGAGCATATCACTAGGCAGAGCATATCTCACTAGGCAGAGCATATCACTAGGCAGAGCATATCACTAGACAGAGCATATCACAGAGCATATCACCAGGCAGAGCATATTACACAGCATATCAATAGGCAGAGCATATCACAGAGCATATCACTAGGCAGAGCATATCACTAGACAGAGCATATCAGTAGGCAGAGCATATCACTAGGCAGAGCAAAGCACAGAGCATATCACTAGACAGAGCATATCAGTAGGCAGAGCATATCACTAGGCAGAGCAAAGCACAGAACATATCACTAGGCAGAACATATCACTAGGCAGAACATATCACTAGGCAGAACAAATCACTAGGCAGAGCATATCACTACACAGAGCATATCACAGAGCATATCATTAGACAGAGCATATCACTAGGCAGAGCATATCACTAGGCAGAGCATATCACTAGGCAGAGCCTATCACAGAGCATATCACTAGGCAGAGCATATCACAGAGCATATCACTAGGCAGAGCATATCACTAGACAGAGCGTATCACTAGACAGAGCGTATCACTAGGCAGAGCGTATCACTAGGCAGAGCGTATCACTAGGCAGAGCATATCACTAGGCAGAGCATATCACTAGGCAGAGCATACCACTAGGCAGAGCATACCACTAGGCAGAGCATACCACTAGGCAGAGCATACCACTAGGCAGAGCATATCACTAGGCAGAGCATATCACTAGGCAGAGCATATCACTAGACAGAGCATATCACTAGGCAGAGCATATCACTAGACAGAGAAAATGTCTCCTTTTCTAAGTTGTTGTGTTTGTTCTTCCAGCAAGCGGCCTGTCACCCAGAGGTGAGTGAAGAGGTGAGGAGTAAGGCCCTGCATTACGGATCAGAGTGCAGCGCTGGATACATCGGCCTGCTGGAGCAAGTACTGCTGGTGAGATGGAGAATACAATACATCACACAGACAACACCTTATAACTCATAACCTCTATTAGCTTGGCCTGATGGCATGTGGCTCCATGAGGAAGGTTGTGTATGTGTCTGTGTGTGTGTCCAGGTGCTCCAGAAGCCCACGGCTGACCAGAGGCAGCAATTGGCGGTACACTCCAAGTGCGTGGCGGGGTGTGTGACAGAGCTCATCCAGACGGCTGAGGCCATGAAGGGTGAGACCGCACACAGCGCTGCCACACACGCACACTTGCATACGTTCACACGCACATATTCACATAGAGGAGCATACCATTCTGGCTATTTATTCAAGCAAGGGCCTATAATGGATTTGTGTGTGTATAATATTCATTTTTTTTTTTTTTAAGCCACCCAATTAATCCACAGGTTATGTAGACATAATATAGAAAATGTGCTGTAGAGTGGGCCTAACATTCTGAGTAATTGCAATTGTCAACATTGGTAGGTTGGCTGTCACATGTATGTATACCAGGAGTGTGTCCTTCAGATCCCTGCTGGCTGCCTTCCATCTCTCTCACAGCACTAATATGTGATTTTTTTTCTCATCAATCCTTACACAATACCCCATAATGACAAAGCAAAAACAGGTTTTTAGTTATTTTCGCTAATTTATAAAAAATATAACACAGAAATATCGCATTTACATAAGTATTCAGACCCTTTACTCAGCGATTTGGCAGCGATTACAGCGTTGAGTCTTCTTGGGTATGTTGGATGGGGAGCGTCGCTGCACAGCTACTTTCATGTCTCTCCAGAGATGTACGATCGAGTTGTACGATCAAGTCCGGGCTCTGGTTGGGCCACTCAAGGACATTCAGAGACTTGTTACAAAGCCACTCCTGCGTTGTCTTGGCTGTGTGCTTAGGGTCGTTGTCCTGTTGGAACCTTCGTCCCAGTCTGAGGTCCAGAGCACTCTGGAGCAGGTTTTCATCAAGGATCTCTCTGTACACCACCGTGCTTCACCGTAGGGATGGTCCCAGGTTTCCTCCAGACGTGACGCTTGGCATTCAGGCCAAAGAGTTCAATCTTGGTTTCATCAGACCAGAGAATCTTGTTTCTCATGGTCTGAGAGTCTTTAGGTGCCTTTTGGCAAACTCCAAGCGGGCTGTCGTACCTTTTACTGAGGAGTGGCTTCTGTCTGGCCACTCTGCCGTGAAGGCCTTATTGGTGGAGTGCTGCAGAGATGGTTGTCCTTCTGGAAGGTTCTCCCATCTGTCAGTGACTATCGGATTCTTTGTCACCTCCCTGACCAAGGCCCTTCTCCCCCGATTGCTCATTTTGGCCGGGCGGCCAGCTCCAGGAAGAGTCTTGGTGGTTCTAAACTATTCCCATTTAAGAATCTGAGCTCTACAGTTAGCAACACAGGGGCCCCCCAGGGTACGGTGGTCCTGTCCCCCTTCCTGTTCACCCTCTACACCTCAGACTTCAGATATAACTCTGAAACATGCCACCTACAGAAGTTCTCGGATGACTCTGCTATTGTAGGGTGCATCAGGGGTGGGCAGGAGGAGGAGTACAGGAGCACAATCAGTGACTTTGTGTTGTGGTGTGAGCAGAACCACCTTCAGCTCAACATCAGCAAAACAAAGGAGATGGTGGTGGACTTCAGGAGAACCAAGGCACAACTGACTGCAGTCCCTATACAGGGGATGGATGTGGAAATGGTTGGGTCATACAAGTTCCTGGGAGTCCATATGGACAACAGGCTGGAATGGGCCGGTAACACCGGGGCCCTGTACAAAAAGGGCCAGAGCCGACTCTACTTTCTGAGGAGGCTCAGGTCCTTCAACGTGTGCAGTAAACTACTGCATACCTTCTACCAGTCTGTGGTGGCCAGTGCCATCTTTTTTGCAGTGGTGTGCTGGGGAGCAAACATCAAAGCCGGTGATGCTTCTCGGGTAAATAAGCTGATCAGGAAGGCTAGCTCTGTTCTGGGGATTAGCCTTGACACTCTAGAGGAGGTGGCGGAGAGACGGATCCTGGCCAAACTGCTGGCCATCATGGACAACGTCACCCACCCTCTGCACGCTATGGTTATGACGCAGAGGAGCACTTTCAGTCACAGACTCATCCCACCACGGTGTGCCAGAGAGCGCTACAGGAGGTCCTTCCTGCCGGCGGCTATTAGACTATATAATGCCTCACCGGGGTGCCGTGCCGTCGGCAACATAGATCTGGAACTGTTCGGGTGCTAGGACCTAGTTTAACAATTATGCATCCATCCGTGAGTAACTCTGGTCCGTCAGCACTCATCCACTCAGGACCTATTTATTCATACAGGTCTGTATATACATACTCATGTACAGTTGTTATATCATATCACATGCAATATTGTAAGTAATTATTGGACTTAACTTATGTAGTCATTCACTCAGGAATGCATATTAGTATCCTGTCAGTTGCACCTTTTCTCATTGCTTTTAGTATATTGAATGTGCAATACATGCAGTTGTCTGTAATTAAACCCTGCGCACTATGGACTGTATTTTAAGGGAATTACTATTATTACCCCAAATGATATCATACACACATTTAGCTATTAAAGTATCTCTTCCTGTCATTTACCTGTACAGTTTGTGTAACCATG
The DNA here is from genome assembly GCA_023634145.1 of Thymallus thymallus. Lineage (NCBI taxonomy): Eukaryota > Metazoa > Chordata > Actinopteri > Salmoniformes > Salmonidae > Thymallus > Thymallus thymallus. Next base: position 42,594,890 of record CM042414.1, on the reverse strand, counting down.
CAAGTATTCACTTATCTGTAAATATAACTGTATACCTAACTGTACAGTTAATTTAACCATGCAACATATTCACTTACCTGTTCATTTACCCAGTCTGTCTATTAAGTAAACTATTATTACCCTCGCTCATATCATACGCATTTTTAGCTACTGAAGTATTTCTCTGCCATCGACCTGTATAGTATAGTTAACCATCCAACATCCACCAATGTATAGTGTACATATTCAGCCAACCACTCGTACTATGCAATGTCTTTTTATAGCTTTTTTTGCACTCCAGATATCTTGTATTTCTATACTTTTTCATACTCCCGCTCTATGTATCATGTACCGTGTATCTGTCTTTTGTGTACTTTCGTTGTGGCATTTTGCACCTGCCCTGTGTTTTGTTGTAGCTGCTTGACAATGAAATTTCCCCACCGGGGATCAATAAAGTACCTATCTATCTATATATCTATCTATCAATTTAATTTACGACAATCCAATCAAGTTGCAGAAACATCTCAAGGATTATCAATGGAAACAGGATGCACCAGAGCTCAGTTTCGAGTGTCAAAGCAAAGGGTCTGAATACTTATGGAAATAAGGTATTTCTGTTTTAATACATTTGCAAACATTTTTATAAAAAAAAAACTGTTTTTGCTTTGTCATTATGGTGTATTGTGTTTAGATTGATGAGGGGGGAAAAGTACCAGTAAATGTTGGGACACACCTACTCATTCCAGGGTTTTTCTTAAATTTAACTATATTCTACATTGTAGAATAATAGTGAAGATATCAACACTATGAAATAACACATATGGATACATGTAGTAACCAAAAAAGTGTTAAACTAATCAACATTTATTTAAAATTTGAGATTCTTCAAAGTATCCACCCTTTGCCTTGGTGACAGATTTGCACACTCTTGGCAGCACTTATTTACTACATGATTCTATATGTGTTATTTCATAGTTTTGATATCTTCACTATTATTCTACAATGTACAAAATAGTAAAAAAATAAATAAAAACCCTTGAATGAGTAGGTGTGTCCCAACTTTTACTGGTACTGTATATATAGTTAGGGTATAATGTGTATATTTATGTTGTGTGTGTATATACAGGTCACATTTGTAAAATAGACCTAGGTCTCAATGTCTTCACTGTTAAAATAAAGGTTCAATATAAAATAATATTCAATTTGGGTGAGAATTGGATCCCAGTGTACAACCAAAGACCAACTGGGGCATCCATTTCATCTCTCTAATGCCTCTTGTTTTCCCTCTCTGTCCTGCGTCAGATGGAGGTAAGTGAGAGATGGGGCTGTTTGGTTCCTGCAGATCACTTTTCACAGTGGGGGAGGATAAGGGGAGGGGACGGAAGAAACGTGGGGGAGGGACAGAGGGGAGGTGGAGAAGTGGGGGAGGGTAAGGGAAGGGAAGGGACAGAGGGGAGGTGGAGGAGGGGAGGGACAGAGGGGAAGTGGGGGAGGGTAAGGGAAGAGACAGAGGGGAGGTGGAAAAGTGGGGGAGGGTAAGGGAAGGGACAGAGGGGAGGTGGAGGAGGGGAGGGACAGAGGGGAGGGACAGAGGGGAGGGACAGAGGGGAGGGACAGAGGGGAAGTGGGGGAGGGTAAGGGAAGGGACAGAGGGGGGGAGGAGAAGTGGGGGAGGGTAAGGGGAGGGACAGAGGGGAGAAGTGGGGGAGGGTAAGGGGAGGGAAGGGAAGGTGACTGAAAAGATTTCCCCAGGGTTCAACATAATCTGCAACATCATTCCATCTGTTTTTCCAAGCTGTTCCCAAATAGTCCCGTTTTATGACCACTTTAAAACCTATAAAGAGTGACAATAATCCATTGACAGTAAATTTCTTAACTCTTATTTGAGCGTATTTAACTTTGAGGCATTAGAATCACTATAGACAGAACTCGGCAGAGTGGAACACCTGCAATGTAGATCTGGTTGGCTTTGTATGTTCAGAGGTACAGTGTTCGTTATCATTGCATGTGTGGAGTTGTGTTATGTGTGTTGTAAATTAACTGGTGTGATGTGGACTGTGTTATGTGTGTTGTAAATTGACTGTTGTGATGTGGACTGTGTTATGTGCTGTGGCATTTGTATAGACTGTAACTGGCTTTGTCTGAACTGGTGATCTGCCATGGTGGTGTATTTTGGCGTATTTTGTTGTCTATGTTAAGAGTTGTTTAATTTGTGTAATGTGATTATGACCTCTCGGCGGTGTGGTTTAGGGTCAGAATGGGTGGACCCTGAGGACCCCACTGTCATCGCAGAGACTGAGCTGCTGGGAGCGGCAGCCTCCATCGAAGCCGCTGCCAAGAAACTGGAGCAGCTGAAACCCAGAGCCAAGCCCAAGGTAGGCCTATCAGTCCCCTTCTCGACCACCTCCCTCCACGCCTCTCAGACCAGACCAGACCAACACAGAACACACATATCTACTCACTCTACCTGGGCCAAATATTTTTTTTTAAATCACATTGACTTTTAAGTACGGCATTCTGTTACAGTCTATTAGAGATTGGGATTTGTTGGGGGGAAATGGGAGTATTGTGTGAACTGTACCTGTAAAACTATGCTGACTCAAGACAGCCTACTTGTGTGTTCTGTGAGCTTGCAGAATGTTGATCTATTTATGGCTGTTGGAAAGGTTTGTCTGGGGAGCAATCTGGTGTTTTTATAGATTCTGTGGAGTCGTGTTGCCAGGAGACAATTACATTACTGGGACCTGAAGCTTATGTTGGAATTAGTTCACATTTGTGATGATCTGTCTGAAACCTATTGAAGGAAAGGTCATCCTCCTTGTTGAACCCATTTCCTTTCTCAGTCCAAGGTGTTCACCCACTTCATGAAGGGCCTTTCTCAGTCCAAGGTGTTCACCCACTTCATGAAGGGCCTTTCTCAGTCCAAGGTGTTCACCCACTTCATGAAGGGCCTTTCTCAGTCCAAGCTGTTCACCCACTTCATGAAGGGCCTTTCTCAGTCCAAGGTGTTCACCCACTTCATGAAGGGCCTTTCTCAGTCCAAGGTGTTCACCCACTTCATGAAGGGCCTTTCTCAGTCCAAGGTGTTCACCCACTTCATGAAGGGCCTTTCTCAGTCCAAGGTGTTCACCCACTTCATGAAGGGCCTTTCTCAGTCCAAGCTGTTCACCCACTTCATGAAGGGCCTTTCTCAGTCCAAGGTGTTCACCCACTTCATGAAGGGCCTTTCTCAGTCCAAGCTGTTCACCCACTTCATGAAGGGCCTTTCTCAGTCCAAGCTGTTCACCCACTTCATGAAGGGCCTTTCTCAGTCCAAGCTGTTCACCCACTTCATGAAGGGCCTTTCTCAGTCCAAGGTGTTCACCCACTTCATGAAGGGCCTTTCTCAGTCCAAGCTGTTCACCCACTTCATGAAGGGCCTTTCTCAGTCCAAGGTGTTCACCCACTTCATGAAGGGCCTTTCTCAGTCCAAGCTGTTCACCCACTTCATGAAGGGCCTTTCTCAGTCCAAGCTGTTCACCCACTTCATGAAGGGCCTTTCTCAGTCCAAGCTGTTCACCCACTTCATGAAGGGCCTTTCTCAGTCCAAGGTGTTCACCCACTTCATGAAGGGCCTTTCTCAGTCCAAGCTGTTCACCCACTTCATGAAGGGCCTTTCTCAGTCCAAGCTGTTCACCCACTTCATGAAGGGCCTTTCTCAGTCCAAGCTGTTCACCCACTTCATGAAGGGCCTTTCTCAGTCCAAGCTGTTCACCCACTTCATGAAGGGCCTTTCTCAGTCCAAGCTGTTCACCCACTTCATGAAGGGCCTTTCTCAGTCCAAGCTGTTCACCCACTTCATGAAGGGCCTTTCTCAGTCCAAGGTGTTCACCCACTTCATGAAGGGCCTTTCTCAGTCCAAGCTGTTCACCCACTTCATGAAGGGCCTTTCTCAGTCCAAGGTGTTCACCCACTTCATGAAGGGCCTTTCTCAGTCCAAGCTGTTCACCCACTTCATGAAGGGCCTTTCTCAGTCCAAGCTGTTCACCCACTTCATGAAGGGCCTTTCTCAGTCCAAGCTGTTCACCCACTTCATGAAGGGCCTTTCTCAGTCCAAGCTGTTCACCCACTTCATGAAGGGCCTTTCTCAGTCCAAGCTGTTCACCCACTTCATGAAGGGCCTTTCTCAGTCCAAGCTGTTCACCCACTTCATGAAGGGCCTTTCTCAGTCCAAGCTGTTCACCCACTTCATGAAGGGCCTTTCTCAGTCCAAGGTGTTCACCCACTTCATGAAGGGCCTTTCTCAGTCCAAGCTGTTCACCCACTTCATGAAGGGCCTTTCTCAGTCCAAGCTGTTCACCCACTTCATGAAGGGCCTTTCTCAGTCCAAGGTGTTCACCCACTTCATGAAGGGCCTTTCTCAGTCCAAGGTGTTCACCCACTTCATGAAGGGCCTTTCTCAGTCCAAGCTGTTCACCCACTTCATGAAGGGCCTTTCTCAGTCCAAGCTGTTCACCCACTTCATGAAGGGCCTTTCTCAGTCCAAGCTGTTCACCCACTTCATGAAGGGCCTTTCTCAGTCCAAGCTGTTCACCCACTTCATGAAGGGCCTTTCTCAGTCCAAGCTGTTCACCCACTTCATGAAGGGCCTTTCTCAGTCCAAGGTGTTCACCCACTTCATGAAGGGCCTTTCTCAGTCCAAGGTGTTCACCCACTTCATGAAGGGCCTTTCTCAGTCCAAGCTGTTCACCCACTTCATGAAGGGCCTTTCTCAGTCCAAGCTGTTCACCCACTTCATGAAGGGCCTTTCTCAGTCCAAGCTGTTCACCCACTTCATGAAGGGCCTTTCTCAGTCCAAGCTGTTCACCCACTTCATGAAGGGCCTTTCTCAGTCCAAGGTGTTCACCCACTTCATGAAGGGCCTTTCTCAGTCCAAGGTGTTCACCCACTTCATGAAGGGCCTTTCTCAGTCCAAGGTGTTCACCCACTTCATGAAGGGCCTTTCTCAGTCCAAGCTGTTCACCCACTTCATGAAGGGCCTTTCTCAGTCCAAGGTGTTCACCCACTTCATGAAGGGCCTTTCTCAGTCCAAGCTGTTCACCCACTTCATGAAGGGCCTTTCTCAGTCCAAGGTGTTCACCCACTTCATGAAGGGCCTTTCTCAGTCCAAGCTGTTCACCCACTTCATGAAGGGCCTTTCTCAGTCCAAGCTGTTCACCCACTTCATGAAGGGCCTTTCTCAGTCCAAGCTGTTCACCCACTTCATGAAGGGCCTTTCTCAGTCCAAGCTGTTCACCCACTTCATGAAGGGCCTTTCTCAGTCCAAGGTGTTCACCCACTTCATGAAGGGCCTTTCTCAGTCCAAGGTGTTCACCCACTTCATGAAGGGCCTTTCTCAGTCCAAGCTGTTCACCCACTTCATGAAGGGCCTTTCTCAGTCCAAGCTGTTCACCCACTTCATGAAGGGCCTTTCTCAGTCCAAGGTGTTCACCCACTTCATGAAGGGCCTTTCTCAGTCCAAGGTGTTCACCCACTTCATGAAGGGCCTTTCTCAGTCCAAGGTGTTCACCCACTTCATGAAGGGCCTTTCTCAGTCCAAGCTGTTCACCCACTTCATGAAGGGCCTTTCTCAGTCCAAGCTGTTCACCCACTTCATGAAGGGCCTTTCTCAGTCCAAGCTGTTCACCCACTTCATGAAGGGCCTTTCTCAGTCCAAGGTGTTCACCCACTTCATGAAGGGCCTTTCTCAGTCCAAGCTGTTCACCCACTTCATGAAGGGCCTTTCTCAGTCCAAGGTGTTCACCCACTTCATGAAGGGCCTTTCTCAGTCCAAGCTGTTCACCCACTTCATGAAGGGCCTTTCTCAGTCCAAGCTGTTCACCCACTTCATGAAGGGCCTTTCTCAGTCCAAGGTGTTCACCCACTTCATGAAGGGCCTTTCTCAGTCCAAGCTGTTCACCCACTTCATGAAGGGCCTTTCTCAGTCCAAGGTGTTCACCCACTTCATGAAGGGCCTTTCTCAGTCCAAGGTGTTCACCCACTTCATGAAGGGCCTTTCTCAGTCCAAGGTGTTCACCCACTTCATGAAGGGCCTTTCTCAGTCCAAGCTGTTCACCCACTTCATGAAGGGCCTTTCTCAGTCCAAGCTGTTCACCCACTTCATGAAGGGCCTTTCTCAGTCCAAGCTGTTCACCCACTTCATGAAGGGCCTTTCTCAGTCCAAGCTGTTCACCCACTTCATGAAGGGCCTTTCTCAGTCCAAGCTGTTCACCCACTTCATGAAGGGCCTTTCTCAGTCCAAGCTGTTCACCCACTTCATGAAGGGCCTTTCTCAGTCCAAGGTGTTCACCCACTTCATGAAGGGCCTTTCTCAGTCCAAGCTGTTCACCCACTTCATGAAGGGCCTTTCTCAGTCCAAGGTGTTCACCCACTTCATGAAGGGCCTTTCTCAGTCCAAGGTGTTCACCCACTTCATGAAGGGCCTTTCTCAGTCCAAGGTGTTCACCCACTTCATGAAGGGCCTTTCTCAGTCCAAGCTGTTCACCCACTTCATGAAGGGCCTTTCTCAGTCCAAGCTGTTCACCCACTTCATGGGGTGATATTGCACAATCCAATTTTACTGCTTTAAAACTATGACTATCTCTGTGAGTACTTATGCATTATCTGAAATTTGATTGCAAAAGTTGAACAGCAAGTATGTAAGGTGTGAGCTGTATACATTTGTGTGTTTGTGTGTGTGTGTGTGTGTGCAAATTGAACCTTCAATCCTCCCAACACTCTTCCTCCTTCTCCTGTAGTGCTCTGTGATGTTCTAGTTTTCTGTCATTGGTTGATCAGATCTGGTCCCTCTCTCCAACTCTCTGGTGCAGTACTAAACATGGCTGGAGAATCCCCTATTTTCATAAGAGACTTCCTGATAGCCCTGCAGTCTCAGGTCCAGACCAGGTCCAGACATCAGCAGGGCCCAGTGTGTCAGTATCGGTCTGCCCTCTAGTGATCTGTTAACAATGATGCATGCTTGAGATCTTTGTTTCGATCATGAAACTATCATTCTTACCAGCTACGGTATACAATGTTTACTACTATATTACGGAATGTGTAGAATACCTTAGACCTCAAAATATCAAGCCCACAGTACACTGAATAAAACATCTAAATCAGTGTAAACCATGTTTCCTCTAATGACGTGGGAGTATCTGTGACTATTTACAACTCCTCCTGTTCACCTTCTACTCCCTCCTTCTATAACTCCCTATCTGTACCCCTCCCCCCCCCCCCCCTCCCATGCTGTAGAAGGGCCTGTCTTGCCCCAGCATGCTTCACTCTTCCTCCATTCTCTTGAGATGTTGTAGACCTGGAAGCCTTCTCTGCAGGCCTCTGTCTGATATGTTTGATATATTAGGTTGTTATTCAGTCCAACTATATATCAAACATATTCCTACAGTGTCCCGCCCTGTCTCCAGCCACGTGTGCCTTGTATGTTGGTGCTGCTGGCATGATCTGTGGTCACTGACTGGTGTAGTCTACTGAGACAGGAGTGACATTATTTGTATTTCCCAAGTTATATATTTTCCTTTTTAGAATGGGTGTTTCTGTATCTTGCAAGATCCAGGGAAGGATTCCCCATTATAAAATGTTTTGGTGGATGTGATTGGCCAGTAACTCAACATGGTACCATAAAACAACCAATGGAGTTTGTTGTTTTGTCTTATTGCCACAAGATGTCGCCCTAAGTGCATTTCCATGGTTAAATGTGTGCTTTTGCTTTCAGCAAGCAGATGAGACGCTGGACTTTGAGGAGCAGATCCTGGAGGCAGCAAAGTCCATAGCTGCAGCCACTAGTGCCCTGGTGAAGTCTGCTTCTGCAGCACAGAGAGAGCTGGTGGCACAGGGCAAGGTCAGTTACAACTGTTTTACAATCAGAATTGTCTGAATGTCACCTCAGCAAAAAAAGAATATGTCTGTGAAATGTCTCTTTCTCTGCCCTCCAGGTGGGATCCATTCTTGCTGATGCTGTGGATGATGGCCAATGGTCACAGGGTCTCATATCTGCTGTGAGTTTCCATCAGTGTTTATTTTTTGCATGTAATATTAAAACATAACTTGATGTTTCTGTCTGAGGCTGTACCCTGATGTGCGGTTGCTAATCCCTGTAGGCGAGGATGGTGGCAGCAGCGACCAGTAGCCTGTGTGAGGCGGCCAATGCCTCGGTCCAGGGCCACGCCAGTGAGGAGAAGCTAATTTCCTCAGCCAAGCAGGTGGCAGCCTCCACAGCCCAGCTCCTAGTGGCCTGCAAGGTCAAAGCTCATCCGGACTCCGAGGCCATGAGGAGACTACAGGTATAACCCTACTAAACACAACACAACCTATTGGGTTCCACTGCTGTTTCTCTGACTTCGCCTCCACACACTATGATGGCATTAACCATGGGTTCTGTATCCCTAAGTCTGCTGGGAACGCAGTCAAGCGGGCATCAGACAACCTGGTGAAGGCGGCTCAGAAAGCAGCTTTTGACAAAGCTGATGACGACAGTGTGGTGGTCAAGACCAAGTTTGTGGGTGGCATTGCTCAGGTGATATTTTAGAGTTTATATTCTTAATACCCATGTGACACATTGAAGTGTCACTTCAATGTTACTTTTCCACCTCTATCTCCTCAAATGTTCCTAGCTTTAATGTTGCCGTCACATGCAAATGTTTCCTCTCTAACTAAATGGTTTTGAAATTGTGTTTAGTAGAGAATAATCTGCTATTCAAATCTGTGGTTTAGCGTCCACAGCTGCCTCAACATCAAGTCCCTAGAAAGGTTTTCACATTCTTCTGGACCCTTTTCATCCATGGCCATATGTAGAGTGATTGAAGAGTGGATGTCTACTTCATAACCTAGAGCTCACTTTCTACCTAGGAAGCTTTGTTTTCAACTGAGAAAGGTGATTGATTGTCTTTCGTCCAGAAATCATGTTGTGCGCTAACATATGGACTTGATTGAGTTCTACCAAGGAAACATTTTCTTCAGAACATTTAAAATACTGCCCATATTCTATTTCCCAGTAGGTTTCTTTAAAGCGGGTTATATAAAACCTAGAATTAACTGTTCTGTGGTAACTAGTGGAATGTCTTAAATGTAAGTATGCAGTAAGTATTTATTTATTTTCTTAAGCGAGGAGCTCTTGGGGATTTGAGACCCGGTTTGGGAGAGTGTCTCTGGATGGTTGCTGGCTAGAAGCCCTTCAGTGTTATACACAGCCATGCACGCACACTCAGGCACACACAAATATGAACCAATGAACGTAGCTTTATTTTATTACCTGTTGGGCTGGAGTGTTACAGGACAGATTGGAGATTAGAAGACCGAAGCATGTATTTAACCCTTTCCTCCCCTCCTCAGATCATTGCAGCCCAGGAGGAGATGCTGAAGAAAGAGAGAGAGCTGGAAGAGGCCAGGAAAAAGCTGGCTCAGATCAGACAGCAGCAGTACAAGTTCCTGCCCACTGAACTGAGGGAGGATGCGAGATGATTGGTCCAGAGGAAAGATGATGGACATTCGATTGGAACCTATTGTTACACAGAGATGTAGCTGACACTTGTGATTGGCTGTTTCTCTCTCACTTACGGGTGGAGTGTATAACGTTCTTGGGCCAGGCCTGTTTCGTGAGAGGAACTAGTGCCTGTGTTCAGATGTGTGCGTTTCACAGAGGATGATATTGACATTATGACTTATAAGGACCAGCTGGCTATAGCTGTACTGTATTAGCAGGGTTAGGACCTGCAATCTTAAGGTTGAGAAAGATTATCTTACTGATCTTATGGAAGGATACATGAATAAAGATCCCAATTAAATGAACATGATTGGACCCAATAATGGCAAATACTATTAATACTTACAGCTTTCATGGATAACATCTTTAAATCAGTTGAAGGTAATTTAATAATGTGTAGCTGCTAAATAACTGGTAAATAATGGCTCACTCCAACTGGCACAGCTGACATGGGGATCTATGGCTTCTGTTCCTCACAGCATTCCTACTGTCAATCTACTCCGATGCTTATTTTCTTAATTGGCCTGCATATCGATAAAGCTACTAACCAATAGTGTAGCTTAGAATTGGCCATTTGTAATATGTTAGTATATGAATGTGAGCTTTGGATTTGCTGTTGAATAGGTAAACGTTTTTGTGCTGTATTTAATGTATTAGAATTTCAGCTTCACATTAAATTCATAGTGTCAGTGGATCTGGTCTGAGTGGAAAGTAAAGCCAACAGCAGACATCTATTACAGCATCATATTACCTTTTAGTTGTAATAATTCTCTAAGTAATACTTATCCCTGGTGTGTGAGTAGGGTGATCACTGCCTTCCTTGTTTGGACATTCAGCTGTCACTCATGTTTAAGAAGCAGGGAGCAGTCACGTGCAGAGGGTCATTAAGGGACTACATCCTGGGCTCTGTCATCTATAATGCTTGTCAGACTAGTCTTCTCTCCCCCTCTCTTTCTGAGCCGCCTGCTACCTGCACTAGGAGGCTCTGTTTACATTCTTTGTCATGTTTGTGCTCTCTTGTCTTTTTGTTTTAATTCCAGTCTAATTGACAGTAGCCAGAGTTGGTAGGAACATACACACGCAACAGCAAAGCTATGCTCCGTCTGGCCCTTTTCAGCTGCTGGTGTTTATACTTTATTACAGATTCCATTGCATTTGGGAGATGAGCTTCTTCTCGTGTTCATGTTCTTATTGTTACTCTCGGCTATGACCATAGCAATACGTTAACACTCAATATACTGTATCAGATTGATTAGAGTGCAGCACTGATTGGAATTGTATATGCAGCTGTGTATGGTGTTTTCCCTCTTGAACAGCACTGAGATGGCTGGTATAAAGCTTATGCACTGAGCAGCCAAGCAATGCCTTCCATGTTCAACCATTCAGAATTACTACTAACGCTCTTGTCAAATGTAACACGTGATGAAACTATATACAGTCCAGTCCTGACTAGGAAACTAGTTAATGTATGTTATTACAGTATTGGTGTAGTATAAGACCATTAATATTGCTTCCACTCCAACACTTCAACCCCTTGTTGTCAGTCTCTGGTCTGCATTGTGTGCTAGTGCCTTAATTGATTCTGCTGTACCAACAGCTCAAGGCTGTATGTAATCCTTCTGGATGAGAGCATATCTCTACCAACCTTTCCCAAACTCGGCCTGGACCCCTAACACTACACAGCTGATGCAAATTATCAAAGCTTGTTGATTAGTGGATTATTTGAATCAGCTGTGTATTGTTAGGACAGAAAACAAACCGTGCGCCCCTTGGGGTCGCGGCCCAAGTTTGGGAAACCCTGCAAGTCTAACCCCAAGCCTCTAGATCTGCCACCTAGTCCTATGCCATAACACAACGTGTTGCCTTGGCTGGTAGCCCATCTGCCTGCCGGAAACCCTGCTGGTATAGAAAGAGCATCCATGGGTCTTTTAGGTTATAGACTTATATACTAGACTATAAATGAAAATGAACTCACCAGTGGCAAGTTGTTATTGAACTCTTAAAGATGGGAATTTGCTCTGCCTTGAATTCATTCATACAAGTAATCCTTATAAATAAGACTAATCAACTTCCTTGTTTCATTGTTAAACCACTATAAATTAGTTTTTATTTATAAATGTAATGACTATCCTGAGATAATGTATATTGTCTAAGCAATTTGTCTATAAGCATTAACTGAAACAGGAGAAATGACTAGCTGTTATTCAAATGTAGGTGTTGTGCTTTCTTTAACAGTTAAAATGAACTGGTACTGTATGTATAATATTTATCTGGTCACAAAGGTATTTTTTATATTCACTGAAAATAAAGAGTTTGAAACAAGCAGTCCAGTTTGTTAGTGGTTATTCTGATTAATGTACTGTATGTATCATTCATTCTTCAACATTAATCCTGAATTGAAAGGAAAAATCAAATTGAAGAGCAAAGCAAAGAGTTTATCAGCTCCCCAACATTCTTTCCAGTAGAGGTCCCTGTTAGTGTTTTCACTGCTGCGGTTGGGGTCACTGGGTGTTCTGAGAACTATGCTGTAGTACTGGATGGCCATTACAATTCAGTCAGCCAGACCAAATATGGTCATACAATATGTGCTTAATTCCCCTGGTTCACAGAACAGACTGTTGTGGAAACCATGCAGGGACTGGCTGCCGTTTTCGATATTTGGACGTGCTGGTGATGATGGTTGGTATCCCAATTCACTTAAATAGAATGCAAATAGATGGAAAGGAATTGCCCATTTCTATATTGTTGCTGATATTAAAAGTCATCTGATGTTTAAGTGATGCCATGTACTGTAGGTTAGACTGATTCTGTCTAGTAGACCTGACAATGGCAGCGGGCACATTCTATTCAGGTGGCCATTCTTCAAGTCAGTCTGGAGCTCACATGCACAGCCCTGGGCTTCCCAGAACAAGCTGTATAATATGGTCAGAGCAGAGGTGCCCAGCAGTACAATACACAGAGCCAACCTAATGAATGCCATATTTGTCCGTTTGACTCTCGTGAGGCCATACAGTGGAGAGGGGAAACTCAAGCCATGTGTTCAGGGAAGGGAGTGTCATTCCAACACAGACCAGAGGAAGAGGAGGATGTTTGGCTCTGGAACTGGACTATCAAAACCCTCAATGGGATGAGTAATGCTGTGCAGAACCCACAATCCTTTTTATTTAACTAGGCAAGTCAGTTAAGAACAAATTCTTATTTACAATGACAGCCTAGGAACAGTGGGTTATCTGCCTTGTTCAGGGGAGAACAACAGATTTTTACCTTGTCAGCTCGGGGATTCAATCCTGCAACCTTTCGGTTACCGGCCCAACACACTAACCGCTCGGCTACCTGCCGCCCCCTTCAGTGTGTCTGTCCTCTTATTGTCATGAACTTCATGATTGCAGGCTGATTAGGAAATCACTGTATTTGAACTGAAATCAAGTTTCCTCACTACCTTTATTGCTCCAACATGGTTGCACCAACGGCGTGTATTCATTGATGTCAACTCCCAAAAACGTTTACCATTAAAAAAGCATAAAATAATGTATCTTTCATCTCTGTGTTTCATAATTTTCCTTCAATTCGCAAGAGGCTGAATGTATCTCACAGGAAAAAGCATCCGAGCGAGCAAAACAGCGCCCCCTCTGTCTCTCTACGTGTCGGCCATCTATCTAATGATGTCTGGTCCAAACGAGTATGACATTGTTGCCGTCCGTAGCTTTGAAGGCGAGCATTTGGCCTCCCTTGAAAAAAAAAAAGTACTGTCGTTACTGTCCTTATTCCGTGACATCCAAACCAGTGGTGCACGGTCCGTTACGAGGGTAAAGTGCCGTCTCAATAAGTAATATTTCAGTTACTCCAGTGCCCACTTGATCGCTAGACATTCTTTTTCCACGGTGGAATATCTTTGTTCTTTGTTCCCGTGGGAAAAGCCTCCGTCTCCTCGGTCCACCTCACCTGGGCAGGCAGACGGCTCCTGGTCAGATCTGTCAGTGGGCTGGCTAGGGACACAAAGTGGGGGATAAATCTCACGTGCGTACCTGCTTCTTGGTGAGGGGGCGGGGCCAGTCCCAAATTGCCTCCAGCAGGCCGAGCTGACATTTCTTTGGGTTAGCTGTTAGGCCCGCCCCCGTAATGCCTGCAACACTGTGCTCACCTGGTGTAGATGGATTACAATGTCATCGAGGTAGGCCGCCGCGTACTCACGATGGGGACGGAGAACTCGGTCCATCAGCCTCTGGAAGGTGGCCGGGACCCCGTGCAACCCAAAGGGCAGCTTCTTGTAATGGAACAGCCCGTCTGGGGACGTGAGTACGTCTGGGGACGTGAGTACGTCTGGGGAGGCGAAAGCAGTTTTCTCTCGCGCCTCGGGAGCTAATGGCACCTGTCAATAACCCTTCGTCAGGTCAAGCGTACTGATCGGGCATTCCCTAGCCATTCGATTAGTTCATCAATTTGGTCTTTGGAGGTGGTCTGTGGGCTCTGGGGTAAACTTCTTTTGGGGAATAGAGTAGAGTACATCACGTGCATTACATTTCTTTAATACATTTACATGGTAAATCTGGGTCAGATGCCTACGTCCCAGGTGTCTATAGTTAACTTCACCCACCTTCTCGATGACTTCGTATGGCCCGTTCCACCGGGCCAAAAAGTCCTTGGGGTCGTCCGTACAGGAGTTCAAAGGGAGAGAACCCTGTTGAAGTTTGGGGCACTTCTCGGATCAAGAACATCAGGAAGGGTAGTAGCTGGTCCCAATTCCTTCCGTCCGCCTCCATCGCCTTCTTTAGCGTCTGCTTCAGGGTTTGATTTAATCTTTCCACCAATCCATCAGTCTGCGGGTGATACACTGAGGTGCACCACTGGGTTATTTTAATTCGTTTACAGAGATCCTTCATGTGAAAAATCACATCAATATTTAGTAGAGCCTCCTTTTGCTAAAATAACAGCCTCTAGACGCTTCCTATAGCCTCTAATGAGTGTCTGGATTCTGGATGAAGGTATTTTGGACCATTCCTCCTTACAAAACATCTCCAGTTCAGTTAGGTTTGATGGTTGCTGAGCATGGACAGCCCGCTTCAAATCATCCCACAGATTCTCAATGATATTCAGGTCTGGGGACTGGGATGGCCATTCCAGAACATTGTACTTGTTCCCCGGCGTAACTTCAACTTTGTGACTGATTCTTCAACATTATTGCCAGGTCGCAGTTGCAAATGAGAACTTGTTCTCAACTGACCTACCTGGTTAAATAAAGGTGAAATAAAAAAATAAAAATTATTCCCAAGAATCTGCTGATATTGAGTGGAATCTGGCCACTGGCCACACAGCCCCACAGCATGATGGAACCCCCACCAAATTTTACTGTGGGTAGCAAGTGTTTTTCTTGGAACGCTGTGTTCTTTTGCCGCCATGCATAACGCCCCTTGTTATGACCAAATAACTCTTTGTTTCATCAGTCCACAGCACCTTATTCCAAAATGAAGTAGGCTTGTCCAAATATGCATTTGTGGCGTGTGTGCAGAAAAGGCTTCTTCCGCATCACTCTCCCGTACAGCTTCTCCTTGTGCAAAGTGTGCTGAATTGTTGAACGATGCACAGTGACACCATCTGCATCAAGATGATGTTGTAGGTCTTTGGAGGTGGTCTGTGGGCTGTTTTTGACCGTTCTCACCATCATTCGCCTTTGCCTCTCCAATATTTTACTTGGCCTGCCACTTCTGGCCTTAACAAGAACTGTGCCTGTGGTCTTCCATTTCCTCACTATGTTCCTCACAGTGGACACTGACAGCTTACATCTCTGCGATAGCTTTTTGTAGCCTTCCCTTAAACCAGGTCATTTGAGAGTTGTTTTGAGGCCCCCATGTTGCCACTCTTCAGAGGAGAGTCAAAGAGAACAACAACTTGCAATTGGCCACCTTAAATACCTTTTCTCATGATTGGATGCACTTGTCTATGAAGTTCAAGGCTTAATGAGCTCACCAAACCAATTGTGTGTTCCAATTAATCAGCGCTAAGTAGTTACAGGTATTCAAATCAACAGAATGACAAGGGTGCCCACATTGTTGCATAGCCTATTTTTCACATCTGATTTAATTTCCTACAACTTAATATTGCTACACTAAAAATCTGTGTCTGGACAATACCCCAGTACTCAGCTTTTATTAGAAAATGAATGGCATGCCACTGTGATCATTTTCTGTGACGACAGAGTAAATTATTATGCAGCCTCAGAGGGGTGCCCAAACCTTTGCATACGACTGTATCTATGACCACTTTCTCGATGGGTGTGATCGTCAGTGGTTCAGCGGTTAGCCAGCTCTTGGCCATCCTAATCAGATCATGGGGGACGTTGTGTCATCATATGCCCAATTATGGAATCTTTGCGCCCTGCCAATCAGGGTGTAACCATACAGGATTTCCTTTTTCAGCCCCTCGTAATAAATCGGCTGGTCAGCAGTCAGATCCTGAACTTCTGTGCCGTGCCTGACAGTAAGGGTGCTAGTAGGCTGGCCCATTGCTCCTGGGGCCATTTCTCCCTCGCCGCCGTCCTCTCGAAGGCTTGGAGGTAAGCGTCGATGTCGTCAGCCTCTGTCAGCTTCAGTATAAACATACTGGGTGTGGGACGAGAGACTGCTGCGCCTGCCGCCATGCTGGCCTGAGAGGCTGACAGCTGGCTGAGTTCAGCTCGCAGGAGAGCGGTCTTCAGACGTTGTTCCTCCACCAGCTCCCGATGCATAGCCTGCTGCGTTATGTTCGCCTCCACCAGCTGTTTCACCAATGCTTCCAGTGTCTGTTTAGTTATTGAGCTTGGTTTGCTGTGCCCGTATTCTCCATCTTATGTAGCAGGCTCAAGGGTGTGGGGTTTCCATGTCACCAAGTTCAATAACCAAACACGCACAGGAAGCACAACTAGAATACCAATGGGGAATTTATTAGGGATATTTACACACAGTGTGAAATGGGGGAATTCAGCAACCAGTTCACAGTCCACAATCCGTTCTCATTGTCGGTTATCCAGGGGTAATCCAAAACCAGGTCCTCAGCCAAACAGACAGTCCAGGTCACAACGGGTAATCACACCGATAATTAACTCACTTCTCATACTACTCTCTCTCTCTCTCTCTCTCTCTCTTTCATCATTTTACAATTTTGGATAAGAGTGAGAAAGAGAAAGTGTGAGAGATGATGATCAAAATGTTGAAGAGAATAAGTATTCTCTCTTTATCCCCCAAGCACTCAATGGCGTCATGATCCACAGGCCTCTTTGGGGCAGGAAGTCCATATAATTCTCAGGGGCTCGGAGGCTCCCCTTACCCCTCCCTGCCAGAAGTTTGAAATAGCTGTATATGAAACATTTACTGTATATTGGTAGAACTGCTTATTCAGTTCTAATGCAACATAATTAAGGGATCTATAAAATGAGACAGCACAAACACACAAAATTCTTGGGATAGAAGAAATCCATTGTCTGTGAATGGACCCTGTCTGGTTTGCAGAGACTTATTCCCATGGAAACCAATCCAAGATAAGTAAGGCTGCAGTTGGACTGAGTTCAGATGCTCAGAGATAAATGGATCTGGTTCTACTCCTGCTGCAGTAATTGGAGAGAGAGGAAGCAGATGCCATGTAGAACATTTTGGTCAATTTCTTTAGGATGTTCCATTAACTGCAGCCCAGAACATGGAGCACACCAATGGTGGTGTTATGGTTTTATTTGAATTGGCTCCTCAAAGCCAAGTCACAGGTTGATTTGTTATGGTGAAATCCATAAATGGATTCTGATGTAAAATCCCTGACAAGTCATGAAAAAAAAGTTCGTTATATTTCAGTTATATTTTTACAGCTGGTTTGCCAACTTTGTATTTCTTCTTTCTCATTGTAAATGGTCTACCTCTGCTTAATGTTACAACAATGCTCTTATATATATATATATATATATATATATATATATATATATATATATATATATATATATATATATATATACTGTACCATTAAGCATTTACAATGGTTCTCTGCCTATAACTCTGAAATAGCTAAGTGATGTCTTCACTAAGTCAGTGAGTTAGATCATTGTGTTAAAGTGAGCCTGCAGAGAATGGGTGACTTTTAAACACGTTCCATCTTCTTGTGTAGACAAAATGGAATCTGCTTGGAGACGCTCTTCAACATGAACCCAGATGACAGAGAGGATTCTCCTCTGCTGCACATGACTATGTTAGGCCATCAATGGGGACTCGCACAACATCCTGGCTTTCCCTCAACAACATACAACGAGAGTCTTCTCAAGAGTACAGGACATAATTCCAGTGATACCGTCAGCGGTTTCATAACATGGGCCACTGTCTACGTATTCTCTTCCACATTTTGATCATCATCTCTCACACTTTCTCTTTCTTACTCTAAAATGATGAATGTGATGTGTGGTGGTTGACTTGACAAGCCATTATTTGTACAATTTATTTGACCTTAGATCAGGTATAAGCAACTTTGACATCTGGGCCACAGAAATCTGAACTCACGAGGGGCCGCAGTGGCTCGTGGGTATGTATACCCACATGAGTACCCACACATGCAGTGAAAGCAGATCCTAGCCTTTTGGGGGCCATAAACTATACTATGAAACAAAGATAAATTATATAAATAATGATAGTAAAAAGCTTTGGAGCACTTTAAATTACATTTTGGGCAAAAAGGCAAACTCAGCTCCATCAATCATTGAATTAGATTCATCACTAAACCCACTGATATTGGCAACTACTTTAATGATGTATTAATTGGTAGGATTAGCAAACTTTTATTGTTGTCTATCAACAATGACAAGCTACCAGAGTCTGACAACATGGATGGAAAATTACTGAGGACAATAGAGGACGATATTGCCACTCCTATTTGCCATCTCTAAGCCTACTAGAAAGTGTGTTCCCTCAGGCCTGGAGGGAAACAAAAGCCAATCAGCCTGTTACCAACCCTTAGTAAACCTTTGGAAAAAATGGTGTCTGACCAGATACAATACTATTTTACAGTAAACAAATTGACAACATACTTTCAGCAGCTTATAGGGAAGGACACTCAACAAGCACAGCACTTACACAAATGACTGATGATTGGCTGAAAGAACTTGATGATAAAAAGATTGTGGGGGCAGCTTTTGACATTATCGATCATAGTCTGCTGCTGGAAAACGTATGTGTTATGGCTTTACACTCCCTGCTATATTGTGGATAAAGAGTTACCTGTCTAACAGAACACAGAGGGTGTTCATTAATGGAATCCTCTCCAACATACTGTAATCCAGGTAGAATCACAAACTCCCCAGGGCAGATGTCTAGTCCCCTTCCTTTTTTCAATCTTTACTAATGACACGTTTATGTATGAGGATGACTCAACACTTTACACGTCAGCTACTACAGCTCCAGCAGGTATATTTCACTGGTCACCCCCAAAGCCAACACCTCCTTTGGCCGCCATTCCTTCCAGTTCGCTGCTGCCAATGACTGGAACGAATTGCAAAAATCACTGAAGCTAGAGGTTCCTATCTCCCTCAATACCTTTAAGCGTCAGCTGTCAAAGCTGCTTATCGATCACTGCACCTGTATATAGCCCTTCTGTAAATAGCCCACACTACTACCTCATCCCCATATTTATTTTTGTTATTTTCACAAATCTTGCACTCCAGTATCTCTATTTGCACATCATAATTTGCACATCCTTCATTCCTGTGTTAATGATGATAATCTGTAATTTATATCACCACTATGGTCTATTTATTGTCCTACCTCCTAACCTTACTGCATTTTGCACTACATTTTGCACTCTGTATTTAGATTTTCTATTGTGTTTTTACCATGTTTGTTTACTGTGTAACTCTGTGTTGTTTTTTGTCGCACTGCTTTGCTGTGTCTTGGCCAGGTCGCAGTTGCAAATGAGAACTTGTTCTCAACTGACCTACCTGGTTAAATAAAGGTGAAATAAAAAAATAAAAAAATAAAAAAAACTGAAATGACTACAACGATGAACAAAGAGCTGCAGTTACTTTCACAATTGGTGGCAAGGAATAAGTTAGTCCTAAATATTTAAAGAACAATAATGCATTGTATTTGGGACAAATCATTCACTAAAACCTAAACCTCAACTATATTTTGTACTAAATAATGTGGAAATTGATCAAGTTGAGGTGACCAAACTACAACCCTGGATTGTAAACTGTCCTGGTGAAAACATATTGATACAACAGTAGCTAAGATGGGGAGAAGTCTGTCCATAATAAAGTGCTGCTCTGCTTCTTAACAACACTATCAACAAGGCAGGACCTACAGACTCTAGTTTTGTCACAACTGGACTACTGTTCAGTCGTCTGGTCAGGTGCCACAAAGAGGGACTTAGGAAAATTACAATTAAATAATACATTTTGTGTTGTAGATATGTAGAGGTGTAATAACATTATATGATGTACTGTTCATCTTTTGTTTTATGTGTGATGTAAGAGCCTTAGTGTGTTTGGATCCCAGGAAGAGATTATCCCTAATAAATACAAATCAACATTTAGTTGGGGTGCCCCATCCACCCCTCTCTCCTCTTGACGGCGGAGAGAAACATTGTACTTTTTAGAGTTCATTTCCTGTAATTCTACACATTTTGCCATGGGCTGTAGAGAAAATGTTGCAGTTATAAAGCAAGTTTGCTGCAATTCTGCACATTTTGCCATGAGGTGGAGAGAAACAATTGCCGTTTAACAGCTAATTTCCTGCAGTTCTACATATTTTACCCTGACCGATGCCATGGTAACATGATAGCTGCGTGAGAGTGACTAACAAAATCAATGGGGGAGGTCATGGAGGTCATGAAGGTCAGGGCCCCTGGACACGTGCCCTGCACGCCCAGTCGGTAATTCGACAATGGTTACTACAAATTTAGATAATTGGCTAAGCTAACTTAAATGTTTGCTGTCACTGGATAATTTAATGACTGTCAGTAACTGATATAAGAAAAAAGAACTGCTGATGCACAACCAAATTTCTAATTGGCACCTGACCAGCGGGCCTAGAAAAGGGTGCGGCAGTTGCCCATCAATACCTTAGATGGAGAGACCTGCACTGAACTGTATGTCTGGCTGAATACCACTCCATAGAGCACATCTTGAATGTCTGAATGAGGAGGGTCATGTCCTCCAAGAAGGAAATCTCCCTTTGAGCAGCAGGCACTGGGCTGGAAAATAAATATCATAATACAGTTTGATTTTTCAGAGGTGACCACAAGGATGTATTGGAAAGAAACATTGAATATTTTCAAAGATGTGTGTTTATGACACGTTGATGTTTATTCAATGACAAACATCACGTTGTTGTCTGTCCTCATATCATATTATGTGATATTTTAAGCGTTGTGTTGCAGGAAGTGTCCAGTTGCATCCCACCTCGTATGTAATGTTTCTTAAGTCAGAATTCACCTTTTTCCATTAGATAGCATCTATTACATCTATAGTCCTGCCATTATTTTACATTGGCTGAGGTCCTTGATGTAGTGTTTCTGAGTTACTTACCGGGTCACCTTGGGAACACCCGGGTCACCTTGGGAACACCCGGGTCACCTTGGGAACACCCGGGTCACCTTGGGAACACCCTGTCCCTGCTCTGTGATGGCATGGCAGCGCCTTTACAGGCGGGGTGTAAGAGAGACAACATCTCTGAGTCAGCAGTGCCGTGAGAGCTGAGCTATATTGGGCCAGAGTTATAAGGCTCAAACCTACAGGGACTCATTTTGGGCACCTCTTAAAAATTAAGCAGATACTATAATGTCAATTTATCTGCCAACCCAATACCAAACCCAATACCAAACCCAACCAGTAATGGATTTGCTCTGAGTTTCAGCTCTGAGACAGATTCATGATGGCGAGCATTGAGAGCTCTGTCTCAAACTGTGCTGCTGCAGACAGGAACAGAGCTGCAGTGTCCCTGGGGTTTAATCTGTCTCGAGTGAAATGTAACACTCCTCCCTCTGGCCTATCTCCTTTTGTCTTAATAAGGACACTTTGCAGTGCACACTACAGATGTGGGATCTTAATTTCACATAATTTGAATTATTATGTGGATTATAATTAACATACATTTTTATTAGGGGTTGATACATTTTTTTGTAAGGGAGAATCAAGTCAGAAATCTAAGTGGAAATTACAAACTGCAGAAGCCTTTTTAAAATTCAAATATACTACCAAGTTATCCTGCAACAAGGGGATCAAATCAAGATCCTACATCTGTAGATGAGAGCCCACATTTCTGCACACAAACATCCTGGCCTGGCTACTTTTTTCTCCCAATTATGTGGCTTCTCCTCCCTGTATAAAAGCTGAATAAACAATTACTCTGGATACTCAGCAGATTTTTCAGGTTTAGACTGTTGAACAAGAGTGATTCATTGATGTGACTAAACTCCACACTCTTTATTACTCTGAGAGCTTGGCTGTCCTCTCTTCCGGTGTACTGTTGATCCAGAAGCTCTGACTGCAGAGACTGACCCAGAGACTGACCCAGAGACTGGGCTGGTTGAGGAAGTGGGATGCTGGAATAGCTAGAGCCAAGAGTTCTATCAGACTTCTTCTTTCATCAAAGCCCTTTCCCAGTTTCTTTAGCTGTGACTCATGATATAAGAGTGTTCCCCTCAGCAGCTTCAGGAGATAGTGACACTGGTCATATGCTGTTATCGCTGACAGTATGGCCTCAGGGCAGAAGTCTGAGGTTGATTCTGATGGGAAAACAGTCACAGCATCTGAACAAACACAGACAGGGTCACAGCCAGGCTTTGGTATGAGCAGCAGACAGGTACTATAGAGTTGTGGGTTCCTCCAGCATTCCTCACTGTAGGGAGACTGCTGGGCCCAGTTAAAGTATGCACAGTTTGTCAGCTTTTCACCAGTCACTCAAAACCACACTGGAATGTATCATTGCCAAACATTCCCAAACAAGTCTGCTTTACTTTAACCAAGATAAAGTCATTTGTGGGTTAGGAGTTTAAACTTAGTTTAAAACTCCCACTTTCTGATGTAATTTTAGAAATTAAAAAGTTTATTTCCAAAATGCTATATATCCATTTTCAGAAATGTTGGTAAATTTGCTTTTATTGTTTAATGAACTTATGGTGTGTGTTTTCGCTATCTATTCATGGCATGGGGTGGTTCAATGAGAGACATGTATTTGTTTGAATTCTATCACTTGATGGTTTCATTTCAGAGACACAAATTTTTTTGCTAAATGCTATATATGGTTGTCATGTTAGCAGTAGCTGCATAAAGTTACTGTGAAACCAAGGTAAATAAAAGCTATTTTTCTCTGTTCCACGCTATGAGCAGTTACTTCTTTTTTGCTTGGTAGGGCTGTTTACATTAAGATACATTACCTTCAGAAAGTATTCAGACCCCTTGACTTTTTCCACATTTTGTTATGTTACAGCCTTATTCTAAAATTGATTCAATAGTTTTTTTTCCCCTCATCAACCTACACACAATACCCCATAATGACAAAGCAAAAACAGTTTTTGGGACATTTTTTGCAAATGTATTAAAAAAAGAAACTGAAATAAATAAATGAGTATTCAGACCCTTTACTCAGTACTTTGTTGAAGCATCTTTGGCAGTGATTACAGCCTCGAGTCTTCTTGGGTATGACGCTACAAGCTTGGCACAACTCCCCTTGTATTTGGGGAGTTTCTCCCATTCTTCTCTGCAAGTCCTCTCAAGCTCTGTCAGGTTGGATGGGGATCGCTTGTCGCGAAGCCACTCCTGCATTGTCTTGGCTGTGTGCTTAGGGTTGTTGTCCTGTTGGCCCCAGTCTGAGCAGGTTTTCATCAAGGATCTCTCTGTACTTTGCTCCATTTACCTTTCCCTCGATCCTCCCAGTCCCTGCCGCTGAAAAACATCCCCACAGCATGATGCTGCCACCTCCATGCTTCACCGTAGGGATGGTGCCAGGTTTCCTCCAGACGTGACACTTGGCAAAAAGGCCAAAGAGTTCAATCTTGGTTTCATCAGACCATAGAATCTTGTTTCCTTTAGGTGCCTTTTGCCAAACTCCAAGAGGGCTGTCATGTGCCTTTTACTGAGGAGTGGCTTCCGTTTGGTCACTCTACCATAAAGGCCTGATTGGTGGAGTGCTGCAAAGATAGTTGTCCTCCTGGAAGGTTCTCCCATCTCCAAAGAGGAACTATGGAGCTCTGTCAGAGTGACCATTAGGTTCTTGGTCACCTCCCTGACCAAGGCCCTTCTCCCCGATTGCTCAGTTTGAGTCTAGGTTGTTCCAAACTTCTTCCATTTAATAATGATGGAGGCCACTGTGTTCTTGGGGACCTTCAATGCTGTAGAAATTAATTGGCACCCTTACCCAGATCTGCACCTCGACACAATCTTGTCTCAGAGCTCTACGGACAATTACTTCGACCTCATGGCTTGGTTTTTGCTCTGACATTCACTGTCAACTGTGGGACCTTTATATAGACAGGTGTGTGCCTTTCTAAATCATGTTCAATCAATGTAATTTACCACAGGTGACTCCAATCAAGTTGTAGAAACATATTTACATTTTGTAGAATCTCTTATTAAATGGATTAAAGGTATGTATAGTAACCATAGTAACCCCAGGTGTAAAATAGTAAATAATGGCTACATCTCAGAAAGTAAACTGTCAAGCGTAGAGTAAAACAAGGTTACCATGGAAAGGAAAACACTTGTTTATTAGTGGATTAACTCTTTAGTTATATCACAGTTTACCTATTTACCACAGGTGGACTCCAACCAAGTTGTAGAAACATCTCAAGGATTATCAATGGAAACAGGAAGCACCGAAGTTGGGGGTCTGAATACTTATGTAAATAACGTATTTCAGTTTTTTATTTGTTATAAAGTTGCTAGAATTTCTAAAAACCTGTTTTCGCTACGTCATTATGGGGTATTTTGTGTAGATTGATGAGGGGAAAAATGTTCATACAATTCAAACATCTGATAAATGAAAACACTATGTTTGTCACGTCTGCTCCAGCTCCCCCTCCGTGGCGCTAGGCTGCCCATCATTACGCACACCTGTCACCATCGTTACGCACATCAGCGCTTCATTGGACTCACCTGGACTTCATCACTGTTTAATTATCTCCCCTATATATCTGTCTGTTCCTCAGTTGTGATCCCGGTGTCAGCATTAATATTGTTTCATTTCCGTTGTCCAGACTCTGTCTGTGTTTTGTTCCTGTCTGTTTTTTTATTCAATGTTCACTCCCTGTACTTGGTTCTCGTCTCCTAGGGTCTGTCCTCACAATGTTAAAAGCATTGTGTGTGTGAGTATCCCTAACCTTGTCAACAGACAAAGAGATATCAGTGGTTCACCAATCAGGACCTTTATTGGCTTGGCAATGATGTATATTGAATTGTTCTATGGACACAAATGTTTCCAAGAAATGTGTCTAGAACATTCATATCTTATGTTCTGAGAACATGCCAACAATGTTCTGTGTATGTTTGGTGGGATGTTGATGGAATATTCTCCTCACCCACAGAACTGTATATATTAATGTTCTTGCAATGATTTAATATATCCTGAACATTCATACCTTAAGTTTTGAGGACATTGTAACCACGTTCTGGGTAATTTCTATTTGGTATTAAGCGAACAGTCTCTTGGAAATACTCCTTGCACATCACAGGAACATTCCTATGAAATTGTTAGTTAATGACCTAATGAGACTCTTAAGTGAACGTTCTCTAAAGTTGTGGGAACGTTTATTAGTTGGTAGGGTCAAACCATTCAGAACGGGAAGTTGTCAGCACAAGACCACTCAAAGAACAGCGAGTTTTCAGTTCAAGAGATCTCCTCCAGGTCAGTATCTTTTAACATCCTCTGATCCATGGAGGGATCATTCCTGGAAGGACACGGCCCTGGTGATGCTGGTAAGGAATCTCTCATCTGAAACTTGGAGGAATTCAAGCTGCCAGTAAACAGTCATTTATTCCCCCGCCCCCCTTGTTGGCGTTCCTTTGGTAAACAAACAACACAGTCAAAGAGTAAAATACAACGACCCCGAAGTACAAATATTATTTCTCATTTGAACGGGAATCTGCCATAAGCAAGTCCAAAGTAAGTATTTTAAAAGTTAATGATAGGGCTGGTATTGGTATTAAAAGCTTTCAGACTCATTTACATTTTATTTTGTATTGAAACTGTGGTACTGGCACCCACCATGACTTAGAAATGAATCATAGTGGTTCCCCCTGTTTATGACTGCATCAGATATGCCTGACATTCTTCACTCTGTGTTCCCCAGCTGTGGAAGGGGGACACAAACAAACGCTTTGGGAGGAGTCCTCACTAGCCCACAAATATTCCACCATTATGGCTGCCATGCACAGTGGTCTTTTTGGAGCAGAAACAAAGTACATTCTTCACACGGGTTTCCTTGCCTCCGAAGTTCTGCTTGTTTTCTTTTAGTAGACTGTTGCTGTCTGTTTGCAGTGTACTGGAGGCTAGATGTAGGACTATTACTTTAGAAAACATATGACTTAATAAAAAAATAAAAAAGCAATATTTATTATTCAACTGTTGAAGATTGCTTTGCACCTCAGGACAGAGTCATCCCTGAAACAGGATATGAACTTCCCCCTTGCAAGCTGAAATACCCCTATCAACTGAGGGTAAACAGATCCACCTAACACAAAAATAATGCTGTTGACTTTGAGGTTAGCCTTGAAGAGTTTCATAATGGGTTGTGCTACTTGGAAATTTGAGGTGCCACCGACGCGGCCCGCTACCAAGGACTTTGGGCTCTCCTTCTCTGTGGCCGACGAGAGTAAAACATTTAAATGTGTTAACCCTCGCAAGGCTGCCGGCCCAGACGGCATCCCTAGCCGCGCCCTCAGAGCATGCGCAGACCAGCTGGCTGGTGTGTTTACAGGCATATTCAATCTATCCCTATCACAGTCTGCTGTCCCCACATGCTGTGGGGATGTACCCAAGAAGGCAAAGGTTAAGTTAACTTAACGACTATCGCCCCGTAGCACTGACCTCTGTCATCATGAAGTGCTTTGAGAGACTAGTCAAGGATCATATCACCTCCACCTTACCTGACACCCTAGACCCACTTCAATTTTCTTACCGCTCCAATAGATCCACAGATGATGCAATCACCATCACTCTGCACACTGCCCTGTCCCATCTGGACAAGAGGAATACCTATGTAAGAATGCTGTTCATTGACTACAGCCCAGCATTCAACACCATAGTACCCTCCAAGCTCATCATTAAGCTTGAGGCCCTGGGTCTGAACCCCGCCCTGTGCAACTGGGTCCTGGACTTCCTGACGGGCCGCCCCCAAGTGGTGAAGGTAGGAAGCAACACCTGCACTTCGCGTACTCAGCCCCCTCCTGTACTCCCTGTTCACCCATGACTGCGCGGCCAAGCACGCCTCCAACTCAATCATCAAGTTTGCAGATGACACAACAGTAGTAGGGTTGATTACCAATGATTACGAGACAGCCTACAGGGAGGAGGTGAGGGCTCTGGAAGTGTGGTGTCAGGAAAACAACCTCTCACTCAACATCAAAAAAACTAAGGAGATGATTGTGGATTTCAGGAAACAGCAGAAGGTGCACCACCCTATCCACATCGACGGGACCGCAGTGGAGGGTGGAAAGTTCCTTGGCGTACACATCACTGGCAAACTGAAATGGCCCACCCAAATAGACAGTGTGCTGAAGAAGGTGCAACAGAGCCTCTTCAACCTCATAGGCTAAAGAAATTTGGCTTGGCACCTAAAACCCTCACAAACTTTTACAGATGGCCAATCAAAAGCATCCTGTCAGGCTGTATCACCGCCTGGTACGGCAACTGCACCGCCCACAACCTCAAAGCTCTCCAGAGGGTGGTGCAGTCTGCCCAACGCATTACCGGGGGCAAACTACCCGCCCTCCAGGACACCTACAGCACCCGATGCCACAGGAAGGCCAAAAAGATCATCAAGGACATCAGCCACCCGAGCCACTGCCTGTTCACCCCGCTGTCATCCAGAAGGTGAGGTCAGTACAGTTACATCATAGCTGGGACAGAGAGACTGAAAAACAGCTTCTATCTCAAGGCCATCAGACTGTTAAACAGCCATCACTAGCACATTAGAGGCTGCTGCCTATAGACATAGACTAGAAATCACTGGCCACTTTAAGGTATGGAACACTAGTCACTTTAATAATGTTTACATATCTTGCATTACTCATCTCATATGTATATACTGTATTCTATACTATTCTACTGTATCTTAGTCACTTCCCCCGTGGGAATTCTATGTAGCTCAGATGGTAGAGCATGGCACTTTCAACGACAGGGTTGTGGGTTTGATTCCCACGGGGACCACTACGGAAAAAAAGTATGAACATGTCAGAACTAACTAACTGTAAGTCGCTCTGGATAAGAGCTTCTGCTAAATGACTCAAATGTAAATGTAATAATGTTTACATATCTTGCATTACTCATCTCATATGTATATACTTAGTCCCTGCCACTCGTCCATATATGTATATAGTCCTAACTCATTCCTTACTTAGATTTGTGTGTATTGGGGTATATGTTAGATATTACTGAACTGTTGAAGCATTAATATCTGCTAAACATGTGTATGTGACTAATAAAATTTGATTTGATTTGAGCAGAGGCGGCAATCCAACACACTGTGAAGTTTCGAGTCCGTTTACTGTGAGGCTCTGAGGCTGAGTGAATGGCACGTGCAACTCAATAGCATTTTCAGTCCCATTCTCTCCCATGGAATCTCTGACTTAGATAAACAAGCTCTCATATACAACAGTCCAGTCCAGTGCAGCTCAGCTCCTCCCTGTGCAGCCAAGGAGGGTAACCGGACATTCCATACACGCAGGGGGCCATTACTGTGAGAGATCAGCAGACCTGATAGACCCTCACTATCATCTTCATTAGAAACGCTTGAACAGGCCTGGATGTGGTACTTAGTCATGATTCAACCTGTCAGTCATGTCTTGTCTTATTTCTCTTAGATGTTGCCATACTAAACATACTGTAAACCAAAAGGAACAAGTTCTTCATCAGCTGGATTATTGCAGCCATCTGACACCCTAAAGCACTGGTAAAGCATTGAGGATCCAGCACTGGTAAAGCATGAGGATCCACATATGTTGTACTGGGCTCAAACAAAGCCAAGTGTCAACTCTCTCACATAATAGAAATAACACAACCTTAGTTTGACAGAGGAAGAAATGATGGGAGCCAGGGATGGTAATTGACCATTAAACAGTTAGTTAACCCAATGCACTCTGAGATTGATTGATTTATAGTGAAAGGGGGATACCTAGTCAATTGTACAACTGAATGCATTCAACTGAAATGTGTCTTCCTCATTTAACCTCTGAATCAGAGAGGTGTGGGGGCTGCCTTAACCAACATGCTCAGTGGCAGAGCATGCAAGGCATGCCATCAGATAACCCAGGCAGATAACCCATTGTCAGCTCAGGGATTCAATCCAGCAACCTTTCAGTTATAGGCCTAACGCTCCTACCTGCCAGGCTACCTGCCACCCATGCATTTATGATTCAAGAAATAACATTTTAAAACAACACTTAAGATTTCTATGAAATGTGGCAAGATCACCTTTATGGACACCTTGCTGAATTTTTATAATTTGTGTGATTACAAAAAAATAAAAAATAATCAATCATAAAATGGTACATTTAGCCTACATATACACATTTAACTTCGAAAGATGTTCAGATCCCTCTAAAAAAGCTTTGAGTAACACAGACGTATGTAATTATCAAGAGTTATTTAAATTCTTGGATTCCAAGCAAACGCATAATTATACCACTTTAGATTTTTTTTTAGCTTGACTTCAATGGCAGGGAAACATAAACGTTGGGTTCTGCAGCTGTAAAAAGTTACCAGGACTGAAACATGGTTGACACACTAACACAAGACTCTGACTACTGATGTTCTGCAACTTGCACTTTAAAATCATATTCATGTGCGGATTTGATAATAGGGGAAACATTTGTTGTTTTTAGCAACTTTTCAGCAACTACAATATCCCTATGGAAATCTGATTTAGAGATGTAAAAACAACTACAATATCCCTATGGACATCTGATTTAGAGATGTAAAAACAACTACAATATCCCTATGGACATCTGATTTAGAGATGTAAAAACAACTACAATATCCCTATGGACATCTGATTTAGAGATGTAAAAACAACTACAATATCCCTATGGAAATCTGATTTAGAGATGTAAAAACAACTACAATATCCCTATGGAAATCTGATTTAGAGATGTAAAAACAACTACAATATCCCTATGGACATCTGATTTAGAGATGTAAAAACAACTACAATATCCCTATGGAAATCTGATTTAGAGATGTAAAAACAACTACAATATCCCTATGGAAATCTGATTTAGAGATGTAAAAACAACTACAATATCCCTATGGAAATCTGATTTAGAGATGTAAAAACAACTACAATATCCCTATGGACATCTGATTTAGAGATGTAAAAACAACTACAATATCCCTATGGACATCTGATTTAGAGATGTAAAAACAACTACAATATCCCTATGGACATCTGATTTAGAGATGTAAAAACAACTACAATATCCCTATGGACATCTGATTTAGAGATGTAAAAACAACTACAATATCCCTATGGACATCTGATTTAGAGATGTAAAAACAACTACAATATCCCTATGGAAATCTGATTTAGAGGGGTAAAAACAATAGTGTCTAAACTCCCCCAAAAAATTGTGACGATTTTCATCAAAGCAACACTGGTTGGGCCTCTGGCTATTTTTAAAATTCCAATATGTTAAAAGAAAACATCCATAATAGATCTCATTTTCATTCCCAGAATGCCGCTGCAAACCCAGCATACCACCACTAACCTCTTTTTGCTGTTTCACACAGAAAATACTGTCGGGACAATTATGGGCACTGAAGATTGAGCTCAGATTCCAATACTAAAGGACATAGAGGCTGTGCAGACGCAATACAACTTTACTGTCAATAATGGTGTTGCTATTCTCTCCTAGTCCTGCTGTGATGATAAGATCTGACGTCTGTCTCTCTATTTGGAATGCAATATTAAAATCAATGTACACAGTACAAATACACATAACTTTGCTCTGACAGTTTAGATCAATGTTGTATATATTGCAGCTGTAGTACTGTGTCTCCAAGCGGGAGTTATTTTAATGAAAACAAACCATTGTGGAATATTCACAGCATGATGAAATGTTTAAAAGACGAAAGTTCAACTGAACCCTGACCCCTGACCTTTAAACCATGTCTTCCAAGATCACTATTCTGAGTCAGAGTGAAAAAGAAAGCAGTCAGAGACAAACGTGAAGCTATTATTTTCTCTGCCAATTGTTATTATGCAAGGAGCTCTCTGCTACAGCACAGTGTGGTTCAGCCCTGCAGGATCATCCTAACATCTTAATACTACCTGTCACAAGCCCATGGCACATTGACCACACTGACTAGCTACACCGTCAGTCTGTCTGGACACTGGGCTTACTCATGATTTCTCTTAAAACAATGGGTCTGAGAGTTTGTCAAGATTTGCTCCACAAATGGTAGGCTCCATCCACTATCCTATACTCTGCTATTGTGTGACTTGGGCCCAGTATTACTATCTCTTACGTCTCCAACAAAACAATAAACAAATGTTGCTGTGATAACAATTAAAACAGCCAAAAGCCAAAGTGAACAGAATACTATAAAAAGCTTGGATTAATCTAGGGACTTATCTTAAAGGGTTTGGCCTGAACAATTAGCGTAGTGATATAATCTTGGTGAGGACAAGGAGACACTCAGGAAAGGCTTCAGTCTGAGCCTATGTTCTTTCAGCGTTCTGTCTAGCTTTCTACATTATCATAATAAATGCAGTATATTTGCACAATAACCACAATTAGTGATTAGGTCTACTTAATGGACTTCTATTTTGTTTTCCCAATATCAACTTTGACTTTTCTTATGCTTCACAAATGGCTCTACTTTTGGTAAATGATGGCAAATTTGTGTCTGTTAATTTATGGTTAGCCTTCAATGCTATGGATAATATTTTGATTTATTATTATTTTTTATTTTTTTATTTCACCTTTATTTAAACAGGTAGGTTTTATTTCACCTTTATTTAACCAGGTAGGTCAGTTGAGAACAAGTTCTCATTTACAACTGTGACCTGGCCAAGACAAAGCAAAGCAGTGCGACAAAAACAACACAGAGTTACACAGTAAACAAACATACAGTCAATAACACAATAGAAAATCTATATACAGAGTGCAAATGTAGTGCAAAATGCAGTAAGGTATGAGGGATTGTCAAACAGATCAATTCATTTATTTATTAATATTTCTCAACTTAAAAATGTGCTAAAAAACGTGTGATGTACTGTAGAGCCATACAGGTCCATATTAAGTAAGCCTTTCCCTGTAGATAGTTTTTACGATTACTATTCATATATCCATCTTCAACAGTCTAAACAGCAGTGACGGTTCTCTAACATGAGAGCTACTGTAGACTGTCAAAGGGAGCCGGGGGCTGTTGAAACACCATCACACTTGGGTATCCCATGGAGGCTGTCTGGCTTAAAGAGTTAGCAGGGAGGCTACTTGATACATTATCTGGCAGATCTTCCCTATTTTACGCTTCTCAAATAGTGAACAATGTCTCGAGGGGCTGGTTGACCTGAGTCTTTCACCAGCAGTACCTTTTCACTGACTATACACTTGACCTGAGCTAATACAAAAACCTCCCAGTAGAACAACTTCAACACAAATGCTGATGGAAAGAAGCTGATGTAAGCCCTGCAGACAGCTCCATGGGTAGTACTGGCCACTGGCACAGTTGTCTATGGTCCAGTATCCTGGGACAAAAAAATAAATAAAAACATTCAATAAGATTTGAAATCAGCTCACAATGGACAAATCTCAATACATGTTTCTAAGCTGTTTATAAAATATACTAATATAATATGTAAACTCCATAAGACTGTATAATAATATGTAAACTCCATAAGACTGTATAATAATATGTAAACTCCATAAGACTGTATAATAATATGTAAACTGTATAATAATATGTAAACTGTATAATAATATGTAAACTGTATAATAATATGTAAACTCCATAAGACTGTATAATAATATGTAAACTCCATAAGACTGTATAATATGTAAACTGTATAATAATATGTAAACTGTATAATAATATGTAAACTCCATAAGTCTGTATAATAATATGTAAACTCCATAAGATTGTATAATAATATGTACACTGTATAATAATATGTAAACTCCATAAGACTGTATAATAATATGTAAACTCCATAAGAATGTATAATAATATGTAAACTCCATAAGACTGTATAATAATATGTAAACTGTATAATAATATGTAAACTCCATAAGACTGTATAATAATATGTAAACTCCATAAGATTGTATAATAATATGTAAACTGTATAATAATATGTAAACTGTATAATAATATGTAAACTCCATAAGGATAGTGTCCTTCCCAAACAGCAGTTCCTCTCATCTTCTCAGGATAGTGTCCTTCCCAAACAGCAGTTCCTCTCATCTTCTCAGGATAGTGTCCTTCCCAAACAGCAGTTCCTCTCATCTTCTCAGGATAGTGTCCTTCCCAAACAGCAGTTCCTCTCATCTTCTCAGGATAGTGTCCTTCCCAAACAGCAGTTCCTCTCATCTTCTCAGGATAGTGTCCTTCCCAAACAGCAGTTCCTCTCATCTTCTCAGGATAGTGTCCT
Organism: Thymallus thymallus; assembly: GCA_023634145.1. Taxonomy (NCBI): domain Eukaryota; kingdom Metazoa; phylum Chordata; class Actinopteri; order Salmoniformes; family Salmonidae; genus Thymallus; species Thymallus thymallus. The sequence continues at coordinate 42,561,586 of CM042414.1, read as the reverse complement.
TCCCAAACAGCAGTTCCTCTCATCTTCTCAGGATAGTGTCCTTCCCAAACAGCAGTTCCTCTCATCTTCTCAGGATAGTGTCCTTCCCAAACAGCAGTTCCTCTCATCTTCTCAGGATAGTGTCCTTCCCAAACAGCAGCACTTTAGAAATCAGAACTTACATTTTGAGGGGGCTGCTCTTTCCTTCCCATCAAATCCCATATATAGTCATATCAATGGTCAAATGTCTGAGAGCAGCGAATCAACGGAGCAGATCCATAAAAAAAAGATAGAGCAAGGGGAAGTCACCCCCGAGATGCCGTCTCCAAAAAAGTATTGGATGTCCAAAGGAATTCAGTCTCCCCCCCTTGAAAGTACTTATTTGACAGGGCACAGTCAGAAAGAGCTTGCACTCCAACGCAACCTTCAGTGAGGCACAGACGCTCAGTCTCTCTCCTCGGCTCTCTTTTGGAACATTTGGTGAAGGCAAACAAAAAATAAGCAGCCATGGATGCCATCAAGAAGAAGATGCAGATGCTCAAGCTCGACAAGGAGAATGCCTTGGACAGAGCTGAGGGAGCCGAGGGAGACAAGAAGGCAGCAGAGGACAAGAGCAAACAGGTCGGCATTTTATTTGGAAAAACGAAATGATCCTAGAAAAAGCATCTGAATACCTGTGTCTCTGTGCATGGACCACATCTACAATGTGGATTTATCACTTCTACGGATCATTCTAAATAAGGACTATTAAAGTTATATATATATATATATATATATATATATATATATATATATATATATATATATATATATATATGTAATTATATGTAATATATATATAGAACTTTTTACAACTGGTAGGCTAATTAGTGACGTGGGTGTGAATTATTGGAATAATTGTGTGAATAATTATGTCCATTTCACTTTACATTGATGGGTAGATGGAGTTGTACTACTGTATTACTATTTGTGTATAGAAAATAACTGTTGGGTAATTATAAGTGAGAATTATAGAAGAATTACTGTAGTGGGGAATATTGCTGTAGTGAGGAATATGGACAGGCTATTGAGAAACATGTAGGCTATACTTTCAGCATAATTGCAATAGTGTTATCACTTGTTTCAGATGTTCTATTCAGCTAATTCAAATGTTGTCCTTTACACATGTGTAGTTAGAGGATGAAATAAGTGAGTTGGAAAAGAAATTGCGCATCACTGAAGATGAGAGAGATAAAGTGCTTGATGACTTCCAAGCCGCCGAGGAAAAGTTGCTGAGCGCCGAGGAGGTGGCCACCAAGGTATTCCTTAACTTCTCAAATCTCTCTCCCTTTCTCTGTCTGTCTGCGCTCTTGTGCCTTGTGTGTGTTCACGCCCTCTGTTTCACGCTGATCACCCCTGTGAAACTATCCACAATAAAACACACCTCAGCTTGAGGATGACTTGGTAGCTCTGCAGAAGAAGCTGAAGGGAACAGAGGATGAGTTGGAAAAGTACTCTGAGTCTCTTAAGGATGCCCAGGAGAAACTTGAGCTGGCTGAGAAGAAAGCCACTGATGTAAGTAAAGAGCACTGCTTCCCACATCTTTACTGTCTCACAGATCAAACAGTAAAATATGGTAAATGACAGTGTAACGTGAGGGGCCTTCATTCGGCCTCATCACTTGGTCTAAAGTCCATTCTCAGATGACCAAATATAGGTAGAATACAGTGTAGGTGTGGCACACCTGTCCAGCCCTATATGTCTATGGGCCAACTGGAAAGTAGCCTATTATGCTATATGCATAATATTTAAATCACATAAACAATCATGATATAATGCCAGATATTGTTGAACTGTCATTTTATATATTTTTGTATGTTTGTTTGTCTGTTCACAAGTCACCTAAGTCATATCAACCTAAAAAACAAAGGTGTTTCAGTTTTCTTGTGTTTGAATGTCTCCACATTGGAGATGGCCTACATACGATACCCTCAAGCTATATGCTACATCAATGTAAGACAGTAAATCCGATTCTTCTCTACATCTCCTTAAGAGGGGATATTTATGAGTGGAAACTGAATTTCCTAGAAGTGCCGTTTCCAAGCAGAGAGCGAGCGCAGCGCAGGGATAAATATAGCTCACTGTTTTATATGGTCAATGGTCAAGTTAAACTGAGCTAACTTCTTTGGGCTATTTTTGCAACAGACTACAGTAATTTTCCTCTGAACATTGGCCGGTAAGTAGCCTAGCGGTTAGAGTGTTGGGCCAGTAACTGAAAGGTTGCTGGTTTGAATACCCGAGCCGACAAGGTGAAAAAACCTTGAGCAAGGCACTTAACCCTAATTTGCTCCAGGGGTGCTGTACTACTATTACTAACAATGGAGGCCGTCATTGTAAATAAGAATTTGTTCTTAACTGACTTGCCTAGTTACATAAACATTTAATTTTGTGTTCCTATAATTGTTGTTTTGTGGTCAGTTTAGTTAAACCCATAGGCTACCGAGAGTGTAATTTGACTTCATGCAGGGAAACTTAAAATGCCAAATATATGTGTATGTAGATTCATGCGTGACATAAGGAGCTGCATCCAGGGGTAGAAGAAAAGTATAGAATTGGAATTGTATGGCATGATAATCGAAGGCTAAGTAAAGATTAACAAAGAAAAAACATTAGCAATAATGAAATGTGACATTCAGTTGACAATTGATTTTCATTTATTGAAAGTATCCATAGGGTAGCCTTCATCTCAATAGACTGAAGGGACTTCCTTATCTCCTTTCCTTTATCTGCATTGTTATAATATAGTTAAGACAGACAGACAGACAGACAGACAGACAGATAGACAGATAGACAGATAGATAGATAGATAGATAGATAGATAGATAGATAGATAGATAGATAGATAGATAGATAGATAGATAGATAGATAGATAGATAGATAGATAGATAGATAGATAGATAGATAGATAGATAGATAGATAGATAGATAGATAGATAGATAGATAGATAGATAGATAGATAGAAATGTTTTCAGTCCCATGTGTACTTGATATATAATACCGTTAGATGGTGCTATATGCCAGTGCACGGTAGCCCACCTGAGGAACGCTTCTAATAACTGGGCGTGCCCTTATCATTACTGTATGTCTACCACATACACTTTTTATTATGACCAAATGTTGATTAACCATTATTATATTACGAAAACAACTAAATAAATATTTTGTTGGTATACTTTTCAAGATATTTTCGTTTGTTGTAGCCTTGGACTTGGCTATGAAAACATGGTTACTTCCGGTGTAATGTTCAGTTATTGCTGTGTGCGTCCTCATAGACGACTCGAGTATCGCGGGCGGCCTCTCTCGTACATTCCAGGGCGTCATTGCGCTCCATGTCCATTCAAAGGAAAGTCTTTAAAACTTAGTTTTTTTTGGCAAGTTGACATAATGGCAGGTATGACATCATTGGAGGCGGTTAAACGGAAAATAAAAACCTTGCAACAGCAGGCTGACGGTGCCGAAGAAAGAGCTGAAAGACTACAGAGAGAATTGGGCTTGGAGAGGAAAGCCAGAGAATCAGTAAGCATGTCATAAAAGATTTGCTGTTGTAAAATTGCTCAAAAATGTTTCAAATCCAGTGCAACAATGATATTAATTTTGCAATGTGTAATGTCCGATGGAGTGGCACAGCCTACACATGCATGGTGATGCAGGCAGCACTGACATAGCGGGATTCCTCCGACATCCCGTTGTGGTGTTTGGTACCTAACAAACTAACTGTGTCATGCTCATTACTTACGATACGCCAACTCTTGACAAATTCCCAGCTCGGGACGAATCGGATGATTTCCTCAAGTGTATAGTGTTCAGCTGTGGCGGTAGAGGACTTCAGGCCTTTTGATGGATTTCAATGATATTTTGTTACCATGCTTCTTATATCGTACCCCGTGATTATTTGTCTCTTAATTGATGGCCATGAAGTACAGATGTCTGTTACCACAAGCGGTTGTTCTTGTAGTGTTGTTAGGCCTACATTGTTTCATGGAACTGCATCACCCCCAATATTTTAATTTCCTATGGTAGGCTTCTTAATACACACTTTAGGACATATTGTAACCTGCTTCTGCTGACGAAGAAATGTCCCCTCGGGGATCAATAAAGTATACTCCTATCTATCTATCTATCTACCCATCTTAAAGATTACAATTGAGTAAATGAAACTCTTTTTGACTTAATTGCAGAACAACGTTTACTCAACTCTTTGAAACTCGTTCACTTAAGCAGGAAGGAACGTCAAAAGAAATGCTGCAACAGAGTTGAGGAACATCAATAACACAATGTTGTTAATTCTGTCAGCTATGTTTTAAACAAGGTTTCCATTATAAGGACAAGAGTGTCACACGTTCTAAAGAACAGAGGCCTCTGACCTATAGAAACAGGAAATACAGCCCACAATGCATTTGGAAGGTTAATTGCCCTCATCAACATAGTCACTTCAGAAGCTTCTTATATTATGTTGTTGGTAGTTTATTTAAAGGAAACTTTGGGGTGGGGTTTGAAAAACCACTAGATGATCTGATAAAGTTATCTTAATTTCACTGGCTAGTTTATATCTCCATTCACAACAGGAGATGGACTTTGATCCTGCGCACCACTCTTACAAGTGTTAGTATGTGATCAGGCCTCTGAGTGGTTAATCAGGTGTAAAGAAAGGGTAATGCCATTGCACATAGTCATAAACCAAGGTCAGATATGGTTGCCTTATGGTTTCCATGCAAAAAGTGTTTTTAAAGAGTGGCTGTGTTTTTAAAGAGTGGCTGTGTTTTTAAAGAGTGGCTGTGTTTTTAAAGAGTGGCTGTGTTTTTAAAGAGTGGCTGTGTTTTTAAAGAGTGGCTGTCCATATCCATTGTTTCTGCTATCAAATGTTCAGTTTTATTACTACAAAATCACACCTGTAGCGTTGCAGTTCTTCCGTATCAAATCTCTTATGAAAGAAGGTGGGAAGGTTCCATAACTTATTGTTAGTACTGAAGGTAAGCTATTTAGAACAGTAAGAGGAAAACCGTGATAATAAGTTACACCAGTCACCAGTCAAATAACAATTAAGCTAGAGGAGCCATTTTGGGAGATGAAAGCTGAACTTAATCGAATCTTCAGTTTTGGTCCACTGGGGACTCCTTCACTGGGGGTGTGTGTGTGTGTGTGGCCTTTGGCAGTGTAAACCTCTGTGGCACACAGTGACGACAGCCAGATCCTTGTTAATGTCCCCTCTGGGGTCTCATAATGAGGCTAGGTATTCAGCCTGTGCCAGCCATGAGCGTTGTTCTCATCACACAGTGTGTGGAGCGCAGCACAGCACAGGGGAATCCTCCTGGGAAGGCCCTCTTCTCTCCCCAACAGGTGCCACTGCCGTTAGCACCACTGGAATAGTAATTACCCAGACCTCTCACCTATAAATCACACAAGACACTGAGGTGGAAAAGTCACCAGCGTTTTTGATGTTGATATTTTGTGTGTCCATGAGAGTACTGTACATGTTTGTCTCAATACATACAGGTTTTGACAAGTTCTTCTCTTCTCTCCTCTCCTAGGCTGAGGCCGATGTCGCTTCCCTTAACAGACGTATCCAGCTGGTTGAGGAGGAGTTGGATCGTGCTCAGGAGCGTCTGACAACTTCCCTGACCAAGCTGGAGGAAGCTGAGAAGGCTGCTGATGAGTCCGAGAGGCATGTACTTATGGAGGACAGGGAGTTAGACCGTAGAGTAGACTGACTTTCTCTTGCCCTTTACTGTATTTGAAGTTGTTAGGGCCTTTAGCCTAAGGGCAGCTTTAGCCTAAGGGCAGCTTTAGCCTAAGGGCAGCTTTAGCCTAAGGGCAGCTTTAGCCTAAGTCATGACTTGCGGTGCCACTGACCAATTTCAACAAACACGAGCTGTTTCAGTCGAGACTGGGGTCCTGAATAAATGGGCCGTGACGCGAGGCTTTGTTTCCATTCCTTTGTTTGGTGTATAAACAGCCCCTCTGTGCTGCAAAGCCCAAATCCTGAACTCAATTGAGGCTGTAGGTCAGACCCTGTGTGGGCTAAGTCTGCCCTGTCTTCCTCAGTGCTACAGCAGTGCTGTGTTTTCCCCTCAGTCCCATAAGAAAGCTGTCAGGCTCAGGCCTTAACATTTAAAGGACATATTAAAGATTCACTGGGTGTACACTGCCCACCCAGGATCAGTCTTGGACTCAAACTATTGATCTGAGTCATTGAGTTACAGCACATTGATGCTATGATCCTTGGGATGGGTCTCTTTCTAATGTCTGTCTGTCTGTCTCTCTCTCTCCCTCCCTTCCCTCCTCAGAGGCATGAAGGTCGTTGAGAACAGAGCCTCCAAGGATGAGGAGAAGATGGAGCTGCAGGAGATCCAGCTGAAGGAGGCCAAGCACATCGCTGAGGAGGCTGACCGTAAATACGAGGAGGCGAGTCTCTCAGCTGCTGTCAGCTGTCTCTACAGCCTAGCCTCCCAACACCCTGCCTTTAACCTACACATCACCACACAATAACATAATGGGACACGCATATGATTGAGTCCACTTTGTAAAGCCAACATGGTGATGCATTAATCTCTACCCTGACACACCCCAATTCATCTAGGGTATATGTACAGTACACAGATGTATTGTGTGTGTATATACACAGCCATTTTTGTGTATAGGGTGTAACTCCTTGATGTGCTGAACCTAAAGGTTGCCCGTAAGCTGGTCATCATTGAGAGTGATCTGGAGCGTTCAGAGGAGCGTGCCGAGCTTTCAGAAGGGTAAGATCTAAAGCCCGCCTAACAGTAACACTGCCCTTAATTAACATGCATGAATGTAGTTCAACATTCTACTTCAACACCACGCCTGGCTCCAAGTTAACTGTTTATGTTCAATGTTTTGCTCGCGCCTGTTGTTGCATGTACTATTAATTTGCATGTTTTCCATGTTTTGAATGGCCATTTCCTTCACATCCACTAACAGACGGATTCGAAGAGCGGAGGACGAGCTAAGAGTTTTGGAACAAAGCTTAAAATCACTTACAGCTTCTGAAGCAAAGGTATTACAGACTAACAATGTGTTCTGTTAGGTCTATCTTTACAGACTTCATGTAAAGTCACTCTGCTGAATGAAGCCTCTTTCCTCGTTGCACCTTGCTCTGCTCTGCTATCTTCTCCGATGTTTGGCCTATCCTAAAACTACAACCTTTTACCTCGAACCTGGCAGGAAGAACCTGGCAGGAAGTGTGCAAGAATAACATATTTCACATGCAGTACTAACTAGCATTCTTAATCTGACCAACTCTGCATGATAAAAGGAATTTATAAAAGTTGCTTTGTAGTCTAATCTTCACCTCTGTTATTATTGTCACATTCCTGCTGTGTTGAGGCACTTTGTTCTCCTTCCTGTAGTTCCACTTTGTTCTCTTTCCTGTAGTTCCACTTTGTTCTCTTTCCTGTAGTTCCACTTTGTTCTCTTTCCTGTAGTTCCACTTTGTTCTCTTTCCTGTAGTTCCACTTTGTTCTCTTTCCTGTAGTTCCACTTTGTTCTCTTTCCTGTAGTTCCACTTTGTTCTCCTTCCTGTAGTTCCACTTTGTTCTCCTTCCTGTAGTTCCCCTAGTTCGTATTCATTTTGTTTTATTTCTTCCTGCTCTCCCTCTTTCCATCCTGCTTCCATTTCTCATTGGTGTCTCAATACCCCCTCCATTACGGCACACTTCTCTGGACCCTCTGCACCTTCTCCCATCTAACACCAGCAAATGCTCTGAGCTTGAAGAAGAGTTGAAAACTGTGACCAACAACCTGAAGTCACTGGAGGCCCAGTCTGAGAAGGTAGGTAGTCTGTTGCTGTGTTCAGGCATGCTGTCCAAATCCCAGCTCCTCCAGAGCCATGCTGGAGAATTAATGAAAGGAACCTGAAGACCCATTTACAGCAACACTTGGTTCATTGGCTGCCTCGCCTGGTTCACCAACTACTTCTCAGATAGAGTTCAGTGTGTCAAATTGGAGGGCCTGTTGTCCGGACCTCTGGCAGTCTCTATGGGGGTGCCACAGGGTTCAATTCTCGGACCGACTATTCTCTGTATATATCAATGATGTCGCTCTTGCTGCTGGTGACTCTCTGATCCACCTCTACGCAGACGACACCATTCTGTATACATCTGGACCTTTTATTGAACACTGTTAACAAACCTCCAAACGAGCTTCAATGCAATACAAGATAGGTACTTTATTGGTCCCCGAGGGGAAATTTCTTTGTCAAGCAGCTACAAAAAAAAACACAGGACAGGTGCAAAATGCCAGAACGAAAATACACAAAAGACAGATACATGATACATAGAGTGGCAGTATGACATTTTTTTTTTATACAAGAAGTCTGGAGTGCAAAAAAGCTATAAAAAGACATTGCATAGTATGGGTGGATGGCTGGATATGTACACTACATTGGTGGGTGGTGCATGGTTAACTATACTATACAGGTCGATGGCAGAGAAATACTTAAACAGCTAAAAGTGTGTATGATATAAGTGAGTGTTATAATAGTTTACTTAATATACAGACTGGTAAATTAACAGGTAAGTGAATATTTTGCATGGTTAAATTAACTACAGTTAAATATGCAGTTAGATTTACAGGTCAGTGAATATTTGCATGGTTACATTAACTGTACAGGTAAATGACAGGAAGAGATACTTAAATAGCTAAATGTGTGTATGATATAATTTGGGGTAATAATAGTAATTCCCTTAAAATACAGTCCTTAGTGCGCAGGGTTTAATTACAGATAAATGCACGTATTGCACATTCGATATACAGTTGAAGTCGGTAGTTTACATACACTTAGGTTGAAGTCGTTAAAACTAATTTTTCAACCACTCCACAGATTTCATGTTAACAAACTATAGTTTTGGCAAGTCGGTTAGGACATCTACTTTACGCATGACACAAGTCATTCTTCCAACAATTGTTTACAGACAGATTATTTTACTTATAATTCACTATATCACAATTCCAGTGGGTCAGAAGTTTACATACACTAAGTTGACTGCCTTTAAACAGACCTCCACAAGTCTGGTTCATCCTTGGGAGAAATTTCCAAATGCCTGAAGGTACCACGTTCATCTGTACAAACAATAGTACGCAAGTATAAACACCATGGGACCACGCAGCCGTCATACCGAAAGTATCTATATCCACAGTAAAACAAGTTCTAGACTCGACATAACCTGAAAGGCCGCTCAGCAAGGAAGAAGCCACTGCTCCAAAACCGCCTTAAAAAAGACAGACTACGGTTTGCAACTGCACATGGGGACAAAGATCATACTTTTTGGAGAAATGTCCTCTGGTCTGATGAAACAAAAATAGAACTGTTTGGCCATAATGACCATCGTTATGTTTGAAGAAAAAAGGGGGAGGCTTGCAAGCCGAAGAACACCATCCCAACCGTGAAGCACGGGTGTGGCAGCATCATGTTGTGGGGGAGCTTTGCTGCAGGAGGGACTGGTGCACTTCACAAAATAGATGGCATCATGAGGAAGGAAAATTATGTGGATATATTGAAGCAACATCTCAAGACATCGTCAGGAAGTTAAAGCTTGGTCGCAAATGGGTCTTCCAAATGGACAATGACCCCAAGCATACTTCCAAAGTTGTGGCAAAATGGCTTAAGGACAACAAAGTCAAGGTATTGGAGTGGCCATCACAAAGCCCTGACCTCAATCCTATAGACAATTTGTGGGCAGAACTGAAAAGGCGTGTGCGAGCAAGGAGGCCTACAGACCTGACTCAGTTACATCAGGAGGAATAGGCCAAAATTCACCCAACTTATTGTGGGGAGCTTGTGGAAGGCTACCCGAAACGTTTGACCCAAGTTAAACAATTTAAAGGCAATGCTACCAAATATTTATTGAGTGTATGTAAACTTCTGACCCACTGGGAATGTGATGAAAGAAATAAAAGCTGAAATAAATCATTCTCTCTACTATTATTCTGACATTTCACATTCTTAAAATAGTGGTGATCCTAACTGACCTAAAACAGGGAATTTTTACTAGGATTAAATGTCAGGAATTGTGAAAAACTGAGTCTAAATTTATTTGGCTAAGGTGTATGTAAACGTCCGACTTCAACTGTACTAAAAGCAATGAAAAAAGATACAACTGACAGGATACTAATATGCATTCCTGAGTGAATGACTACGTATGACCAAGAATTACTTGCAATATTACATGTGATATGATATAATAACTGTACAAGAATATGTATATACAGACCTGAATGAATAAATAAGTCCTGAGTGAATGAGTGATTACAGACCAGAGTTACTCACGGATGGATGCATAATCGTTAAACTAGGTCCTAACACCCCAACCGTTCCAGGTCTATGTTGCCGACGGCACGGCACCCCGGTGGGGCATTATATAGTCTAATAGCCACCGGCAGCTAGGACCTCCTGTAGCGCTCTCTGGCACACCGTGGTGGGATCAGTCTGTGACTGAAGGTGCTCCTCTGCGTCATAACTATGGCATGCAAAGGGTGGGTGACGTTGTACATGATGGCCAGCAGTTTGGCCAGGATCCGTCTCTCCGCCATCTCCTCTAGAGTGTCAAGGCTAATCCCCAGAACAGAGCTAGCCTTCCTGATCAGCTTATTTACACGAGAAGCATCACCAGCTTTTATGTTGGCGCCCCAGCACACCACTGCAAAAAAGATGGCACTGGCCACCACAGACTGGTAGAAGGTATGCAGTAGTTTACTGCACACGTTGAAGGACCTGAGCCTCCTCAGAAAGTAGTCGGCTCTGGCCCTTTTTTTTTTACAGGGCCCCGGTGTTACCGGCCCATTCCAGCCTGTTGTCCATATGGACTCCCAGGAACTTGTATGACCCAACCATTTCAGAGCAGCTTTCTGATCACTGCACCTGTAAATAGTCCACCCCAACTACCTCATCCCCATACAAGCAAATGCAGACTAATATTTTTGCTCATTCGCACCCCAGTATCTCTGCCGGCACCAAAGGCATATTTGCACATCATCTGCACATTTATCACTCCAGTGTTAATGCTAAATTGTAATTATTTTGCCACTATGGTCTATTTATTGTCCTACCTTCCTAATCTAACTACATTTTCACACTGTATATAGATTTTCTATTGTGTTATTAACAGTTACATTTGTAACTCTGTTTCTGGTCGCACTGCTTTGCTTTGTCTTGGCCAGGTTTCAGTTGTAAATGAGAACTAGTTGTCAACTGGCCTACCTGGTTAAATAAAGGTGAAATAAAACCTACCTGGTTACATAAAGGTGAAATAAGAAAATTGTATACAGTATCTGACATACAAATTGCATCAAAGGTTAGTCTAACTTTGTACTGTAGATGAAAGGCAAATTAACCTTCCAGTATTTTTTGTCTGGCAATTGAATGTAAACTTATTGTATCTTGTTAGAACTGTATGATAAAACAATGTCATTTGATTTAAAGTCTTTGTTTTCCTATATATTTATATTTATTGTAGACTGGTGGGGGTGCAAAGATTATCTGTGGGTAAGATGCATGACTCCTGTTTCTGCTTCTTTTGGTCCACAGTACTCAAATAAGGAGGATAAATATGAGGAGGAGATGAAGGTCCTCACCGACAAGCTGAAGGAGGCAAGTTTCACACACCCCCCCCCCCCCCCCGGTACTGTAGGCCTGTACAGCACAGTATTTAAAGACTGTCTGATTCTTAGGAACCTCTCTCTACCACAGGCTGAGACTCGTGCTGAGTTTGCTGAGAGATCAGTAACCAAGCTTGAGAAGAGCATTGACGACTTGGAAGGTATTACATTTTTGCTGTTAATTTCAAAACAGTACTTTGGCCTGTTTGGAGTAGGCCTATATTTTAGTGTCAGTTGGTCTCATTCATGGTCATTCGGTAAGTGTCTATACTTTTGAAATATCTTCAACAAGAAGAGGAAATCATCTTCCCTTCTATTCTACACCTCATTGATCTAATCTTGGCTAACTCTTATTTATCTTTTGAGCAACACGTCAGTCTACTTCTGGGTTACAGTGGAAATGACATTGGTAGTTGGCCATTTGACTCTATGTTTAAGATTGTTCATAGATTTGGTTGCTTTTACCTGTTTATCTTCAACAATCAAGTTACATTGCATCTGCTCAATGAGAATGGGCTTTTAGTCACAGTAAGGGAAATGCTGCCCTACAGCTGCTGATTCCAGTAAATCATCCATCTGTTGGTTAAAGAATGTCTCATGAGGCTGTCATAGTAATTAGTAGGGCTGAGGAAGCAGCCATATGGTAATAACATCTCTGACCTGACCAGCTCCAGTAATATGATCACTATTTCTTGATGATGCTGAGGAATCTGTCATGGCCTCAATCACATTTCTGTTCTGTCCTCTTCTGGTATAACGTTTTTTTCCTTTTCCACTCTGTCCATCTGTCTCCCTCTCCCTCCGGGGTCTTGCTGATGACCTGGACACCCTTCACCCTCCTTCCCACGCACCCCTCCTTCCCACGCACCCCTCCTTCACGCACCCCTCCTCTCTTTTGGTGTACTTGGCCCACATCCCAATAGATGAGTTGTATGCCCAGAAACTGAAGTACAAGCCCATCAGCGAGGAGCTGGACCACACCCTCAATGACATGACCTCCATGCAATTCTTCAACTGCGCTGCCTGCTTGTGCCTCTGTCGCCTCCTCCTTGCACCTCACCTCCCCATTGTCCAGCCATCACACCCTTCTGTTCTGTCTCTGATATTCTCCATCCATCTGCTGTTTCTGTTCATACAAAATAAAGTGATTACTGTTAGGAAGCAGTTATATATTTTTATACACAAGGTAGTCTTAAGGTCATAGTCAAAGGATAGTCTTATGAGTGATTGTATATTGTGTCTGTAAGTACTGGCCAATTATTAGGTAAGTGTTTAAGCTCACTCAGTGGTTTCCTCTCTCACACTCGGGTGTGGTTGTGAGGACATTCTCTCCATGATGGTCACAGTATCCATTTTAGCAGTACAGTACGTGAACCTGGAGACAGAATTTTTTTACATCAAGGAAAAGTCATCTTAATTTGTTTCAGTATTTGAAATGTACATTGTTAAACCAATGAAATTAATGTCTTAATTTCAAAATATTCAGTATATGCGAGGTTTCAATGCGAGTCTTAAACTGTTTCTCCATGTAGTCAATGTGCTTTGTGTCTCTTCTGTACCTTTTTAAAGTGTAGCTCACTTATTTCTACTACTAACAAGGTCTACTTCTGTATGGAAGAAGGGCCCCATGCGTCCCCTGTCAAGTACCTTTTTTGCTCTGTGATAACCCCAGTTGAGGGTGAACTGAACAATCTACAATCAGGTTGCTTTTTGAAGGTGGCTTTTTGTCCCGTGCCCCTTTGGCATCCAAGCAAATGCAGACTATTTGTCAAACCAAAGCTGTACGAAGAACAACACGTATGACCGAGATGTTTAGTCAAGTGACTCTTCTCATGACCTCTCCGAAAGGTCTTCATGTGGTTGAGTAGTAGTTGCAGTACGTTGTCTGTATCCCTCCCTGACAATGCCTCACAGTGGGGCATTGTGGCTCTAGCCTGTGCTGTGGCTCTAGCCTGTGCTGTGGCTCTAGCCTGTGCTGTGGCTCTAGCCTGTGCTGTGGCTCCAGTAGTGCTGGTGTGTTGCTATGTGTGTCCCCCCCCCCTATGACATCAGGTAGTGGTCCTCCATATAAGGCTGGAATTTCAGCTTTTTATACTGCCTTAGTTACACCTATCAGACTTTAAGCAGGATCCGTACATGCCTTCTTGTGCTGGAAGGTATATTTAGGCAGTGAGTAGAGCCCACTAGGCGAAAGTAGTCTGGAAATGTATTACAGGTATTATCCACCTCTGATAAATGTTCGTATCTCCAGAGGCATTCCACCCATCACTTCCTCTGTTAATGTAGAGTACTTTCTATGCTATGTAATTGATACATTACCTTTATGTATAATCAGGTGTGAAGTGATCCCACATGAAGCGTACTTTTGAGCCCTCTAGTCTGTCACTGCACTGATTTCCTCTCTCTCTTTCCTACCTGCTCTCTGACTGTCAAGATCACCTCTACCAGCAACTTGAGAAAAACCGCCTTCTCTCTAACAAACTGAGAGTGGCCTTGAATGAGGACTAGACAGTGTGAATGTTTAATCTATTTAATTAATGAGTTTATGTACAGTATATAAATGATAATGCTGTGTAAGAAAGGTGTGTGTGTGTGTGTGATGCTAATTATACTGGAGATTGGTGTTACTGCTGGGATTATCTCTATAATCTGTGTATTTACTGTATACTGACATACAACCAGGTAGTATAAACAGTATTGTTAAGGCTTGCTACCTGCATGATTACTGCCATAGCATAGTCACAGCAGTTGAGTTTTTTTCTCTAAAATTGAAAGTGTGTTGCTTTTGTTAGCCAATTATGTAGTCCTAACAGTACGATTAGATTTATTTTGCGTGTTGTGTGATGATAGCTTGGATTTTAATATTTTGTTTTATTTGGTGTCTAACAGAGAAACTGGCACATGCTAAAGAAGAGAACCTTGATATGCACCAGATGCTGGACCAGACTCTAATGGAACTAAATAACATGTGAAAGCCTGATTTACCCACTGCTTTGAGCTTTATGTATTTGCACTTTGCTTGCCATGAGCCCTCATCCCATTCCATCCCATGGTGAGGAACACATAACCAGATTATTTTGAGGAACACATAACCAGATTATTTTCCTTTTTGCACCGTCCTGCTTTCTGCGAAACTCAACAAGGGAGCAGATCTAAGAGAAAGGTACAACATTTCCTTAATGAAGCCCAAAATGAGAAACAGTTTTTTTTTTTTTTTTGCCAGCTGATTTATAATGTCAGCGTTTTGTAATCATTGACATTAGTTTGCTTTTGACAAGTTATCAGGTGAAATTATGTGTAATTTGCTACAAAGGTTGTTTTGGGGTCATTCCAGCAATTCAGTGCCTTTTGAGAAAGATTTTATTTCATAATTTTAACGTTCTGTCAAAAAGAACATATGTTCAACTTAATTAAAAACAAGTTATCATAAGGTTAAAAAAAGTGATTAAGTGCTATATAAAGTAACAAGGTTGACAATTGTATCTTAAATCAGCCATAAATTCCCTTGTGACAGGAAGGTTGTAGCGTTGCAACAGGGAGAGGCAATTGAATGCAAGCTTCACAAATTACATTGTTAACATTTGTAGCCTGTCTATCTGTAGTTAACAGGGTTGATGTGTTCTGCTTGACCCACTCTATCTTCCACAACAAAACAAGGAAATAAGAGTAGAACCAGCTCACCTGCTTTATACACTATGGTTTGAATCTATTAGACGTTCAATGTTTCTTTTGACTAGTTTCACCATATTAGAATTAAGTTCATGTAACAGGGTTGACCTTTAAAATGAGGGACATTTTTTATTTTTCCTTTAAAATGAATCACATGAAATGCATAATCTTCAGAAATGTTGGGGTTAGGTGGATTTAAAAACTTCCTGAAAGTCAGAGGATACACAGAGGCAATCAGAATTCTCCATGTAGTCTATATTGTAGGGGACTTTATTGAACACAACAGGCTTCTATTTCAACTTAAAATATCGAAGGGATGCCAAAGGCACTCATTTCGTGGGACAACCCTTGTATCTGCGTTTGATTCATTTCGTTGATATACTGACATTATTTAGATTGTTTGGTGCCAATATTAAGCCTTGGCTAAAAAGGGATCTACTTAGTATATTTATTTTGAGCCTTTAACTCGTTACAAAAATGCATGGCAACATTTATCTAGCAAAATGCATTCCTGTTCCCTTTTCCATCTTGTCTAGAAATATGACTCAATCATGTGGTTGTGCCTCGTTTGTTTTATTAAATGTAGATGTTTTAAATGTATATCATATCTGAAATGTATAAAACCTCAGAGATTTTCTAAAGAGTGGAGTATTTTTTTTTTTTGGTGTATTCCTGAAATCAGTTTTTATTTATATATATATATATATATATATATATATATATATATATATATATATATATATAATTACTGTTTCTAGTAAGTTCCCATTTGATCATATTGTAGGATGTATAAAAAATGCTTAATTTTTATGTGATTACATAGCTTTAACTAATTCCAGAAGTTAATCTTTTCAGCTTTCGTGTTGAATTGAGAAGTTTAGGGAATAAAGTGGTCCCCTTAAACACTGCTGCATTATCAACCTTGTTTAACCCTCAGCTCAATGTGTGTTTTACAGAACAAATTCACAATTCCTGACATTTAATCACAGTAAAAATTCCCTGTCTTAGGTCAGTTAGGATCACCACTTTATTTTAAGAATGTGAAATGTCAGAATAATAGTAGAGAGAATTATTTATTTCAGCTTTTATTTCTTTCATCACATTCCCAGTGGGTCAGAAGTTTACATACACTCAATTAGTATTTGGTAGCATTGCCTTTAAATTGTTTAACTTGGGTCAAACGTTTCGGGTAGGGTTAGGGTTACACATTTTCTATAGGATTGAGGTCAGGGCTTTGTGATGGCCACTCCAATACCTTGACTTTGTTGTCCTTAAGCCATTTTGACAACTTTGGAAGTATGCTTGAGGTCATTGTTCATTTGGAAGACTCATCTGCGACCAATCTTTAACTTCCTGGCTGATGTCTTGAGATGTTGCTTCAATATATCCACAATTTTCCTTCCTCATGATGCCATCTATTTTGTGAAGTGCACCAGTCCCTCCTGCAGCAAAGCACCCCCACAACATGATGCTGCCACCCCCGTGCTTCACGGTTGGGATGGTGTTCTTCGGCTTGTAAGCCTCCCCCTTTTTCCTCCAAACATAACAATGGTCATTATGGCCAAACAGTTCTATATTTGTTTCATCAGACCAGAGGACATTTCTCTAAAAAGTACGATCATTGTCCCCATGTGCAGTTGCAAACCGTAGTCTGTCTTTGTTATGGCGGTTTTGGAGCAGTGGCTTCTTCCTTGCTGAGCAGCCTTTCAGGTTATGTTGATATAGGACTCGTTTTACTGTGGATATAGATACTGTTTCCTCCAGCATCTTCACAAGGTCCTTTGCTGTTGCACTGGGATTGATTTGCACTTTTCACACCAAAGTACGTTCATCTCTAGGAGACAGAACGCGTCTACTTCCTGAGCGGTATGACGGCTGCGTGATCCCATGGTGTTTATACTTGCGTACTATTGTTTGTACAGATGAACGTAGTACCTTCAGGCGTTTGGAAATTGCTCCCAAGGATGAACCAGACGTGGAGGTCTACAATTTTTTCTTTTCTGAGGTCTTGGATGATTTTCCCATGATGTCGAGGAAAGAGGCACTGAGTTTGAAGGTAGGCCTTGTAATACATCCACAGGTACACCTCCAATTGACTCAAATTATGTAAATTAGCCTATGAGAAGCTTCTAAAGCAATGACATCATTTTCGGGAATTTTCCAAGCTCTTTAAAGGCACAGTCAATTTAGTGTATGTAAACTTCTGACCCACTGGAATTGTGATATAGTGAATTATAAGTGAAATAATCTGTCTGTAAACAATTATTGGAAGAATTACTTGTGTCTTGCACAAAGTAGATGTCCTAACCGACTTGCCAAAACTATAGTTAACATGAAATCTATGAAGTGGTTGAAAAATGAGTTTTAATCACTTCAACCTAAGTGTATGTAAACTGACTTCAACTTTACATATATTACAGCCTTATTCTAAAATGTATTAAATAGCTTTTTTCCATTATCAATCTACACACAATACCTCATAATGACACATCAACAACAAGAGGAGGAGTACTAGATAGATAGATAGGTACTTTAACAGTGTCATTCAAGCCTTGGATCTTTTCAAGGAAGATCCTCTCATTTTCAAACCTGGTAGGTGCCATGTAAGAGTTGTGGCTGTCAATCAAATGGACAAATTTCATCCTATGTATTTTACAAGTTTTGCAATTTTTGTTGTAAGTTTTATAATTTTAATAAGAAGGGATGCATAGTAAACTGGCCTTATGTGGATAACTCCTATAAGTGGGCAGGAGGTGGCTTTGTCTCCACTGTGGGAGACCTGCTCCTGTTTGGCAATGCTCTGCTCTACAACCACCTGAAGGATGGCGCAGACCTCCTGCCTGGCTTCCTCAAACCAGAAACAGCCCAGGCTCTGTGGGCCCGGTGGACAAGATAGAGGCCTCCTGGGATAAGGATGGGCTGTATGCACAGGCCTGGCTGGTGGTGGAGAAGGAGCAGAAGTATGGCCAGTGCAGGAGCCACAGACATTATGTCTCACTCACAGGGAGCCCAAAGGACTGACTACAGCCCTACCTCAGGGAACAGTGGTGACCATCATCACGAACGTGCGGTCTGTGGGACTTGACAGCACAACACAGAAGATCGCCCATGAATTTGACAAAGCCAGAGGCTAAGTTCATATTGTTTATAATATAGAAGCTTAAAACTACGGCAAAGTATCAATGCACTGCACTATTGTCTCCGATGGGTGAATGATTTATCAACAGCACTTGAATTTGAAACTTTTTATCCGTTGTTCTACATTGGTGAGAATTGAATAATAAGTCATTCGTTTGGTAGTAATGTTGTCAATCTTGATGAAAAGAAGTGACAACCATTCTCACCTTTGTGCAATTGACAGACTTGTCAGCACTAGGTGGCAACAGCCTACTGCTTTTCTAGAAATAGGAACCAGTGACTTCTGAAGTTACACTGCGAAGGGTATTTTCTCATTTGGGCAAAAGTCTGACCTATCGCCTCCATCCTCTTCTCTGTGACCTGGAAACCGATAAGTGGTCGAGGAGTGTGTCAATTCGTTAGTAGGCAAACGGAAGACGTCCTCCCCTCCTCGATATCCTCCTTTTGGCGAGGAAGCACAAGTGTATCCTACTTATCCTTTTATCTATATGTCTTGCATAACTAACTTAATTTGTATTTATCACTTTACACATTTGTTTTGGGATCCACCCGTCAACGTCATTTGCCTCATGATGCAAGTGGAGAAGGCGCTTCTGGGCTTGTTTGACATTGCAGCTGACAGTGCAGGCGACTGCCGACTGACTGATCTACAAATCACCTTGTATCATAAATAACTACTCATTATTATTTATAAGTCAGTCAGTCACAATTAACCCATTGGAGGTCAGAGGGGCAGGACCTCTGGATTTACTCATCCAATAGATTTTGAGAAGGAGACGAGGAGAGAGGACACGAGGAGTATGCAATTGAGATCTTGCCATAGTATTTTCAATGCTGATAAGTACCTCAATTGTTTAACCTACTTTTTCTCTACTTCAGCAAATCAATTGTAGTTCATGCTGGGTGAAAAGAGCATGATGTTAATGAGAGACTTGAAACTAGGTCTTCTGACTACAGCCAGTAGTTTACATTAGGTCTTAAGTACTCTGATCAAATTGTTTGGGTCAAATTGTTTCCTGAATCGAAATGGAATTGACCCCAAGCCTGGTCAGTGGTGAAGTACTTCAGTAAAAATAGTTTTTGGGTATCTGTACTTACTTTACTATTTATTTCTTTGACTTCACTACATTCCTAAAGAAAATAATTTACTTTTTACTCCATACATTTTCCCTGACACACAAAAGTACTCGTTACATTTCGAAGCTTAGCAAGACAGGAAAATGGTCCAATTCACACACTTATCAAGAGAACATCCCTGGTCCTCCATACTGCCTCTGATCTGGAGGACTCACTAAACACACATGCTTTGTTTGTAAATGGTGTCTGAGTGTTGGAGTGTTCCCCTGGCTATCTGTAAATGATGTCTGAGTGTTGGAGTGTTCCCCTGGCTATCTGTAAATGATGTCTGAGTGTTGGAGTGTTCCCCTGGCTATCTGTAAATGATGTCTGAGTGTTGGAGTGTTCCCCTGGCTATCTGTAAATGATGTCTGAGTGTTGGAGTGTTCCCCTGGCTATCTGTAAATGATGTCTGAGTGTTGGAGTGTTCCCCTGGCTATCTGTAAATGATGTCTGAGTGTTGGAGTGTTCCCCTGGCTATCTGTAAATGATGTCTGAGTGTTGGAGTGTTCCCCTGGCTATCTGTAAATGATGTCTGAGTGTTGGAGTGTTCCCCTGGCTATCTGTAAATAAAAAGAAAAACAAGAAAATGGTGTCGTCTGGTTTGCTTAATATAAGGAATCTGAAATTATTTATACTTTTAGTTTTACTTTTGATACTTATTTTTAAAACCAAATACTTTGAGACTTTTACTCAAGTAGTATTTTACTGGGTGACTTTTACTTGAGTAAATTTTCTATTAAGGTATCTTTACTTTTAATCAAGTATGACAATTGGGTACTTTTTCCACCACTGTGCATGTATGACTGGAATCGTGGCAACTTTGCTTTGCTCTGGGCGTCTTAATGACATTCCTCCTGCCTCAACACTTCCAGCATGCTTGTAAATATTGTTCTATGGACTCTATGACTCTATGAAAACCGTTAGCATGTTATCAGTTTTTATTACCTACCTAGCTAACATTCCCATTGTAGTTAGGGTTTTAGCTAACATTAGGATGATAACCTTCAGACTTATTTATTTATCAAAAATGTTTTAGATTAAATATCCTTTGAATGTTCTCCTAACATTCACTAAAATGTTGTGCACAACATCTGTAACAACCACCACAGAGCATTCCCCAAAATGGCTGTAATAATGGCTGGAATGGAGTACATGGAATGGTATCAAACACATCAAAGATGTTGTTTCCATGTGGTTGATCCCGTTCCATTGACTCCATCCCAGACAGTATTATGAGCCGCCGTACCCTCATTAGCCTCTGAAATAAATATGGAAAATAATGATTTGATGAAATATTGAATTTGGCCTCCGCTATTAGCCCATAGAAACACACTGAATAACAGACTCATACATGGACAAACAAATAGTCAAAAGGAAGTTTGTTTTAAAGTGTCTTTCCTCTATCTGAGAGATATTAGAAAGATCAGGAAATTATTATATATACATTTTTTACCCATATTTAACACCAAATAATTGTCACTAAACCACTGGTGCCTGGGCTGCCTTGTAGAGCGAAACTGAGAAAACCAAGGTGTTTGTGGGAAGTCTCATCTTTTCATAGAATGGTCATATTTGTTTTCTAGGCCAAACCGTTCGGATGCAACAGACGTTTTTGTGAGAAGACCCATTTTCGGGATGTCTCCTGCTCTGACGACATCGTTGTAGCTCGGCCACCTTCCACTGCAGATGTGTAAGGCCGTCATCGGTGGATGTGGTGGATTGAGATGCAGCCCATGCAAAAAAAACTGATATCTCTAGCTTAAACAGACAGATTTTGATAGGTAATTTTTTATTATGCTAATTATATTTCCGCAGACATCGACTCTAGGTTAATATGTTCTTTAAAAGTTTCCAGAATTTTTCATTAGGTTGTGGGAACAGTCTGGTGGCAAGATTGTTGGGACATCACAAAATATATGTTCCCAAAAACCAAAAACTGTTAACGATTCTACTACAGTATGTTTCTTTTAGGGTGCAAAAACATTCACTTGATGTTGCAATAATGTTCCCAGAACACGAATATGGTCTATCAGGACTAAATTTAGGAGTTATTCAAATGTTTCTATCCTCTTCATATGCTGTGTACTTGTAACACTGTATTTTAGGATTTTCTTAATTCATCACTGGTTGAAAGTATAAAGTGTGATTTTCGTTGGATAGAGCTTCCTTGTTCTGTCGTCTGTGTTCTGATGGACATATTTGACTGAAAAAAAAACACAAGGCCACAGCTATCCCCTGGTGGTGCAGATTATCCACATATGAAGTGTAAGAAAGATTATGTCTTTATATCATCTACAATACAATTCTCAAATGTGTATTACATCTGGAAAGAAAGATCATGGGAATGCACTGTATTCCAAACTGCTTTAATGAGCTGTAAATGTGCATGCTGAGAATGTTGTGGTAATTTTATAAAGTGTATATTGTGTGAACATCAATGGAATATTATGTTAAATCTAAATTAAATGAGTTCTGGGAACGTTCTTGTAATACCAGGTGAATGGTTTTTTTGCAACTTTAAAGAAACATTGTATGATCATATGTACAACTGGACAGTGTTTGTGTTTTGGGAACATATATTTTGTGATGTCCCCACAATGTTCCCACCAGACTGTTCCCATAACCAGTGGTGGAAAGTACTTAAGTAATAATACTTTAAAGTACTACTTAAGTAGTTTATTTTGGTATCTGTACTTAACTTAACTATTTATATTTTTGACAACTTTTACTGTTACTTCACTACATTTTCCCCCAAAACGATGTACTTTTCACTCCATACATTTGCAACGACACCCAAAAGTTCTCGTTGCAAATGCAGGACAGGAAAATTAACGCATCCCTGGTCATCCATACTGCCTCTCATCTTGCGCTCCCTAATAAACACACATGCTTCATTTGTAAATGATGTCCGAGCGTTGGAGTGTGCTCTTGGCTATCCGTATATAAAAATAAATAAAACAATTGTAAAAGGAATTTGAAACTTTTACTTTTGATATTTAAGTATATTTGTGCAATTATATTTGCTTTTGATACTTCAGTATATTTAAAACCAAATACTTGAGACTTTTACTCAAGTAGTATTTTACTGGGTGACTTTCACTTTTACTTGAGTCATTTTCTATTAAGGTATCTTTACTTTTACTCAAGTAGGACAGTTGGGTACTTTTCCCACCACCCACCGCTGCCCACGACCTAAATGAAACATTCTGGGAACCTTTAAAGAACAGATTACATTCTGGGAATGTTCTTATAATACCAGGTGAATACTAAACGAAACATTGTACGTAGAATAATGGACCGTTTTTGTGTTATGAGAACAGTTGCCGCGACGTTGCCGCGACCTAACAAATGATCTGTGAAACTTCACAGAGCCAATTTTGGTTTGCTGGGTAGGCTGTTTTGGAGGTCCAATAAAATACTATTGATATATTGTCACATTGATCAAATAACCTGATTGAAGTGGATTTAAGAAGTGACATCAATAAGGCATCATGGCTTTCACCTGGATTCACCTGGTCAGGAAATAATATGTTTTGTACACTCAGTGTACATTGTAGATAGGAAAATGTAGTTATTCAGAATATATATCACAAACATTAAAAGTTAAAATACACCTATGTCAGAGATAAAAGTCAAGATAAGTGCAAAGGCTTTTAATCATACTTACTATGTAATGTTTCAATAGGCCTACTACTTTTTGAAACAAGATTGTCTAAATGTCAGTCATGTAGCATAATCGGGAATAGCTATAGTTAACCTACTGTATCTATATCTATGAAGATGTTTCTTTACGTAAAAAGTTTACTGTTGATTGACAAATGGTTTAGACAATTGAGAAGTGTAACTTTTGAGAAGTGTAACTTTAAAAACACAACTATAATAAACTTTTGATTTCACCTAATTTTAACATTCTTTCATGTTCAACTTCAACTTCATCTCAAGAGGTTAAATATAAAAATATATAGTAAGTGCCTATTAAGTTTAAAATAAAGTAACAGAGAACCTTAACATGGCTAGATGTGTTCTTAAATCAGCCATGAATCCCCTGGTGACAGGGGGAATGGAAGCCTGTTGTGTGCAACAGGGAGGGGCAACTGAATGAAAAGCTTCACAATTTGTTCTATTATTAAAAAATGTCTAGCTTGTCTGTCTATTGGTAACAGGGTTGACGTGTTATGTTTGACACGCTCAGTTTTCCACAACAAAACACCAGAAAATGGCCAAAAAGATATAACCGTTTTTCTTTTAATGAATATTTCATGGAACGACCCAGTGACATGTATCAAAGTAGCCTTTGACCATCCAGGAACTGGAACTGTACGCTGTCCTGCTATCACTGTGATGTTATCGCGAGGAACACTGATGATGCTTCTGGGGGGTGGGTGGCATGAACAAGCTCTTGATGATTCCTATTAAAACGTCAATTTCATTGTGAGATATAGTTTGTTGCCTCGCATCTGTGGATGACGCGGGATCACAATTTTAGCACCTGGACAGTTCCTGGTCCAGGTGCGATTTGTGCACTAGAATGCCCTCCTTCCGTTACAAAGATGCCATGATCTGAATACGTGGATAGTGGTGGACATTTAATAGCATCTTGGTGAAGGATGATGCTTGCAGTAAGGATCGGGGTTTGTATTCTAAGCAGCAGCACGGGTGCTCGGCCAACGCATATCTGGAGAGGAGAGCAGCAGCCTACACACAGCAAGACCCGAGCCTCGCTCACACTGATCATTGACAAGGGAGACCTTCATCATCATTAGGAGGGCATGGGAGTCACGATCATACTTTCAACAATGTAGAGCTTAAAAGGTATGTTTATTTGTCAGAAAAGCATATTTATCAATTATTTCGATACTTCCCGCCTGTGACTTCCTCTGCTTTATCCATTCCTTCCACTTTTGTTTTATTGGCGTCTTAAAGACCACAATAATTGTCTTATTCGTGCTGTATATTTTGTATTGCACTATTGATGGCTTTGCTAAATGATCAGGAAAATATTGAATAAAGCCTTTTATCTATAGTTGCTACTGTGTAGTAGCGAACTATAAATATGTTCTTCCACGTGCTTTGAACCAGAATAACTAACAGTCATTGTAGAAAGCTGTCCAAGGCCTTGTGTGTGAACAGTAATGAGGACATAGTAGCCTTCATCTGTTTAGCAGGGATCAATGTTGACAAGTCTTTGAGGTAGAACCCTGTGTTTGTTGGGGGAACCTCGAATGTAGGATAGATCTTGGGTTCTGACTGAGGAGGTGGATACTGAAATGTGTAAACTGGGTGGTTCAAGCCCTGAATTCTGATTGGATGACAGCCGTGGTATTAGTGGGTGTGGTGTATGGCCAATATACCACAGGCTAAGGGCTGTATCCAGGCACTCTGCCTTGCATCATGCATAAGAACAGCCCTTAGCTTTGGGATATTGGCCATATACCACACCCCCTCCAGAATATTGGGAAGTGAAGGGTTTGAACAATATGAAATGGTTGCCCTGCTGTATCTCAAACTGTGCACACCATTTGAAAATCAAGTAATTATTGGCTTTATGGGGGAATGCAATAACTAGTGTGTGTTGGAGAACAACATGGATAATATGGCAGCAGTTCATTTACAGCCTGATAGAGATATATTTTATTTTGATGATGAGTATAAAGTAGTGTAAGTATTTACTCAAGTTTTATTCAATATATATTCTGCATGTTTCCTGAGAGCTTACCTTAAATAACTACCTTGTCTGATGGGTTGTCAAGTCAAGTCCAGCCCTTGATCTATGGCCACATCCATTATTAGGAACTGGGATTGACTGGTTTCTTTAAAAATAAGAAATCCTGCACACAGTAACTCCAATGTTTTCTATTTAAATCATTGTCTTTTCTGCACAGCAAGAACAACCTTTCCACCACATAGCCTGTTCTATTGCCTGTTCTATTGCCTGTGCTATTGCCTGTGCTATTGCCTGTGCTGTGACCAGGTGTTCTATTTTCTGTAGGTACCAGCACTATTTCTTCTTGGCCATTGCAGTGATGCAATATTACACTCTAGCTCTTGAATGACATCTAATCTGCTGTGCTGTGTACTTCATTCTGTTCTGCTATAGGTCCAAATGCTGACTCCTCATCACATCAGCTCAGGTTTTTCCTTTGCCCTGACTTCATACAACACTCTGCAAACTAACCTCTCCTCTCTGCCCGGCATTTAAATGACTGATGCTTTGAGTAAACAACCTCTACAGCCCATGCTGCTTACTGATATGTGTTTATATTGCTGCTGACAACTTCATCATGTTTTCAAGCTATTCGGATGAATATAGATTGTTAAAGCATCTAGAATTCCTAGAACATTTAATGAACATGATATTCAAAATAAATAGTAAAGTATAATGAACAAGTGTTCATACATGATATGTTTTCTAACCTTTCTCCCCAGGTGTGGTGTGAGCTAAGTCTCTACTCTGGAGTAACAACCGTGTCAACGTCCATTCACAGAAACAATACAGCAACATGAGCAAGTAAGTAAAACATCAACGTACCAAATTAACTCTGATGTCCCTATTTGTTTAACACATCGTAACCTCTCACTATATTGTCATGACTGGCCGCTATGAACACACACAGGTTTTGCGCCGGAACACCCAGCATGGCCTCAGCTGATTATGAGAACAGCCACTTTGTATTTCCTCATGCCCTTCCAGCCAAGGACTTTGAGCCTGAGCAGCAGGGGAGCTGAGTTAGCCTTAGCTAGGCTCTCCAAGAGAACAATCACCAGTCACCAGTCTGCCTCTGTTGCAGGAGGGGTGTTCACTTGTCATCCTCTCTTATTAATAATTATACTCTGTGGTCCCCAGACAGCCTCTGCATCCTGATGACAGCCCTGGTTATGGCCAAGGAAGCGGAGGGAGATGGGGGTGAGGTGGGAGGAAGATGGTGGGTGAGGTGGGAGGAAGATGGTGGGTGAGGTGGGAGGAAGATGGTGGGTGAGGTGGGAGGGAGATGGTGGGTGAGGTGGGAGGAAGATGGTGGGAGGAAGATGGTGGGTGGAAGATGGTGGGTGAGGTGGGAGGAAGATGGTGGGTGAGGTGGGAGGAAGATGGTGGGTGAGGTGGGAGGGAGATGGTGGGTGAGGTGGGAGGAAGATGGTGGGAGGAAGATGGTGGGAGGGAGATGGTGGGTGAGGTGGGAGGGAGATGGTGGGTGAGGTGGGAGGAAGATGGTGGGTGAGGTGGGAGGGAGATGGTGGGTGAGGTGGGAGGGAGATGGTGGGTGAGGTGGGAGGGAGATGGTGGGTGAGGTGGGAGGGAGATGGTGGGTGAGGTGGGAGGGAGATGGGGGTGAGGGAGATGGTGGGTGAGGTGGGAGGGAGATGGTGGGTGAGGTGGGAGGAAGATGGTGGGAGGAAGATGGTGGGTGAGGTGGGAGGAAGATGGTGGGTGAGGTGGGAGGAAGATGGTGGGTGAGGTGGGAGGGAGATGGTGGGTGAGGTGGGAGGAAGATGGTGGGAGGAAGATGGTGGGAGGGAGATGGTGGGTGAGGTGGGAGGGAGATGGTGGGTGAGGTGGGAGGAAGATGGTGGGTGAGGTGGGAGGAAGATGGTGGGTGAGGTGGGAGGGAGATGGTGGGTGAGGTGGGAGGGAGATGGTGGGTGAGGTGGGAGGGAGATGGGGGTGAGGTGGGAGGGAGATGGGGGTGAGGGAGATGGTGGGTGAGGTGGGAGGGAGATGGTGGGTGAGGTGGGAGGGAGATGGGGGTGAGGTGGGAGGGAGATGGGGGTGAGGGAGATGGTGGGTGAGGTGGGAGGGAGATGGTGGGTGAGGTGGGAGGGAGATGGTGGGTGAGGTGGGAGGGAGATGGTGGGTGAGGTGGGAGGGAGATGGGGGTGAGGTGGGAGGGAGATGGGGGTGAGGGAGATGGTGGGTGAGGTGGGAGGGAGATGGTGGGTGAGGTGGGAGGGAGATGGGGGTGAGGTGGGAGGGAGATGGTGGGTGAGGTGGGAGGAAGATGGTGGGTGAAGTGGGAGGAAGATGGGGGTGAGGTGGGAGGAAGATGGTGGGAGGAAGATGGTGGGTGAGGTGGGAGGGAGATGGTGGGTGAGGTGGGAGGGAGATGGTGGGTGAGGTGGGAGGGAGATGGTGGGTGAGGTGGGAGGGAGATGGTGGGTGAGGTGGGAGGGAGATGGTGGGTGAGGTGGGAGGGAGATGGGGGTGAGGTGGGAGGGAGATGGGGGTGAGGGAGATGGTGGGTGAGGTGGGAGGGAGATGGTGGGTGAGGTGGGAGGGAGATGGGGGTGAGGTGGGAGGGAGATGGGGGTGAGGGAGATGGTGGGTGAGGTGGGAGGGAGATGGTGGGTGAGGTGGGAGGGAGATGGTGGGTGAGGTGGGAGGGAGATGGTGGGTGAGGTGGGAGGGAGATGGTGGGTGAAGTGGGAGGAAGATGGGGGTGAGGTGGGAGGAAGATGGGGGTGAGGTGGGAGGAAGATGGGGGTGAGGTGGGAGGAAGATGGGGGTGAAGTGGCAAGTGGAGATGAAAACACTGGGACAATATACTGGCCGATGATGTTTTCTGGTTAACCCTGAGGCGTGAACTAATGCAGTCGGTCCTCAGCGACACCCTGGTGAAATGACAGATGGGAAATCCTTGTGTGGTGTGATCACGTCTGCGGAGCTGTTTTCATTCCACACTACTTTAGATCATCTCTCCCTCTCTGTGGTGTGTTCTGCTCACATGAAGAGCAACAGGAGTCAGAGATGGAAAACAGTTGCTACTCAAGATATAACCTCCCTGTAAGTGAGGTTATATATTTATGTTAACATTTTTGAACATTTGAAGTTGTAGCTTTGACTGATTGACGCAAACTAGAGAAGAAAATCTACTGACAAAAAGAAAAAAGAACTGCATTGCCTTTTCGAGCCTCATCCATTAATTTTCTACATTCAAATATATTGAATAAACTCGCTGGAGGCTCTTCTCGTTGCAGATGGTTTATGCTAGTATAATGACAAGTAGGGTTGCACATTTTGGGAAATATTCAGAGGTGGAAACTTTCTGTGGGAATTAACGGGAATATATTGGAATTAACAGAAATATATGCAAATTAATATTAATACCATTTAAATGTACAGTTGAAGTCGGAAGTTTACATACACTTAGGTTGAAGTCATTAAAACTCATTTTTCAACCACTCCACAGATTTCATGTTAACAAACTATAGTTTTGGCAAGTCTGTTAGGACATCTACTTTGTGCATGACACAAGTAATTCTTCCAATAATTGTTTACAGACAGATTATTTCACTTATAATTCACTATATCACAATTCCAGTGGGTCAGAAGTTTACATACACTAAGTTAACTGTGCCTTTAAACAGGTTGGAAAATTCCAGAAAATGATGTCATTGCTTTAGAAGCTTCTGCTAATTGACATCATTTGAGTCAATTGGAGGTGTACCTGTGGATGTATTACAAGGCCTACCTTCAAACTCTGTGCCTCTTTGCTCAACATCATGGGAAAATCAAAACTTTTTGTGCCAAAGTACGTTCATCTCTAGGAGACAGAACGTGTCTCCTTCCTGAGCGGTGTGACGGCTGCGTGTTCCCATGGTGTTTATACTTACTTAATTTTACATATTTTATCAACATTATCAAGTCCCTTCATGGTTATACTATACTGTAAGTCAGTATAGTCAATGCCTTTCGTTTCTAGAGTAAATAGTTGTAATTGCTTTCAGACATCCAGATTCTGGCATGACTACTCTCAATCCCTACTCTGAACCTTCCATATTTATCATCCATACTCTGAACCTTCCATATTTATCATCCCTACTCTGAACCTTCCATATTTATCATCCCTACTCTGAACCTTCCATATTTATCATCCCTACTCTGAACCTTCCATATTTATCATCCATACTCTGAACCGTCCATATTTATCATCCCTACTCTGAACCTTCCATATTTATCATCCATACTCTGAACCTTCCATATTTATCATCCCTACTCTGAACCTTCCATATTTATCATCCATACTCTGAACCTTCCATATTTATCATCCCTACTCTGAACCTTCCATATTTATCATCCATACTCTGAACCTTCCATATTTATCATCCCTACTCTGAACCTTCCATATTTATCATCCATACTCTGAACCTTCCATATTTATCATCCCTACTCTGAACCTTCCATATTTATCATCCATACTCTGAACCTTCCATATTTATCATCCCTACTCTGAACCTTCCATATTTATCATCCATACTCTGAACCTTCCATATTTATCATCCCTACTCTGAACCTTCCATATTTATCATCCATACTCTGAACCTTCCATATTTATCATCCCTACTCTGAACCTTCCATATTTATCATCCATACTCTGAACCTTCCATATTTATCATCCCTACTCTGAACCTTCCATATTTATCATCCATACTCTGAACCTTCCATATTTATCATCCCTACTCTGAACCTTCCATATTTATCATCCATACTCTGAACCTTCCATATTTATCATCCCTACTCTGAACCTTCCATATTTATCATCCATACTCTGAACCTTCCATATTTATCATCCCTACTCTGAACCTTCCATATTTATCATCCATACTCTGAACCTTCCATATTTATCATCCCTACTCTGAACCTTCCATATTTATCATCCATACTCTGAACCTTCCATATTTATCATCCCTACTCTGAACCTTCCATATTTATCATCCATACTCTGAACCTTCCATATTTATCATCCCTACTCTGAACCTTCCATATTTATCATCCATACTCTGAACCTTCCATATTTATCATCCATACTCTGAACCTTCCATATTTATCATCCATACTCTGAACCTTCCATATTTATCATCCATACTCTGAACCTTCCATATTTATCATCCATACTCTGAACCTTCCATATTTATCATCCCTACTCTGAACCTTCCATATTTATCATCCCTACTCTGAACCTTCCATATTTATCATCCCTACTCTGAACCTTCCATATTTATCATCCCTACTCTGAACCTTCCATATTTATCATCCATACTCTGAACCTTCCATATTTATCATCCCTACTCTGAACCTTCCATATTTATCATCCATACTCTGAACCTTCCATATTTATCATCCCTACTCTGAACCTTCCATATTTATCATCCCTACTCTGAACCTTCCATATTTATCATCCATACTCTGAACCTTCCATATTTATCATCCCTACTCTGAACCTTCCATATTTATCATCCCTACTCTGAACCTTCCATATTTATCATCCATACTCTGAACCTTCCATATTTATCATCCCTACTCTGAACCTTCCATATTTATCATCCCTACTCTGAACCTTCCATATTTATCATCCATACTCTGAACCTTCCATATTTATCATCCATACTCTGAACCTTCCATATTTATCATCCATACTCTGAACCTTCCATATTTATCATCCATACTCTGAACCTTCCATATTTATCATCCATACTCTGAACCTTCCATATTTATCATCCATACTCTGAACCTTCCATATTTATCATCCATACTCTGAACCTTCCATATTTTCAAAAGCTTTGTGCTTGATATTTTTGTCTGGACAAGCCGCATTAAAATGCCCTCCTTCAGAGGCAATGAGTTGGACCTGGAAGCCTAAAGTCTCAGCAGGGTATCATATTTGTATATTTCTATTTCATGTGGTGGTTTATGGCCCAGTGGTGTAGAAATACTCGGGGCAGAGCCGCGGATGCCTGTTATTCTGGGAGAGTCAATTCTTGGCAAAGATTACATTCCAGAAGGAGAGGGTCCACTCAAAAAGACAAAGCAACCATTAAAACCATTACAGAATGTCCAAATGGGATTTTTAATTGCAAGCACAATTTGATGAAAGTTGCAAAAAAAGACATGCATAATATTTGTTTCTGTATTAACCTACATTATATCTGTCACGGGACACTTGCATTAGAACGCATGCATTTCACCTTGTTCTTTAAACTAAGGTTATCTGGTCCCTGTGTACAGTGTTATTCACGTGGTGTGACTGAGCAGCAGATCTCCCTGAGCATTGAGTGCCCTGTGTTAAACTTTAATCTTCCTTGTGGCGTTTACTAATAATGCATGCCTTTGAAAATATTTCCAGCCTTTGGCGCACTGGCTCCCCTTGCCTTGCCTTGTCTGCCTGATGGAATGGAGCAGTGTTCCAATGTGCAGCCAGTCACCCGCTCCCCAGGACGTCAACAAGCCACTGAAGCGGCCTCTGTCTCTGCGAATAATGGACGTCTATGATTGTTTGGAAATGTGATTTAGATTCAGTGAACAGCTTGTATCTGTCATGACTGATTAACGCCCTTGTTGTGGCTAGTAAGGAGAGGTGCCAAGTGTAAAGACAATGTTGGAATGCACTGGTTATTGTTGAGCATGTGTGAGGCGTGTGGGGGCATTCTTCCCTGAGGTAACCACATCCAGTAGCCACGTGTTAGTTACAGCATCATATCAGGGGGGGGGGGGGTCTGCTCTGTAGAGTGAACTACACGGAAATACAAAGATGTACAATTATTTACTTCTAAGAGTACCATTACATCACCATGTCAGACACTATGTCTGATTGTTGACACCTATGCAGATAAGAAAGCAACCTTTGAAGTAAGCATGAACAGTATGTATCAGTGAAGAGCAGGGGATAATTTTCTCTCCAGGGCTGACTACATTAACATTGTGTCTCTCTCTGTCTCTTTGTCTGTCTGCACACACACTGATCTGATGTTGACAAAGTGTGGTCCACTATTTAACCTCCACATATCACCAGGCTGTTAGTCCCTAACTATCTACAGGCACAATGTATTTTGTTCTCTCTGGCTTGTAATCAATGTCCTCCTACCTTGCTAAGCTCTGGGGTTATTGATGTCTTTAAATGGGCTGCGCTGGGCAGAGTCTTCCGTTCTTGGTTTGACCTCTCCTCGTCTTTTACTGGCTGAGCTGGAGAGGGGATCAGGATCCGACCCACACTCGGGTTTTAGTGTGGAAAATGAAATGAATAGGAGAACATTTGATTGCTGTCTCTGCAAGCAAATGCATATTTTATGTCAAACAGAAAAGGACTGCCATTTCATGTTCTCACAACACCCATTCCAGTTAGTTTGTAAAAGTAATATTACGATTCCAGAAAGTAAATGTGCTTCAAATCTTTCAGATCTCACGAATCAAAGCAAACCAAGACAGTTCTAAATTATATTCTTCTGTTTTCTATTTCATATACACTGAGTTGACCAAACATTAGGAACACCTTCCTAATATTAAGTTACACCCCTTTCGCCCTCAGAACAGCCTCAATTCGCCGGGGCATGGACTATAAGGTGTCAAGCGTTCCACAGGGATGCTGGCCCATGTTGACTCCAATGCGGCTCACACTTGTCAAGTTGGCTGGATGTCCTTTGGGTGGTGGACCATTCTTGATACACACAGGAAACTGTTGAGCGTGAAAAAGCAAGCAGCGTTGCAGTTCTTGACACACTCAAACCGGTGTGCCTGGCACCTACTACCATACCCTGGCACCTACTACCATACCCTGGCACCTACTACCATACCCTGGCACCTACTACCATACCCTGTTACCTACTACCATACCCTGTTCACCTACTGCCATACCCTGTCACCTACTACCATACCCTGGCACCTACTACCAAACCCTGGCACCTACTACCATACCCTGGCTCCTACTACCATACCCTGGCACCTACTACCATACCCTGGCACCTACTACCATACCCTGGCACCTACTACCATACCCTGTAAATCTCAAATATTTTGTCTTGCCCATTCACCCTCTGAATGACACACATACACAATCCATGTCTTAATTGTCTCAAGGCTTATAAATCCTTCTTTAACCTGTCTCCTCCCCTTCATCAACACTGATTGAAGTGGATTTAACAAGTGACATCAATAAAGGATCATAGCTTTCACCTGGATTCACCTGGTCAGTCTGTGTCAAGTTATACAATGTGAATAGGTACTGTTATACTGTAGTGTATAGCGATATGCTGACATTTACATTCAGATAATCAGGTTTCTCTTTGTAACTCTGTTTTTGATCAGTGAAAAGTCCAAACTGAAGTTCTTTATCGTTAGATTGTGAGAGATGATTCATTAGTTTAGTTGAATGTGTGAGTGCTGGGCCCTCCACTACTACTAACAGAGTGTCCATGGTGTTACGTACGTTGTGTCCTCCAGGGCCCCTCCCCAGGCCCAGGCCAGAGCCTCAGAGCTGGAGGTGATCTCCCAGCAGGTGGAGGAGGACAGCCAGTGTCACAATCCGCTCCAGCTAAGAATCTTTGCTTACAGAGACCTGCCTCTGGCCGCACTGGACATCTCCCTGGCCGGATCCCAGCTCATCTCCAACCTGGACGAAGAGGACAACAGACAGGGGTAGGTGGACACAGAGACCCGCCTAACCTTAAGCCTGGACCTGGATTAGTCCAAGCTATACTCAGTCCATATTTGTGTATAATGCGTTCATATATTAATCTTTGTTCTATGGCTTCTTTCTCAGGTGAGATCATTCTTACACAACCATAGATACATTGCACTACATTTTGCACTCTGTATATAGATCTTCTATTGTATTGTTTTTTTACTGTGTAACTCTGTGTTGTTTTTGTCGCACTGCCTTGCTTTGTCTTGGCCAGGTCGCAGTTGCAAATGAGAACTTGTTCTCAACTGACCTACCTGGTTAAATAAAGGTGAAATAAAAAAATAATAATAAAAAAAAAAAACGTAACTGAAAAGACAGCTAACTTTCTTCAATTCTACACACTTCGCCATGGGGCAAAGAGAAACATTTGCTGTTTTAAAGCCAATTTCCTGCGACTCTACACATATTGCTAGGAATATGTAATACATGCTGCTGTAGCCTAGTGGTAAAGCAAAAACAGAAACAATGTGATTTGTGTTGTAGAATAAAGAACATATCACCATCTAAAACAAGAAAAGCAATGATTCTTCACTGAAAATGTGTCATTAGTCATCTGAATTATTCAATAGGCATTTGTTTGCCGTAAAATGTTCAAGCAAAAGGATGTTATTACAGTGATTGTACCTAAAACATTTCCCCTGTGTTGTTGATAATTGTACAATTACAATAACACAAACCATAATCTACCATAACAGAGAAAATGTTTGCTTTCATTCTCTATCATGCTAGTTATAGCTCATCATAATGATACTTGACATGACATTCACCTCTCATGGTGTAGGATCTTTTGAGGATACAGTATGTGTCTGTGAATACTTCAGTGTCATCCTTGCATTGTCAAGGCATTAACTGACATGCCGGTGAGCCTACACAATCATTTCTCTGTTATAAAAACATTCCTCCCTTCAGGTGCATAGTAAGGCTGCTCATCCTGGTTGGGTGTTTCTCACATGGCCCTATCACTGTGCTGCAGGCTGAGTGTGTACAGGACACACCCCCTCTCTTTCTGCCAGCCCTCTCAGGAAACGTGACTCGCAGGTCGTTGGCACACGGCAGCGCGACGCTCTCGTCTGTGCAGAGAAAGTAGATAAACACCATGAGCTTAATTAGAGCATCCGCCCGCCATGTCATTCAATGCCTGCTCTGTCAGCTGACATCACCACGCCCGGCTGGGACCTGGCCCAGCCCAGGGCTTTGTGGGACGCAAGGGGGGACAGATGGTCCACAGTCCCACCCCACACACCCAGGCTACAGTGTGCAGGAGCTGGCAGCGCTGGCATCACTGTGGGCACTCTCAGGAGAACGTGTCCATATGAAACGCTGTCACCCCATGAGAAAGCACACAGCGATGTGGAAAAGTCATAGGATGCTAAGGTGCGTCTCTGAAGGGATTTTAAAAAGGCAGACTTTTCTGGTTCAGTCCCTCAGTTCAGCTAAATAGCTATTTGTTTGGATTAAAGGGTAAATATTATTTAGTCCTAGAACATCACACTGATAAGAATAGGTGGTGATCAAATCACATGTATTTATAAAGCCCTTTTTACATCAGCCGATGTCACAAAGTGCTATACAGAAATCCAGCCTAAAACCACAAACAGCAAGCAATGCAGATGAAAAACTCCCTAGAAAGGCAAAACCTAGGAAGAAACCTAGAGAGGAACCAGGCTCTGAGGGGTGGCCAGTCCTCTTCTGGCTGTGCCGGGTGGAGATTATAACAATTCCAGCCTATTGTCCATATGGACTCCCAGGAACATATATGACCCAACCATTTCCACATCCATCCCCTGTATAGGGACTGCAGTCGGTTGGGCCTTGGTTCTCCTGAAGTCCACCACCACCTCCTTTGTTTTGCTGATGTTGAGCTGAAGGTGGTTCTGCTCACACCACAACACAAAGTCACTGATTGTGCTCCTGTACTCCTCCTCCTGCCCACCCCTGATGCACCCTACAATAGCAGAGTCATCCGAGAACTTCTGTAGGTGGCATGTTTCAGAGTTATATCTGAAGTCTGAGGTGTAGAGGGTGAACAGGAAGGGGGACAGGACCGTTCCCTGGGGGGCCCCTGTGTTGCTTACTGCCCGTTCTGACACACAGCTCTGTAGTCGCACAAATTGTGGCCTACCGGTCAGGTAGTCCGTGACCCAGGAGACTAAGGGTGCTTCCACTTTCATCCTCTTCATCTTCTCAACCAGTAGCAGGGGCTGAATGGTGTTGAAGGCACTGGAGAAGTAAAAAAACATAACCCTCACAGTGCAACCTGAAAGAAAAGAGACGAAAAAACAAACTCAAACGAACAAAAACAACAATTTATGCACGAACAACGGGAGCTGCTTAACACCAAGATGGTGCAGCTGTAGAACCTTTTGAGAATCTGGAGACCCATGCTAACTTCTTTCAGACAACTGAGGGGGAAAAGGTGTCGTCGAGCCCTCTTCACGACTGTCTTGGTGTGTTTGGACCATGATAGTTTGTTGGTGATGTGGACACCAAGGAACTTGAAACTCTCGACTCGCTCCACTACAGCCCTGTCGATGAGAATGGAGGCCTGTTCAGCCCGTCTTTTCCTGTAGTCCACGATCAGCTCCTTTGTCTTGATCACATTGAGGGAGAGGTTGTTGTCCTGGCACCACACTGCCAGGTCTCTGACCTCCTCCCTACAGGCTGTCTCATTGTTGTCTGTGATCAGGCCTACCACTGTTGTGTCGTCAGAAAACGTAATGATGGTGTTGGAGTCGTGCTTGGCCACCAGTCATGGGTGAATAGGGAATACAGGAGGGGACTGAGCACTCACCCCTGAGGGGCCCCAGTGTTAAGGATCAGCGTGGCATATGTGTTGTTGCCTACCCTTATCACCTGGGGGCGGCCCGTCAGGAAGTCCAGGATCCAGTTGCAGAGGGAGGTGTTTAGTCCCAGGGTCCTTAGCTTAGTGATGAACTTTAATTGACTACAACTAAGCCCAATAAGAGATTGTATTTGAAAATAACAATCATTTCATACCTTGATTACATTGAGACACGATCACATATGTATTTTTTTATTTGTGGGACTACTTGGGAACAGATTTCCTAAATTACAACATGAAAAACTTTTGGGGGGGCAAAAAAATCACTTGCACACGGGTTTTGGCCGCCTGTTGCCAACTCCTGCCATGGAGGTTTGAACAAGTACTAATGCATTTGAATACATGTCCTTCTCTGATTTGCATTTCATGACATTCTGCTTGTCTCTGCATTCCACCCCCTCCTCTGTCTCTCTCTGGTGTCAGGTCTAACTGGCTGAAGCCGTGCTGTGGGCGGAGGGCAGCCCCGTGGCAGGTGTGTCTGCTGAGCGTAGGCTTTAATTGTTTCCTGATGGCCTGTGTCACCCTGGTGGTGGTGCTGCTGTGTCTGGAGCTGCTCATTGACACCAAGCTCCTGCAGTGTGAGTGACCTGGACCTGTATTACAACCTGGATCTTCTAGACTTGTTTTCATGCAATGACAATTTGAAAGGGCCAACTTGTGATAACCTTCTGCAACTTAAACTGTCATAAAGATACACAAAATGTGATTTGACCCCTAGTGAAGTTAAGACATACTAAACAGCTGTGGTAAAGTATGTTGGAATGTACAATAATGCACATCTGCTGTAATGGATGTAGCTAATATTGGCACTAGGCATGTTGTATAATACAGTACCTATGATAATGCAGTTACAGTGACAGGTCCAGGACCTGAGGCTGTGATCTCTCCTCTATAATATACAGTAGAATGCAGTTACAGTGACAGGTCCAGGACCTGGGGCTGTGATCTCTCCTCTCTATAATATACAGTAGAATGCAGTTACAGTGACAGGTCCAGGACCTGGGGCTGTGATCTCTCCTCTATATAATATACAGTAGAATGCAGTTACAGTGACAGGTCCAGGACCTGGGGCTGTGATCTCTCCTCTATATAATATACAGTAGAATGCAGTTACAGTGACAGGTCCAGGACCTGGGGCTGTGATCTCTCCTCTCTATAATATACAGTAGAATGCAGTTACAGTGACAGGTCCAGGACCTGGGGCTGTGATCTCTCCTCTATATAATATACAGTAGAATGCAGTTACAGTGACAGGTCCAGGACCTGGGGCTGTGATCTCTCCTCTATATAATATACAGTAGAATGCAGTTACAGTGACAGGTCCAGGACCTGGGGCTGTGATCTCTCCTCTATGATATCAGCCTCATTCGTAAACACAGTGTCAGGTGGTCTAATGCCACTGTGACCCGTCTCACATGGAGATTACCTCATCTGCATCCTCTGGCTCTGGGGAGGGAGGTGTTCACATCTATGAAGATACTGTAGGGCCTCCAACATGTCAATCTGGATGCATGTTAATGCATTCAAGTCTCTACAAGTCCCTGGAGACGGGACTGTTGGGAGGGAAAGACAAATGAATAGGGTGAAAAAGGTTGTCTGTCAGCTGGGAGGGAGGGAGGGAGATGAATGGACTGATGGACAGATCGGTGAACACAGCAAACAAAGACAGATGGAAAGGAAGGTGGCGCGTGAAGAGGAAGAGGAATGCTGTAGTTGAATAGACAGGCATTCAGAGAAACCTGTGCGTGCGTGTCAGCTTGTGTGCTTGCATCTTGCGTGTGTATGTATGTCTTTGCCTGTATGTCTGTTATTGTGTGTCGTCTCCAGTATTTAACAAAGTATCTGAACCTTGAGTTAACTAGTAACCTCTAAACGTTGTCTATGCTGTACTGTCTTCACAGTTAACAACGCGCTGCAGTTCGCCAGCATCCTCCACTGGATCAGCCTGGTCATTCTATCGGTGTTCTTCGCTGAGGTGAGCCCTCTCCATCCTCTCTCCTCCACAGTGGTAGCAGGCTCACTTCCAGCTGATGGTGAGCCCTCTCCATCCTCTCTCCTCCACAGTGGTAGCAGGCTCACTTCCAGCTGATGGTGAGCCCTCTCCATCCTTTCTCCTCCACAGTGGTAGCAGGCTCACTTCCAGCTGATGGTGAGCCCTCTCCATCCTCTCTCCTCCACAGTGGTAGCAGGCTCACTTCCAGCTGATGGTGAGCCCTCTCCATCCTCTCTCCTCCACAGTGGTAGCAGGCTCACTTCCAGCTGATGGTGAGCCCTCTCCATCCTCTCTCCTCCACAGTGGTAGCAGGCTCACTTCCAGCTGATGGTGAGCCCTCTCCATCCTCTCTCCTCCACAGTGGTAGCAGGCTCACTTCCAGCTGATGGTGAGCCCTCTCCATCCTCTCTCCTCCACAGTGGTAGCAGGCTCACTTCCAGCTGATGGTGAGCCCTCTCCATCCTCTCTCCTCCACAGTGGTAGCAGGCTCACTTCCAGCTGATGGTGAGCCCTCTCCATCCTCTCTCCTCCACAGTGGTAGCAGGCTCACTTCCAGCTGATGGTGAGCCCTCTCCATCCTCTCTCCTCCACAGTGGTAGCAGGCTCACTTCCAGCTGATGGTGAGCCCTCTCCATCCTCTCTCCTCCACAGTGGTAGCAGGCTCACTTACAGCTGATGCCGCTGAGGGTTGATGTAATGTTATAGTGTGCAGTATGAGACTGATGAAAGGTGAGCTAGAGAGCTGCAGTGGTGTATCCTGACAACACAACATTACAACACCCTATTAAAGCCGACTTATTAGGGTTTACGCTACAACAATGCTACAGCAAGGTCACAGCAAGTATTTTATGTATTTTGGGGGGGGGGGGGGGGGGGGGGGCTAACTTCCAGTAATTCTATACATTATGTTAATTGCTCCTCTTGTTTGTTGACTGAATTACAGCCTCTTCTCTCTCACTCATTCCAATATCATTTCCCTTCACAACTTGCTATGAGTGTTGGTTCCTCTTGATATATTGTATCGATCCTCAACACAATCACTTTATGTCAAATGAAGATAGAGCTTTTCTGCTGCACCTTAGCTGTTAACTAACTTCACTAAACCCTAGTGATGAGCCTTTACTCAGACATAGCAGCACTTATCTTAGTTATTCACTGTTCATCAGTCTGCTGCTCCGTTTGATGGAGAAATGGATTTTAGTTATTCATGAAAGCTAACCGTAGTGAAAGATGTACCTATTGGATGTGGCAGGGAAGCTTAATCTAAGCTTCATCTCAGCTTCATCTCAGCTTCATCTCAGCTTCATCTTATCTTCATCTCAGCTTCATCTCAGCTTCATCTCAGCTTCATCTCAGCTTCATCTCAGCTTCATCTTAGCTTCATCTCAGCTTCATCTCAGCTTCATCTTAGCTTCATCTCAGCTTCATCTCAGCTTCATCTCAGCTTCATCTCAGCTTCATCTCAGCTTCATCTTAGCTGGAACCCTGAATCTGTGAAAAGAAGAGGGGAAGAGGAGAAAGAAAGAAAGAAAGAAAGGAGAGGGTTAACTTTCTGCAGCCCTGCTGAGTCAGATCTAACTAGTGCATCTCTAAATGTTTGGATGAAATCTGTCTGCTGTGGTAGTGAACATTATTAATATAATGTCATTGATGAATTACCTGTGGATAGATGAAAGAAAACTGAATCACAATTGTAATTCACTTTTGCTGAGACATTAAGATTTTTAGGGGTATGTTTACAACTAATGGAAATATGAATTATTTGCCTATGGTTCTCTCCCCCACTCTCTCTATCTCATTATTTTCCCTACCTCTCTCACTTTCCTTCCCTCTCTCTCAGACGGTGTTCAGGATTGTGGTGCTGGGAATCTGGGATTACATTGAGAACAAAGTGGAGGTAAACTCCCTGAGGGGCCATTAGTCCTGAGGTGGGGCTCCGAATACCCCACCACTTCCACTGCAATGTCATACCTCCCAATGTCAGACCTCAGCCTGGAAACCACCCACCGACCTGGAGGAACAAACAGTATTGGAACACTCACTGACACTGGGAGATGTTCATGTTTCTTCATTCATATATCGTTCAAAAAAGTAAGTCTCCATTGTCTACTTGCTAATATTCTTTGTTTGTGTGTGTGGTGTGTGCCTGTCTGTGTGTGTTCCTGTGTGTGTGTGCTTGTGTGTGCATCTGTTTGTGTGTTTGTGTGTGTAGGTGTTTGATGGTGCAGTCATAGTGCTGTCCCTGGCCCCCATGTTGGCCTCAACGGTGGCCAACGGCCCCAGCAGCCCCTGGAACGCCATTGGCCTCATCATCACCCTGCGCATCTGGAGGGTCCAGAGGATAATCGACGGTGAGGCTGAGAGGGCCACAGGGTGGAGGGTGTGGAGGGGCGTGGGTGGAGTCTCCTCTGTATCACAGGGTGGAGGGGCGTGGAGGGGCGTGGGTGGAGTCTCCTCTCTATCACAGGGTGGAGGGGCGTGGGTGGAGTCTCCTCTGTATCACAGGGTGGAGGGGCGTGGGTGGAGTCTCCTCTGTATCACAGGGTGGAGGGGCGTTGGGTGGAGTCTCCTCTGTATCACAGGGTGGAGGGGCGTGGGTGGAGTCTCCTCTGTATCACAGGGTGGAGGGGCGTGGGTGGAGTCTCCTCTGTATCACAGGGTGGAGGGGCGTGGGTGGAGTCTCCTCTGTATCACAGGGTGGAGGGGCGTGGGTGGAGTCTCCTCTGTATCACAGGGTGGAGGGTGTGGAGGGGCGTGGGTGGAGTCTCCTCTCTATCACAGGGTGGAGGGTGTGGAGGGGCGTGGGTGGAGTCTCCTCTGTATCACAGGGTGGAGGGTGTGGAGGGGCGTGGGTGGAGTCTCCTCTGTATCACAGGGTGGAGGGTGTGGAGGGGCGTGGGTGGAGTCTCCTCTCTATCACAGGGTGGAGGGGCGTGGGTGGAGTCTCCTCTCTATCACAGGGTGGAGGGTGTGGAGGGGCGTGGGTGGAGTCTCCTCTCCTTCACAGGGTGGAGGGGCGTGGGTGGAGTCTCCTCTCTATCACAGGGTGGAGGGGGGTGGGTGGAGTCTCCTCTCTATCACAGGATGGAGGGGCGTGGGTGGAGTCTCCTCTCTATCACAGGATGCAGGGGGGTGGGTGGAGTCTCCTCTGTATCACAGGGTGGAGGGTGTGGAGGGGCGTGGGTGGAGTCTCCTCTCTATCACAGGGTGGAGGGGCGTGGGTGGAGTCTCCTCTCTATCACAGGGTGGAGTGGCGTGGGTGGAGTCTCCTCTCTATCACAGGGTGGAGGGGCGTGGGTGGAGTCTCCTCTCTATCACAGGGTGGAGGGGCGTGGGTGGAGTCTCCTCTGTATCATGGTCTTTACTGTCAGGTTGAAGAGATGCAGCAATCCCTATTTGGTTTTTACTGAGATTTACAGAGCATTTTTTGCCATGCTTATTACCAACTGCAATCTAGACTTGCTTTACAACAAATACATACATAATATAATACAGATACACGTTGTACTGACTCTAAATGTATTATTTTAAATGAATGTTACGCCCTCTTGTGGTGGTTCTGTGTTTAGCTAATGATTGGCACAAATACAGATGCTTCAACCTATGTATTTATAGCCACTATGCTGCATCGGTTGGGCTACAGGTGATATTGGGGGAAGGGGGAGTTATATTTGAATGGTGTCATTATTTTGCAGTAGAAAAGTCACCAGAGCTGCGTTCAGTACGATAAAGCGTAATGCTGTGCCTCCTCTAGCAATGAGATGCAGTGTCTTAGACCACTGCGCCACTTGGGAGTATTTCACATACCCCTGGACCCCCGAGAAGGGTGTTGACCCCGGAACCCCATTGACCCCGAACCCCCCCCCCCAATATGCAACACAAAGTGGCCTACTACAGATATATTAAATACAGTTGTCAGTGTGAATGCGCTTACCCCTACATAGCAGTCTCTTGAACTGTCTGTCCTGTGTTCTTTCCCAGCCTATGTGCTGCAGGTGAAGGTGGAGATGGAGATGGAGATCCAGCACTATGAGAAGGCCAAGGCTGTCAGGGAGGAGCAGCTGGAGAGACTCACCCAGATCTGCCAGGAGCAGGCAGTATGTTCACACACCTACCTACTGACCCTGCCTGTCATACACAACTCCAACCAGCAGAGGGCAGCAACATGCCAAGAATGAATAGATATACACTTCCAATACATTATGTATAGATTTAAAACACATTCAAATTCAAACATTTATGTGCGGAATAACCAAACCTTTAATCTGACAAACACTGAGTTGGGTCACACTGACCCTTGAACACATAAATACATTACATATCCCAAGGAGGAGATACTATCATGTTCTCTATTCAAGTATCATTCCTGTTATTCCCATCCATTCTTTTACATTAAGAAAAAGGATCCAGTCACATTTGTACACATATGTAATATAGCAAACCTTAACTGTCATTGTACAGAACTGCTGGGTCATGTTGACCGAAGAGGGAAAAAGTTGATGTTCTAGCCATGACGAGAGGGACATGTATTACATTCGGAAAGTATTCAGACCCCTTGACTTTATCCACATTTTATTACATTACAGCCTTATTCAAAGAAATATTAAATTGTTTTTTTTCCCCTCATCAATCTACACATAATACCCCATAATAACAAAGCAAAAACAGTTTTCTTTAAATATTTGCAAATAAGTATAAAAAATGTAACTGAAATATGACATTTACAAACAGTAAGTATTCAGACCCTTTACTCAGTACTTTGTTGAAGCATCTTTGGCCGCGATTACAGCCTCGAGTCTTCCTGGGTATGACGCTACAGAAATGTTCGATCGGGTTCAAGTCCGGGCTCGGGTTGGGCCACTCAAGGACATTCAGAGACTTGTCCTGAAGCCACTCCTGCGTTGTCTTGGCTGTGTGCTTAGGGTCGTTGTCCTGTTGGAAGGTGAACCTTCGCTCCAGTCTGAGGTCCTGAGCGCTCTGGAGCAGGTTTTCATCAAGGACCTCTCTGTACTTTGCTCTGTTCATCTTTGCCTCGATCCTGACTAGTCTCCCAGTCCCTGCCGCTGAAAAACATCCCCACAGCATGATGCTGCCACCACCATGCTTAGCCGTAGGGATGGTGCCAGGTTTCCTCCAGACGTGACGCTTGGCATTAAGACCAAAGACTTCAATCTTGGTTTCATCAGACCAGAGAATCTTGTTTCTCATGGTCTGAGAGTCTTTAGGTGCCTTTTGGCAAACTCCAAGCGGGCTGTCATGTGTCTTTTACTGAAGAGTGGTTTCCTTCTGGCCACTCTACCATAGATAGTAAACAATTAAAATTAACAGTAAACATTACACTCAGAAGTTCCAAAAGAATAAAGACATTTCACATATTATGTACAGTCATGTGAAAAAGTAAGTAAACCCCCTGGAAAGGTTTTTTTTTTTTTCTTTACATATTTGGACAGATGGATATGTAATCTTCACTT
Organism: Thymallus thymallus; assembly: GCA_023634145.1. Lineage (NCBI taxonomy): Eukaryota > Metazoa > Chordata > Actinopteri > Salmoniformes > Salmonidae > Thymallus > Thymallus thymallus. The sequence goes on along the minus strand of CM042414.1, from coordinate 42,517,271 downwards.
CAACACTATTGACATATAAAAGGTTACCCAATTTAACAAATCACACAACAACAACAAAAACGTTGAAAATGTTATGCAATTAAAATAAACAAAAATGCCTTTTCCTTATGGGGAAAAAGTTAGTACACCCCTACCTTTAACATCACATAAAATGGATACAATTAGAATTAGGTACCAAAACAAGTGTAAATGATTAGAAAACATTAGAGAGAAACTTAGGAGGGTCCAGCCTTCCATAAAGATAAGAACATTGGTCTGGCCTTTCTCAATAGCAAGGCTATGCTGTACATAGTCAAAGTTTTCCTTAAGTTTGGGTCAGTCACAGTGGTCAGGTAATTTTTTTAAACCTTTATTTAACTAGGCAAGTCAGTTAAGACAACAACATAGCAAGGCAGCAACACATTACAACACAGCATGGTAGCAACATAACATATTCTGCCACTGTGTACTCTCTGTTTAGGGCCAAATAGCATTCTAGTTTGCTCTGTTTTCTTGTTAGTTCTTTCCAATGTGTCAAGTAATTCTCTTTTTGTTTTCTCATGATGTGGTTGGGTCTAATTGTGTTGCTGTCCTGGGGCTCTGTGGGTCTGTTTGTGTTTGTGAACAAAGCCCCAGGACCAGCTTGCTTAAGGGACTCTTCTCCAGGTTAATCTCTCTGTAGGTGATGGCTTTGTTATGGAAGGTTTGGGAATCGCTTCCTTTTAGGTGGTTGTAGAATTTAACCTCTCTCTCTCTCTCTCTCAGTTTGAGATCAGGCAGCTGCGGGCCCACCTGGCTCAGCAGGATTTGGACATGGTAGCAGAGCGAGAGGCTGCCATGCAGATCCACCATGTGTGGGACAAGGAGTGCAGTATCTTTCAGGAGGTGGACGGCCTAGCCCCTAGGGGCCCTGAGCAGCGAAGCCAGGCTAAAGCCAGGGAGGCAGCGGCCCCTGGAGGTACTGTAGTATTGCCTCATCGAGATAGAACCCTTATGAAACAGTTTTTTCTCTATGGATGGCCTGCTGGCTGTGGTTTCTAACAAAATAGGGTCTCTCGTGAAGCCAGGGGAATAGAGGGAGAGAGAATAGAGTGTTCTGTGCTTTGGGTCATGTAGTTGTTAAAGAGTGGTCAGTTCGGTCGAAAATATGTACTCAGTTCACCTGGAAACCAAAACAAATAAACATTAACAAAACACACCATATTCCAGGTAGGATAGAATTGTAGAACAACAGCCTGATAGAGGCCTAGAACAACAGCCTGATAGAGGCCTAGAACAACAGCCTGATAGAGGCCTAGAACAACAGCCTGATAGAGGCCTAGCAGTGTGGGACCTCTGCTTCCTCTGTGTAAATATACCTGTAAACAATACACAAAAAGATTGGTTTAATATGATGAGACACTTTTGTATGACGACTATGGAGTCTAACTTTATGAAATTTCCCCCCCGGGGGATCAATAAAGTACCTATCTATCTATCTATCTATCTATCTATCTACCTATCTATCTATCTTAGGCCGGGATTCAATCCGATCGCAGGTTAAAGGCATTGCAGCTTTTAAAGGCAAACACAGAGCACTGTCAGTACTGTATTCTCAGAGCACTGTCAGTACTGTATTCTCAGAGCACTGTCAGTACTGTATTCTCAGAGCACTGTCAGTACTGTATTCTCAGAGCTCCATAAATCACCATGCTTCTCTCGCTGCTATATATCTGAGGTTTCACAGAGGCCGTGTGTCAGACTACAGAATTTTAAGCGCTCATGTGTTATTAATCACAGAGTGATTGTCTCTGCCACTACGTTTTAGGCCAAGCATCGCCTGTCCTCTTGGGACAGTCTTAAAATCAATATTTGAAGAAGAAGCAAATATAACCCATCTATCTATCTAGAGGGAGCAGGGATGGCACTTAGAGGGAGGTAAACTGTGACAGGTCAGGGAAGCCAGCCACAGGCCCTGCTACCCACCACCTTCTCTGGTAATTCAGGTATAATGAGTGTTATAAACCGGGTATTTTGGGTCCTGGATGGTGATTGGCTGAAAGCCATGGTATATCAGACAATATATCACAGGTATGACGCAAAACTACTTGTTTAACATAGGAATAGATAAGGGAACCAAACATCCAACTCATTTTATGGTTTTTGAGAAAGAGAGAACGTATTTGGTTTCTTATTTCTTTAGATCAGGTTGTTCAGTACCACACCAGCCAGTACCACACCAGCCAGTACCACACCAGCCAGTACCACACCAGCCAGTACTACATCAGCCAGTAAGCAGTGGTAAGAATAAACAGTAGTCCCCACTCTGACACATTTGTTTCTGTCCTTTATTTCACAGTAAGTCAGCAGTATTGTGACGAGTCCAAAATGTTTTCTTATAGATGTTGGGATCCCAGATCCAGCTCGTGTTATCACCACTGCAGCCATAGACGTGCATCTTCCCAACAACCCCAGTCTGCTGCCCTCGACTCTGGTGAGTGCAGATGCAGCATCCAGCCTTCTGCAGCAGACCGGCGGCTCTGTGAGCGAGGCCTCCAACACCACCATGTCCCGCTCCAGCTTCAGTGCTCGCCAGCACAGCATCAGCAGCCACACCCTGGGCTCCACCACCGACTGCAGCTCCACCGTCCGCGAGGCTTCCACCTCCACAGAGTCCTACAGCGCCCAGCATTGTTACCCTCCACCCTACTGCAGCCCTCTGGCCCTGGGCACACAGCCTGGCCCCAGAGGACACCCCAGCGCTGTGATGCAGGATCTGCTCTCCTCACTGTCTGAGGACTCCTGTCTGGGCCAGAAGGGACTAGACCCTGTCAACCTGAGGACTCCTGTCTGGGCAAGAAGGGACTAGACCCTGTCAACATGAGGACTCCTGTCTGGGCAAGAAGGGACTAGACCCTGTCAACCTGAGGACTCCTGTCTGGGCCTCAAACTGCCCAGCCCTGCTGGCTCCACCCAGACCAGCCCTGAGCTGGAGCACAGGCTCAACATCTACAACAAGAGGAACCAGGAGAGCCAGTGAGGCTTCCACACCAAGCCCCTCAGCCACCTGCAGGCCAGCGAGCCCTTCATGGAGAAGTACAGGCTGTCTCAGGCAGATGCCACTGTCAACCGTCTGCCTGAGACATAGGAAAGGGTTACAGGGGCACTTTAACTCTCAGCCAGCACTGACCCACTCCTCAAAGACCCTCCTGAAACTCACTGACTAACACTAAAGACATGCACTCCTCCACTGGCATACAGCCATCCTCCTCATCACCAAGGGCACCAAGGGGGAAATTTCTTGACCATGGAGGACAGGAAAAGGCTGTTCAGTGAACATGCACTGTACATCTATCAGGAATTGACACAATAAATGAGTATATAAACAAGTCACCAAAATAAACCAGCAATGGAGCATTAGCCCCTCTCTTCATGTTTTCAAGCATGGTGGTGGCTGCATCATGTTATGGGTATGCTTGTCATCAGCAAGGACTAGGGAGTTTTTTAGGATAAAAAGAAACAGAATAGAGCTAAGCACAGGAAAAATCCTAGATGAAAACCTGGTTCAGTCTGCTTTACAACAGACACTGGGAGACAAATTCACCTTTCAGCAGGAAAATTACCTAAAACACAAGACCAAATATACACTGGAGTTGCTTACCAAGATGACATTGAATGTTCCTAAAAGACCTAGTTACAGTTTTGACTTCAAATCGGCTTGGAAATCTAATGGAAAGACTTAAATGGCTGTCTAGCTATGATCAACAGAGCTGGAATATGTTTTTTAAAAGAATAATTTGCAAATATTGTATAATCCAGCTGCGCAAATCTCTTAGATTTACCCAGAAAGACTCACAACTGTAATCGCTGCCAAAGGTGATTCTAACATGTATTTACTCAGGGGTGTGAATACTTATTTAAATGACATTTCTGTATTTCTTTTTCAATACATGTGTGTAGAGGGCTGAGAAAAAGTATATTTAATCCATTTTAAATTCAGGCTGTAACACAATGTGGAATAAGTCAAGTGGTCATTTTATATGATTTAGAGATGGGGCTGGGTGGGTGAGGAAGTGGGTGGTTCGTCTGAAATACTTGATTAGGAACTGGAGACAGACTTATCACAAGACTACAACTAATTGGCAGTTATGTTGTACAAGCCACACTTAGACATTTAACAAACAAACCATAGTGAAAGTCAGCCTGATGTCTCCAGACCCCAACATTAAGTACAGTCCTCTCTGTTCAGACTGCTGCCGGGTTCATTTGATCGGAGTTGTGTTCTCAGCTTATTTCTTAACTTAATCTTTCTACATTATCAATGCTAACATTTGTATTCAAATTATGACAAAAAAAACCTCAGTGAAATCTTTTTAAGGCAGACACCTGAGCGATTGAGGGACATTTCAGCTACCAAATCTGGAGGGGTTTGTAATTGAAGTTGTTGTGCAAAGTGTTGGTCAGAAGAAAACGTATCACAGCATAAACCTTCGATATGGCAAACGAATAATAATAATACTGTGCAATTTAATGTCAACAGGCATTTTGTAAATTGATCATGAAGGAAATTCATTGCAGAGTAAAAGCAATTAAAAAGAAAAAAAAAAAAAAAAAAAGTTTCATCATTGATACCAAGAGCTTTTAGTGAGGAGACAGGTTTAGACTTCCAGAAGAGACAGGTTTAGACTTCCGGAAGAGACAGGTTTAGACTTCCAGAAGAGACAGGTTTAGACTTCCAGAAGAGACAGGTTTAGACTTCCGGAAGAGACAGGTTTAGACTTCCAGAAGAGACAGGTTTAGACTTCCGGAAGAGACAGGTTTAGACTTCCGGAAGAGACAGGTTTAGACTTCCGGAAGAGACAGGTTTAGACTTCCAGAAGAGACAGGTTTAGACTTCCAGAAGAGACAGGTTTAGACTTCCAGAAGAGACAGGTTTAGACTTCCAGAAGAGACAGGTTTAGACTTCCGGAAGAGAGGTTTAGACTTCCAGAAGAGACAGGTTTAGACTTCCAGAAGAGACAGGTTTAGACTTCCAGAAGAGACAGGTTTAGACTTCCAGAAGAGACAGGTTTAGACTTCCAGAAGAGACAGGTTTAGACTTCCGGAAGAGACAGGTTTAGACTTCCAGAAGAGACAGGTTTAGACTTCCGGAAGAGACAGGTTTAGACTTCCGGAAGAGACAGGTTTAGACTTCCAGAAGAGACAGGTTTAGACTTCCGGAAGAGACAGGTTTAGACTTCCGGAAGAGACAGGTTTAGACTTCCGGAAGAGACAGGTTTAGACTTCCGGAAGAGACAGGTTTAGACTTCCGGAAGAGACAGGTTTAGACTTCCGGAAGAGACAGGTTTAGACTTCCGGAAGAGACAGGTTTAGACTTCCGGAAGAGACAGGTTTAGACTTCCGGAAGAGACAGGTTTAGACTTCCGGAAGAGACAGGTTTAGACTTCCGGAAGAGACAGGTTTAGACTTCCGGAAGAGACAGGTTTAGACTTCCGGAAGAGACAGGTTTAGACTTCCGGAAGAGACAGGTTTAGACTTCCAGAAGAGACAGGTTTAGACTTCCAGAAGAGACAGGTTTAGACTTCCAGAAGAGACAGGTTTAGACTTCCAGAAGAGACAGGTTTAGACTTCCGGAAGAGACAGGTTTAGACTTCCGGAAGAGACGGGTTTAGACTTCCGGAAGAGACAGGTTTAGACTTCCGGAAGAGACAGGTTTAGACTTCCAGAAGAGACAGGTTTAGACTTCCAGAATATGACCTTTATTGTGACGGTACGCAAAATACATGTTACAAAATATGCATTAATAGGGATAAAAATATCACCTGCGCCAGGTAAGCAGAACATTATTTGTGGCATTTTCATACCTACGTACATAAAAAAACAGACAGCCGGTTTGTAAACAGTGTTGTTCTGTTGTCAAGGATGATAACATTAGTGTCCCCAGAATAGTAGGTCCAGAAACAGTTAAATGCAGAGGTTATAGGTTATAGTAGAGTTGTAACTGCGTGGTTACGGTCTTGCTACCTGGGCAAGGGTGGTGGGATGGATGCTGAGCTGAGCGTTGGCTTACTTGTTCAATGCTGCAGTCATCTCAGGCACAGCCTAGTGAGATAAAAAACAGGAGTTTAAGATGGTTACACATCCCTAACCAGGCAAATCTAGCCAGGTTGACACAATGGACATGCTGTAAGCTTGTGACATGGAAATTGAGGGCCGAGTTTCGCTATAACTGTCAAGTGTTTAGTCTCATGGTTTTGGGGTGACACCATTCATTGATAAACCAATTCAAATCTGAGAGTAACTGATCTAACGGACATGAGTGGGGTGCCTGACAAACTATACCAGTACCACCTGAGTCTAGTGTGTCCCAGAGATCAGTTTTCAACTGAAGGAAGAGGATAATGCCCATACATTATTATCAGTTATCTGAGGAGTGATCACATGTAAGCTGATAACCAGCAGGTTATAAACTCTGCTGACACAAGCTATTGTTACCAATCAGTTTTACAGAGTTTACCCAGAACACCTGGGCCTCTCACGCACCACCACGGTAAATAAAAGATGGACAACAGAACACACTAAATACAAGCTACTTCTCTTTCACCGAAAGCAAAGGCCCTCTTGTCCAAGAGTTTGTCAACCCTCTGGCACACTGGCCAAGTGTGCCAGCCAGACAGTAGAGGACAGCTAAGTGTGCCAGCCAGACAGTAGAGGACAGCTAAGTGTGCCAGCCAGACAGTAGAGGGCAGCTAAGTGTGCCAGCCAGACAGTAGAGGACAGCTAAGTGTGCCAGCCAGACAGTAGAGGACAGCTAAGTGTGCCAGCCAGACAGTAGAGGACAGCTAAGTGTGCCAGCCAGACAGTAGAGGGCAGCTAAGTGTGCCAGCCAGACAGTAGAGGGCAGCTAAGTGTGCCAGCCAGACAGTAGAGGGCAGCTAAGTGTGCCAGCCAGACAGTAGAGGACAGCTAAGTGTGCCAGCCAGACAGTAGAGGACAGCTAAGTGTGCCAGCCAGACAGTAGAGGACAGCTAAGTGTGCCAGCCAGACAGTAGAGGACAGCTAAGTGTGCCAGCCAGACAGTAGAGGACAGCTAAGTGTGCCAGCCAGACAGTAGAGGACAGCTAAGTGTGCCAGCCAGACAGTAGAGGACAGCTAAGTGTGCCAGCCAGACAGTAGAGGGCAGCTAAGTGTGCCAGCCAGACAGTAGAGGACAGCTAAGTGTGCCAGCCAGACAGTAGAGGGCAGCTAAGTGTGCCAGCCAGACAGTAGAGGACAGCTAAGTGTGCCAGCCAGACAGTAGAGGACAGCTAAGTGTGCCAGCCAGACAGTAGAGGACAGCTAAGTGTGCCAGCCAGACAGTAGAGGACAGCTAAGTGTGCCAGCCAGACAGTAGAGGACAGCTAAGTGTGCCAGCCAGACAGTAGAGGACAGCTAAGTGTGCCAGCCAGACAGTAGAGGACAGCTAAGTGTGTAAAGTAGACACTAGAGAAAATAAAAGCTGAGAACTTACACCCAGCCACTTAAGTTAACTATGGATGTATTTTATGGTTTGAAGGAGAGCTGTTGTTTCATCTTTACAGAGCACCCGGTTAATTCAGCACCTCAATAATTCACATTTCCATTAGGAGAAACGGTAAATGTAACATCCTGACTGTCACTTGTCATGTCTTGGTTATTGAAATGCCTCTCTTGCTGATCAGGTATTCAGCGCTGTGCTGGAGGCTGGTGCCATGTTGGGTTAGTTTCAGTCATGGCCAGGGTTCTTTGGTAATGTTTCCTCATGGGTGAGTATCTCACCTTAAAGAGGTCAGCCACCAGACCATAGTCTGCCACCTGGAAGATGGGAGCCTCCGGGTCCTTGTTGATGGCAACAATAGTCTGCAGAAAGAAACAGAACAGTACATAATCTTGTTTCTTATACTACTGTTATACCTAACAGAAGATTACTGCACCTTGCTGTCCTTCATCCCAGCCAGATGTTGAATAGCTCCAGAGATAGCAACAGCGATGTACAACTCCTGCACAGTGAACAAGAGGACAAAAAAGCTTAATCAATATAATAACTCCAGAGCTTAGTGCACATTATGTAGTGCCAGTCATTTCAGGCTGCTGAACACATGTAAGACACCTTACTGCAAATGACTCAATACACCGGTAGTATAATATGTGGGCCTACAATATTTGAGAAACTTTATTTTCCATTAATCGCCAGAAAAGGTCATCAAGAGCTGACCATCATGATACCACTAAGGCCCTCATTTGCAGCCTAGTACTGATGCAGCTGATATCAGGGCAGTCCTGGGGTGCGTTCAGTTCGATTTAACATTTGCTACGTTGCGTCGGGCTCCCGAGTGGCTCAGCGGTCTAAGGCACTGTGCTAGAGGAGTCACTGCAGACCCTGGTTTGATCCCTGGCTGTATCACAACCGGCTGTGATTGGGAGTCCCATAGGGCGCCACACAATTGGCCCAGCGTCGTCCGGGTTAGGGGAGGCCGGGGAAGGCAGTCATTGTAAATAAGAATTTGTTCTTAACTGACTTGCCAAGTTAAATAAAAAACCAGCTTGTATTTAACACCTTTCCCATAACCTGACCCCTCCCTGATTTTACAAATGTTCAGAACAAACCGGTTTCTGTTTAATTGAACGTTGCATTATGTTTTTCCGTACATAACGCAGCCCTGGGTTTCCATATTAGAGGATGGAGCTGTTCTACTGCTGACCATCTGAGGGAGAATGCTGGGGGTGGTGGACACTCCACCTCTGGGGAAAAACAGAGGCTTTCAGCTTAATGTACTGCCATATTAATATTTCAGTGCTATTTAATGTTGTTGGAGTAGTCTCGGAGGAGCAGAGCATACATTTATGAACACAAGTGGACTAAAGACTAAAAGTGAGGACCAATATTCACAATGAGAGGCACAGTCCTACTGTAGCAGAGGATGAACGAAAACAAAAGATGTATGCTTTAGTTCTCAAACATCACTGTATGGGCAGATCAGAGTACATACATGTCTGGCCTATTTGGAGAGTCTTCTCAGAGTTTCTCTTTGAACTCTTTCAGCAGATTTGCAGATTTCAATAAGACCAAGCAGGCACACCTGCTGTTGTGTTGCTAGCTTTCCCTCAGGTGTGAAAACAACTCCCTACATACAGCATGATTGCATCGCTAGCTAGTCATTCAAGTGTGGTGATGCCATTGTAAACCACTTTTTTTTTTTAAAAACTCCAACATCACAACCTGGCTGCTCCGTTGCCAAGCTGTTCCCCTGAAATGTTGCTCAGGCATGACACCCCACACCTTAGGTTAGATAATGTTGCTCAGGCATGACACCCCACACCTTAGGTTAGATAATGTTGCTCAGCCATGACACCCCACACCTTAGGTTAGATAATGTTGCTCAGGCATGACACCCCACACCTTAGGTTAGATAATGTTGCTCAGCCATGACACCCCACACCTTAGGTTAGATAATGTTGCTCAGGCATGACACCCCACACCTTAGGTTAGATAATGTTGCTCAGGCATGACACCCCACACCTTAGGTTAGATAATGTTGCTCAGGCATGACACCCCACACCTTAGGTTAGATAATGTTGCTCAGGCATGACACCCCACACCTTAGGTTAGATAATGTTGCTCAGACATGACACCCCACACCTTAGGTTAGATAATGTTGCTCAGGCATGACACCCCACACCTTAGGTTAGATAATGTTGCTCAGGCATGACACCCCACACCTTAGGTTAGATAATTGCAAAAGCTTAACTGTGACATACATGCTGACAGAAACAGTGAAAGTCAACTAATTCCATGGCATGAGCTTCTTTCAAATCTAAAAATGTAGGCAAAATTATACTGAACCAAAATAGAAATTAATTAGTTCCTAATCTATAGATTTCACGACTGGGCAGGGGCACAGCCATGGGTGGGCCTGGGAGGACAGGGGCACAGCCATGGGTGGGCCTGGGAGGACAGGGGCACAGCCATGGGTGGGCCTGGGAGGACAGGGGCGCAGCCATGGGTGGGCCTGGGAGGACAGGGGCGCAGCCATGGGTGGGCCTGGGAGGACAGGGGCGCAGCCATGGGTGGGCCTGGGAGGACAGGGGCGCAGCCATGGGTGGGCCTGGGAGGACAGGGGCGCAGCCATGGGTGGGCCTGGGAGGGCAGGGGCGCAGCCATGGGTGGGCCTGGGAGGGCAGGGGCGCAGCCATGGGTGGGCCTGGGAGGGCAGGGGCGCAGCCATGGGTGGGCCTGGGAGGGCAGGGGTGCAGCCACTGGGGAGCCAGGACCTGCCAATCAGAATTAGTTTTTCCCCACAAAAGGGCTTTATAACAGACCTAAATAGTCCTCAGTTTCATTAGCTGTCCGGGTGGCTGGTCTCAGATGATACTGCAGGTGAAGAAGCTGGATGTGGAGGTCCTGGGCTGGCGTGGTTACACGTGATCTGCAGTTGTGAGGCAGGTTGGAAGTACTGGCAAATTTTCTAAAACGATGTTGGAGGCGGCTTATGGTAGAGAAATCAGTTAAATTATCTGACAACAGCTCTAGTTGACATTCCTGCAGTCAGCATGCCAATTGCACGCTCCCTAAAAGACATCTGTGGCGTTGTGTTGTGGGACAAAACTGCACATTGTAGAGTGTCCTTTTATTGTCCCCAGCACAAGGTGCACCTGTGTAATGATAATGCTGTTTAATCAGCTTCTTGATATAACACAACTGTCAGGTGGATTATCTTGGCAAATGAAAAATGCTCACTAACAGGATGTAAACATATGTGCACAAAATTTGATAGAAATGGTATTTCAGCTCATTAAACATGGGACCAACACTTTACATGTTGCGTTTATGTTGTTGTTCAGTACATAACTGGAACAGTTCAATACTGGATATAAACACTATTTTAAGCATGCACATATTTTTTTCACAAAATATTCCTATGTCAAAAGTGCTTCAATCAAATAATTAATAAAACTGTTGTATATGTAAAATATAAATTGCTTGTCGCCTCACATAACAAGAAGGAATGCAGCTTTGTGCTATGACACTGATACAGAATAATTCAAGGGGACATTTGTCAAATAAAAAAAAAGGTGACAGACAGTAACACTGATATGAGACATTAACTACATGTCATGGGGTATAATGTGAGGATAATCACAGCTAGGATATCACAGTTGAACCAGATAATGGGGTCTAATGTGAGGATAATCACAGCTAGGATATCACAGTTGAACCAGATAATGGGGTCTAATGTGAGGATAATCCCAGCTAGGATATCACAGTTGAACCAGATAATGGGGTCTAATGTGAGGATAATCACAGCTAGGATATCACAGTTGAACCAGATAATGGGGTCTAATGTGAGGATAATCACAGCTAGGATATCACAGTTGAACCAGATAATGGGGTCTAATGTGAGGATAATCCCAGCTAGGATATCACAGTTGAACCAGATAATGGGGTCTAATGTGAGGATAATCCCAGCTAGGATATCACAGTTGAACCAGATAATGGGGTCTAATGTGAGGATAATCCCAGCTAGGATATCACAGTTGAACCAGATAATGGGGTCTAATGTGAGGATAATCCCAGCTAGGATATCACAGTTGAACCAGATAATGGGGTCTAATGTGAGGATAATCACAGCTAGGATATCACAGTTGAACCAGATAATGGGGTCTAATGTGAGGATAATCACAGCTAGGATATCACAGTTGAACCAGATAATGGGGTCTAATGTGAGGATAATCACAGCTAGGATATCACAGTTGAACCAGATAATGGGGTCTAATGTGAGGATAATCACAGCTAGGATATCACAGTTGAACCAGATAATGGGGTCTAATGTGAGGATAATCACAGCTAGGATATCACAGTTGAACCAGATAATGGGGTCTAATGTGAGGATAATCACAGCTAGGATATCACAGTTGAACCAGATAATGGGGTCTAATGTGAGGATAATCACAGCTAGGATATCACAGTTGAACCAGATAATGGGAATTTAACCATTTTAAAAAGGGCAAAGGGATCCATCTTTAGAACACAGAATTCCAGGAAGCTTAAGAAACAGGTCTTTGTCAAGCTGTGGGTAACTTACACTATAATTGATAGTGGGTGGGTAACTCCTCAGAAAACAAGCTGTGGGTAACTTACACAATAATTGATAGTGGGTGGGTAACTCCTCAGAAAACATATATTTGCATTTTCAGAAAAATGTTTTCCACAAAAGGTTTACCGGCATCTTGAATAATTGCAATATTATTACAGATGACACCATTGAGAGAACAACATTACCTATCAAAGAATAGGATGAGTGTAAAATGATCTAGAGTGTGTCACTTACGGGGGCCACGATCTTGCCAGTCTGTCCAACCTGCAGGTCATTGGGGACATATCCAGCATCCACAGCAGCTCTGGAAGCACCAACTGTGGGGAAAATCAATTCAAACCTACTTTACTGCTTAGGGACAAATAAAAATGTCAATCCAATTTCTTCAACACTACTTTATCAGTTATTCAAATATAGAACATTCTAAATCACCCACTTACCTGCAGCATTCATTTTGTCAGCAAGGTCATAGAGCAGCTTGAAGTTCTCTCCATTCTTCAGGCCCCTTCCTAAAAGAAGGACAAGACAATAATTATTTATTTAAACGTTTACATACACATGTCATGTTCAAGGCAAATAAATGAGTATGATGAGCAGAAGGTGGCTCTTACCTCCAGACACCACAACCTTAGCGCTGGTCAGCTCTGGACGGTCACTCTTGGTCAAGGATGCTTCCAGCCACTCAGACATCCCAGCAGAAGCGGACGCAGAAACTGAAATACACAATGCATGAGGATCATCAGAGGATCATATTAAATAAAACTGCGTCTCAAGTTCTCTTGCTTTTAACTATACCTTGACAAAATAAGTTATCCAGACAGGAAACTAAACACTTTATTTTAGAATGATAAACAACAACAATGGCTTTTGTATGTGTGCTTTTCATGTGTGTATCAGTGCATGTTAGTAGTGTAGCTACCTTCCTCTGATGTAGCACTGCCTCCCTTCACCTCAGCGGGCTCAAAGGATGTCCCTCTGACGGTGAAAACCTTGACATTTTCATTACACTTGACAGTGCTGAGAGCATTTCCTGTGAATGAGACAAACCTTGACATTTTCATTACACTTGACAGTGCTGAGAGCATTTCCTGTGAATGAGACAAACCTTGACATTTTCATTACACTTGACAGTGCTGAGAGCATTTCCTGACAGTGCTGAGAACATTTCCTGAGAGTGCTGAGAACATTTCCTGACAGTGCTGAGAACATTTCCTGACAGTGCTGAGAACATTTCCTGACAGTGCTGAGAACATTTCCTGAGAGTGCTGAGAGCATTTCCTGACAGTGCTGAGAGCATTTCCTGACAGTGCTGAGAACATTTCCTGACAGTGCTGAGAACATTTCAGTATCTGATGACAAATGGGAAATAAAAGTAGAGAATTCATTCCAGTCTAATTAATTCCACAGTCTAATTAATTCCACAGTCTAATTAATTCCACAGTCTAATTAGGGAAACATCTTCTGGCCTCAAGGTTCACCATGAGTTTTCAATAAGAACCATTTGGTCATGACTATTAAACAGAAAAGGTTTAAGTGGATAATGTAATTTGGAGTCATTCAAAGCCCATAAGTGCAATTGAGAAATTAGGCTTTTGGGATCTAATCAATACTGGTATTGCCAAAAGACTGAATTGGCTTTAGATTTAAAACCAGTTCCCTATGGTACATGCAGTTGGTGAGTTACTGGTCAAATTCGTAAGTGCAGTCCCAAATGCAATTACAAATTCAATAGATTTCCAAATTATAATATCAAACAAAATCCATATGGAGTCCCAAAAAAAAGCAGTCTAAACTGCATTGGTGGTGACTTTTAATGGGGTCTAGAATTCTGAAGGATATCTTAGTGGTATAGGTTGGTTTGGGGGGAAAACACATTCACAAAAAGCTAGTTACCAGCATAGATGGTTCTGACAAAGGTGTCAGGGGATTTGATCTCGATAATGTCTGAAATAGGAGCAACATCCAACTTGGCAGCCACTCTGGGGAGCAGGTTCTACAAAAGACGGGATGTTAAATAAGCAGATATAAAGCCATCTGTAATGATCAGCCAAAGATGCTCTACAAATAACTTCTAGAAACCATGACATGAATGAAAAAAAATACAGCATTATGAATACTAGGCTTATGAAACAAAATCCATCAAATCATCTGCAGGCAGATGCTTTGCTAAGTAGTGACAAAGGGCCTCACTGAAGGTATGTATATAAGGGTCTTATAATCTTACTTTCCCAAATGCAGACGCTCCGGCACAGATATGGGTGAAGTTGAACTGCTTCTGGGTTGCCAGGATAAGTGGAGTCAACTCCTCTGTGGAAAGACATGCAAGTTGCTGTTAACATCACATGCAAATAGATTTTTTTTTTGTGTGTAAATAACACTCAGATTTTAACATACTAACATTTTTAAGTAAATGCTGAAGAAGTAAAAATTGCAACTCATGTACAGCTTCAGTGAATCTGTTGTCTTCATCTGCTTCACACTGTGGATATACATACATACCTGGCAGAGACCCTTTGTAAGCATCATTTTGAGCAATCAGAACTGTCTTCACACCCAGGACTTTGCTGATTTCCTGTGCAACCTGAAGAGATTATAAATAAATATAGAGCAAATCAATCCCTTGAAGAAAAACGCTAAAAGTCTAGGTCTGGATATAAGGTAAAAACTATTTCAATTCAATCACTTTTTGACAGCATGCATTTTGATTTAAACCAAACTTTCTATACATGTTTGCCAATGGAAGAGGTCCCTGGAAACGAGAAACAGTTGAGTTTGATATCATTTAAAAGCTTACAAAACAGGGTTGTCAAACTGTTTTATCATTTCTTGAAAAAACGTTCAGGAAATTTTACATTAACGTCAATTATCTAAAAACGTCAAAATTAACTCAAATTTTTCTCATATTCGCATATGTGGTAGCTTACACCCTAAGCTAGGTAATTGACGTTTAAGTGTAAAAAATAATAATTTGTTGTTACACCATGTTTGTAAGCTTTTAAAAGATATCAATCTCAACCGTTTATCCTTTCCATACATATCTGCCCATTGTAGAAGTGCTCAGAAAGGGACTTTTTGTACCTGAATGCCAAAGCATTTAATAGCTAAAGGTGCTCAAAGTTGACCTATTTTGCATAATAGGTCAATGAAATATAGAATCTCATTTACATACTATATATACACAAAAGTATGTGGACACCCCTTCAAATTAGTTGATTTGGCTATTTCAGCCATACCGTTTGCTGACAGGTGTATACAATCGAGCACATAGCCATGCAATCTCCATAGACAAACTGGCAGTAGAATTGCCTTACTGAAGGGCTCAGTGAATCAACGTAGCACCGTCAAAGGATGCCACTTTTCCAACAAGTCAGTTGGTCAAATTCCTGCTGCCCTGCTAGAGCTGCCCCGGTCAACTGTAAGTGCTGTTATTGTGAAGTGGAAATGTCTAGGAGCAACAACAGTTCAGCTGCGAAGTGGTAGGCCACACAAGCTCACAGAACTGGACCGACGAGTGCTGAAGGGCAAAGCTCATAAAAATTGTCTGTCCTCGGTTGCAACACTCACTACAGAGTACCAAACTTCCTCTGGAACAAACGTCTGCACAATACATACAATTTATCTGTAAGGTCCCTCAGTCGAGCAGTGAATACACCCAGTCACTATAGATACAGGCATCCTTCTAATTCTCCCTACTGTGTGTATCCTGTATTATCATTTAGTTAGTGAATAAATCATTAAACCAGTTTGTGTATTGTGGAGTAACAACATTGTTGATCTATCCTCAGTTATCTCCTATCACAGCCATTCAACTTTGTAACGGTTTTAAAGTCACCATTGGCATCATGGTGAAATCCCTGAGCGGTTTCCTTCCTATTCGGCACCTCAGTTAGGAAGGACGCCTGTATCTATAGTGACTGGGTGTATTCACTGCTCGACTGAGGGACCTTACAGATAAATTGTATGTATGGGGTAAAGAGATGAGGTAGTCACTCAAAAATCATGTTAAACACTACAGTATTATTTCACACAGAGTGAGTCCATGTAACGTATTGTGACTTGTTAAGCACAGTTTTACTCCTGAACTTATTTAGGCTTGCCATAACAAATGGGTTGAATACTTATTGACTCAAGATATTTCAGCTTTTCATTTTTAATTAATTTGTTAAACATAATTCCACTTTGACAATACAGGGTATTGTGTGCCGGCTAGTGACACAGAACCTAAATTGAACCCATTTCTAATTCAGGCTCTAACAACAAAACAGTCAAGGGGTGTGAATACTTTCTGAAGGCAGCATCTGATCAAACCCAAGATTTAGCCTACCTTTGCACAGTCGGTTCCAGCAACCAAACAGGACACGTCTCCTAGTTTCTTGGCTGCAGTAATAGCACTCAGCGTAATGGGGGTCAGCTTGTCATTGTTGTGCTCTGCCACCACCAAGGTGCTTTGAAACCTCTGGATAAGACCAGACTACAGGGGAAAATGTTATTTTTCAGTAAATGGCATAACATAAGCATGAACATAACTGCTCTCATGCCTATCAAACCTAAAAGCTACCATTATGATATGGACAATTCAGCAGCATTTTGAGTAGTCCAAGACATTGAATCATACAGGACACTACTGATTCTGTTCAGGTGTACCTTTTGGGGGAAAACAACATCTAAATGGGGTATTTTCTGGAGGTCAGCAATAGCAGAAAGTGTGAGCTACATAACACTGGAGGGGAGGAAGGATCTGGGGCCAGACCCTTCTGTAAACAAGCTGACATAACATCCAAACTATGCACTGGCTTTAACAACATTTTGTCAGGGAGTATCAATCCATCACCAAGCTAAAACAGGACAGGACCAGATCAATCTGAACCTGTGTTTGAAAGACAATTTGAGGTCATTCACACAGCAGTCTAGACAATGTCACAGCACAATACAGAGCGAATAGTAGCTATAATGTACATTAAAACGATGGTATTGATTGAAATGGAGCTTCAAGGCCTTTAAAATCATTGCATAATTGAAAGTTTCGTAACTCATTGTTTACGAGGTTTCATAAGCTAGCTATCTACAGTAACGGCTAGCTAAAGTTAACTACATTTTCAGGTAGGTCTGTGAAGCCAACGTTAGCTGTGACATCAAATATGATGCGATTTTTTAAACTATGGCTATTTATTTATGAATAAAGCACAATGTACTGTTAACCTTTCTACGCTAGCTGGTTGGCTAGCTTCCTTGCTAACATGTTGCTAAGTGTCAGGCGCCAACAACAACAGTTTGTACTAGTTGTGCTTATTTGCATTTGCCACATCACGAATACATATCAAGTTACTTAGCTAGTTAGTCAGATGTAATCGTATGCGTCCATCGTGTAACGTTACTTCTTCTTTTAACTTACCAACAGTTTGAAATGTGTTTTGTTGACAGCTCTATGCATCTCTGACCCTGCTCCTCGACGCTCACCTCGTTTATAACTAAACCCAGATAGACCACTGCTTGACCGAATCAGTCACATAACGAGCAAGACGGTGGGCAGGGCCGAGTACACACTACTGAGATCCTATTGGCGCGTTCTAGCACGCATCTGCATATTTCCGTTCGGGAACGCCCACTCCCTGAAGTGCGCGCGTGCAATAGATCAATTCGCCTTTGCGCTCCTTCTACACAGCGCGATTAACTAAAGTCTATAAAACTTAGTCCACTCTGTTCATAGCAGATTCTAGTTTTGGGAATAGAAAACTGTATTGAGAGTAAATGTTTCATTGATGAGAAAGTTTGCAGAATTTCGGCCAAAAAGTTCACTCTTCTCACACTGCCCGACAGTGGGTTTCCTCTTACTACCATATTTGGTTGTGAGTGAAAACGCCAAGCGGATGCTTCACATTTATACATCCAGTGAAATATCTGTCTCATTGTTATGTGACAGTAATATATATATTTTAAATAGAGAAATACGTTTTTTACGAAAATAAAAACGTGTCAGTTTGTCACTTTCAGGTGGTTGTAGTAATAACATTTTAAACTATTTAAGACATTGTTTCGAATCTAGGTTGTGCCTTTAGATTTCGAGAAAATTAACAATTTAGGAACACATTTTCAACTTCTCTCACGGACTTAGGCCTGGTCTGCTTGGTCGTCTCGCGATGTTGCGCCTCTGGGTTTAGAAACGTTTTATTTAGAAATAACGTCTTATTTCAGAGGACCATCCTAGACCCTGCACCACTCGGGTACATGATTATGACTGGGTAGATGGATGTGAGCAACAGGGAAAACGACATACTATTATCAACAGCAAAGTTATTACACCTATACATTCAACCCAGATCTGTAAACATACTAATTTAAATTAGTAGGTGGCAAAGTTCTATGAGAAGGGTATAGCCAAATACAGTATAGTATGCAACAGAGTCTGACATGGAACCGAGCCAGACAGTGCACACCAAATAAAGTTTGATAAGCAATCTGTAGCCTAGACCCTACCTAGGCCCCCGGGTCTGGGAAAGGACCGGGTCTGTGAAACCCTGGCCTAGACTGTATTACATTTACATCATTTAGCAGACGCTCTTATACAGAGCAAATTACAGTAGTGAGTGAATACATTTTCATACTTTTTTTTCTTCCACACTGATCGAACCCAGAACCACATTTATCGAAAGAGTAGGGGTGTTAACCCCGGTGTCCTGGCTAAATTCCTAATCTGGCCCTCATACCATAATGGCCACCTAATCATCCCCAGTTTCCAATTGGCTCATTCATACCCCCTCCTTGAATCAAAAATAGGTAACCTACGTGATTCGTGTAGATCAGATGAGAAAAGTTTGGGAAGGGGGGCTTTGGATCACTACTGGCTGTCATAGTAAGCGAACGAGTGATGCGCGTTTGGAGCAATACTGTCTGTATCCAAGGCTCAGCCAATCGTTCACATAACAACAGAATGCAGCACACGACTGAAGAGAGAAGAGACAACCAACCGTCTAGTTACAGCATCAGCGCGTCCCCTGAACGATAACGAAGAGGTAGGCACCTGATTAGACAACAAGTGAGAAGGTGATGAAGCTTTATTCATGAGCTGTAGCCGAAAAACAACTGGCATTTGTAAAGTTTGAGGTGAGGGAGTAAGTGTGGTGGAACAAGTATTATTAGCATTGTTAAGTATCTTGCTAGCTGGATCGAATTCTCTGTTAGCTACTTAACTAGCTTAATAACTATCTGTGAACTAATGTTTTTCCTCTACAGTATGTGGGTAATTTCAGAATGATAATGATTAGGTGAAAATGAGGCGTTGCTTGTTAAACAAGTGTATTCAGGGATGAAGAGTAGCTGGAGCTGGGCCTGGCTTAACATGGAGCTGGGCCTGGTTTAACATGGAGCTGGGCCTGGTTTAACATGGAGCTGGGCCTGGTTTAACATGGAGCTGGGCCTGGTTTAACATGGAGCTGGGCCTGGTTTAACATGGAGCTGGGCCTGGTTTAACATGGAGCTGGGCCTGGTTTAACATGGAGCTGGGCCTGGTTTAACATGGAGCTGGGCCTGGTTTAACATGGAGCTGGGCCTGGTTTAACATGGAGCTGGGCCTGGTTTAACATGGAGCTGGGCCTGGCTTAACATGGAGCTGGGCCTGGTTTAACATGGAGCTGGGCCTGGCTTAAGTTGGATGCCAATATAGTAGAGGTGAAAGGAACACCACACACATTTCCTCTTTCTCACTTTTTCAATACAGTGTATATAAAGGGGTATCCCAGGTGTACTCTGCCTGAAATAGATCAATTATGCCAACAAAGGGTCTCATGCTCTGAGTGCTGCTGGCACATTGTAGAACAGATGTCCACAGGCAGAAAGTGTGCTGTGTAATAACGTGCAGTGTATCCCAAAGCTATTGCTTTTGTTGCGTTGAACTTGACATACAGTTGTGTGAGTGAGGGGGGATTATTTTAGTTTTTACTCATTGAACGTTATTTTTGCACACATGCAAACTATCTTGCGGTAAATTGCCACGTGCCGTTTAGACCGCCCAGAGCGTCTCTCTTGTGGGCGTGCTGGCAGGATATGGCAGCACGTTAGATTGTGCGTCAAGAATTCGGCATACTGTAGCAAGTCTGTATGAAGGTGTGGTTATTAAATGGGAAAATGGTAATATGCTCTAAACCGCGCTGGTGACAAACAAACTTTGCTGCCCTGCTTCCAATCGTCCTGTTTCACAAAACGACAGCCTGGTTTGCTGGTTGTTTCAGGAGTCCCTAAAACATTAAACAACCAGAATTACAAGTTCATACTCATGTCACAACACCCATAAAGCTAGCCAGCTAGCTGGCTAATGTTAGGTAGTCAGCTAGCTTGATAAATCGCGATTTTTGTAAAATAACTTTATGACATAAAAAATATGCATAATCGTTTGCATGATTCGTTATGACGTTATAATCACTTACATATGCTTCCGTCCTAGTATTTTTGTCAGCCATCTTTGCTGAAGAAAGTCTCCAGCCTTGGGTCGCATAGCGTCAAATTTGTCATGGAAACCACTCGATATGATTGGTCATCGCCCAGCGGTTGCCGCTGTTGATTTGCATAAAGTTGGAAAAGTTTATATTTTTCACCGCCTCCCACGCCACGTTCGCACCGCCCACTGGACCTCCGCCCTCTCCGCTTCTCACCGCGTTCCTTTCATTGAAACTGAATGGGAAGCGGTGTCTCACCGCTTGGCACTGCGAAATAATGTGCACGGAGCATTAGACCTTGAAGTAGTTGTTTTTTTCAAGCTAATAAGTATTTTATTTATTTTTTATCCCCCCTAGCAGAGATTTTTTTTGCATGTTTCAGTGGAAAAAAAAAGTGTCACCTTTTTGGGCCGTCACCAGTTTGC
This sequence comes from Thymallus thymallus, assembly GCA_023634145.1. Taxonomy (NCBI): domain Eukaryota; kingdom Metazoa; phylum Chordata; class Actinopteri; order Salmoniformes; family Salmonidae; genus Thymallus; species Thymallus thymallus. The sequence goes on along the minus strand of CM042414.1, from coordinate 42,496,346 downwards.
ATTCCTGGAGTATTGAAAATGTGCTTTCCGGAACACCGTCCAATTGTCTTAACCTCCAACATGATACTATTCTAAATAGCTTGGGAACTCTACTACACTATACAAAATTTAAAAAAGGAAGAAATATTGAACACAGGATGGATGACGTCTTCAAATACAAATTGTCCTGAGACCAAATTTTTTATGTCAAAACTGGCGAATTTGGACACATTGATTGGCAAAGTGGGACACTTCATTACTTACTATAAACAAGGAGAAATGAGAGAGTATATCAGTCATTTCAATATTTTAATGATAAATGTCAATTATTCATACAACTTAAATCTATTAAAAAATACTTTGGGTATTTTTGTGGAACATTAATAATGATAATGTATTATTAATATCATCATACTTCATTCTATCTAAAAAAAAAAAAAAAGTTTAAAAAAAAGAAGAACTTTCTCCCTCGGGATGAATCTATCTATCTATCTATCTATCTATCTATCTATCTATCTATCTATCTATCTATCTATCTATCTATCTATCTATCTATCTATCTATCTATCTATCTATCTATCTATCTATCTATCTATCTATCTATCTATCTATCTATCTACCTACCTATCTATCTATCTATCTATCTATCTATCTATCTATCTATCTATCTATCTATCTATCTATCTATCTATCTATCTATCTATCTATCTAATGATATGATGTATATGTAATTGTATAGCCAATAAATAAAATAAAATGAACATCTAGGCCTATCAGCGTATCATTCTCAACACTACACTCTAGTGGACATTTTGTTGCATGCAACCTGAAAGACCGCTCACCCCTCAATTTTAATGCCTTTTGTTATTGTCAAATACAGCAAAAACAAAAATTGTCCTATACCTGTATGGTTATGAATATAGCTAGCTAGAGTTTTTAATGTTTGTGAGTTAATATCTAAAATGCATATATGCTAGCTTTCGCTAGCAAGCTAGCTGATAGCAGATTTAAGGTTAGGGTTAAGTTTAGGAGTTAGGTTAAAGGGTAAGGGTAAGGGGAAGGGTTAGTTAAAATGGTTAAGGTTAGGGGAAGGGTTAGCTAGAAGGGTTAAGGTTAGGATTAGGGGAAGTGTTATCTAACATGCTAAGTGGTTGCAAAGTAGCTAAAAAGTTGTTGAAGTATGTTGTTGAAAAGTTGTTAATTATCTAAAGTTGTTCGTGATGAGATTTGAACCCGCAACCTTTTGGTTGCTAGACGGTCACGCTATATGCCTACCCATCCACCCTGACTAACCACCCTACTTTCGTTTTTGCCTTAAGTAACCATCTGTCTTATGTTACCATACCAAACGTGACATATGAGACTTATTTGAGTGTCCTGGATATACGTTTATTATGTCACCTCTAGTCTATGAGAGTAGGCTGCTGGAGACGGGAGTCCACAATGATTAAATCATACCCATTGAACCCATTGAACCCATTGTTTATCATCACATACTTCCTCATTAACACGCATGCCTTAATTGTAAAGATATCCATTACAAATCTTAAATGGTGCACTTTGATACGTTTCCCACTTTAACCAATACTCTATATCACATGCAAAAAATTGATGGATTTTCCATGTCAAAACGTGTCGTAAAAACTACTGAAAAGGGTCAATCTTATCTAAAGTTTTATTGATTTATATATTCGAACAATACTAATCAAATAACAAAAATAAATAATAGTAATCAAGTAACAGACACATATGAACATCAACTGAATCAGGCGTTCATGGTCCAATTGCTGCAAAGAAACCACTACTAAAGGACACCCATAAGAAGAGATGCAGAGTAGGTGAAGGGATGATCTCTTCCCACCGTGAAGCATGGAGGGGGAGGTGTGATGGTGTGGGGGTGCTTTGCTGGTGGCACTGTCGATGATTTATTTAGAATTGAAGGCAATACGCCATTCGATACGCCATCCCATCTGCTTTGCGCTTAGTAGGACAATCATTTGTTTTTCTACAGGACAATGAACCAACACACCTCCAGGCTGTGACCAAGAAGGAGAGTGATGGAATGCTGCATCAGATGGCCTGGCCTCCACAATCACCAGACCTCAACACAATTGAGATGGTTTGGAATGAGTTGGACCGTAGAGTGAAGGAAAATCAGCCAACAAGTGCTCAGCTTATGTAGGAACTCCTTCAAGACTGTTGGAAAAGCATTCCAGGTGATACTGGTTGAGAGAATGCCACGAGTGTGCAAAGCTGTCACCAAGGCAAAGGGTGGCTACTTTGAAGAAGATTTGTTTAACCCTTTTTTGGTTACTACATGATTCCATATGTGTTATTTCATAATGTTGATGTATTCACTATTATTCTACAATGTAGAAAATAGTAAAAATAAAGAAAAACCCTTGAATGAGTAGGTGTGTCCAAGCTTTTGACTGGTACTGTAATTTAACTATTTTTCTTAAATTGCTGAATTTTCAATATACTGTTATTAGCAGCGCTATTTGGCCGATTTTGTGGATTCTTTGATCTCAAACCAGTGAGTTTAACATGCTTCATTAAGAATATTGAAAAAGAAAAGGTGGGACTGTTGTACATTTACTATCAATATAGCATTCAAATCATTTTCCAGTAATCTGGGTCCGGAGGCAAAAACCAGTCGAGAAGCACTGATCTAGAATATTGTTTTATAGTCAAAGCCTTTGCATAGTTTACCCCCTCCCCTAACGCACAGAGGTCCGGGTTTACATAGACGTCACTTTGCGCGTGGGACATTGCTCTTGTCTTCCCACCTCTCGCTCGAGGAATAGAAGTTAGCAGTGATCCAGGGACGGGACCGGGAAGTCTTCCACTCAATTTCTTCATCTATCAGCCTGCGCTACCCCTCCTGTATGGTGGATATTATATTAAATTCTTCTTTCTTGGGTGATATGGGGGATCATTCCAAAAGTAAGTAAACATTTGTGTCCCTCTTAGTTTTACATTGACCCAGGAACATTTAACAATATTGGGCTATTATTGGAACATTTCGCCATTTTTTGTTGCATTGGTCAATTTTGATAACTACAAATGGTGATGTGAATACATCTTAGGTCTAAGGTCAGTTATACACGTATATGGCTACGGCCCTTCATTCTGGAAATGACAAGGATAACAAAACAGGACACAACACGTGTGCAGAGTGGACACTGAACAAACATGCGGGGATTTAGCGAGTATATCTTGTGATCACATTGGTGTACGTGGTGGTAGCATTAATATACTGTGCATTCGACAGAGAAGTCTGGAATCGCAATGTGTGTGGGCTGTGGGAGTCAGATCCACGACCAGTACATCCTGCGGGTCGCCCCAGACCTGGAGTGGCATGCTGCGTGTCTGAAGTGCTCGGAATGCAGTCAGTACCTGGATGAGACGTGCACTTGCTTCGTCCGAGATGGCAAAACATACTGCAAAAGAGATTATGTAAGGTATGAGTTGACTAACTTTCCTCTCTACGGTGATTTCAGACCGTTGGAATTTCCAAAGGCCCCAATTGTGGATTATTTTTTTAGCTAGGCCTACTGAAGTGGAAATTTATGAGAAATTGTTCAAACTGCTCGTTGACACTAAACATTATCCATATGAGAGAGAATAGCATAGCCTAGTCAAAGTTTCTGGTTTATTTGGTAAAAAATAAAATAAAAAAGGTTGACTTGTATCGTAGGCTATTCGTCTCCTTCATCTGACTAAATAGCATGTATTTGTTATGGTTTGAGCATACTGTTTTATGATTGGATAGAAAGGTGTGAATTACCAAACTATTTAGATTATTTTTTGTTACTGATGTTTTTCATAAATATCTTTGAGCGAAGATTATTGTAGCCATTCCTGCTCTAGGCACATGCATTATAACGTATTGAGACCAATGTTCCTATGTCCTTTTCAGATTATTTGGGATTAAATGTGCAAAATGTAACATTGGCTTCTGCAGCAGCGATCTGGTGATGAGAGCTCGTGACAACGTTTACCACATGGAGTGTTTTAGGTGCTCGGTGTGCAGCAGGCATCTCGTGCCGGGGGATGAGTTCTCTCTGCGGGACGAGGAGCTGCTGTGTCGGGCTGATCACGGTTTACTGATGGAACGGGACTCAGCGGGAAGCCCCAATAGTCCGGGAAATATTCACTCCAGGTCTTTTCATATTGCAGGTTAGTGAACGAATAATGGTGGTAATAATAATAGCGAAAGTATAATATTAATAACAACGTTAATAACAACGAAAGGATTTAGCATAATAATATTTTAAATTAATAATACAAACAAAATATATAACAGTTATTATTATTATTATAATACTTGTCTGCAAAATGTTCCTTTCACTGAGCAAATGTGCAGCTGTTTAAGCCTATAGTTTATTACATGACTTTAATTGGTCGACTAAACATCAATTAAAGCTGTTGGGATCTATTAAGCTGTTAAAGTTATTGGACTAAAATGTGAATTCGTTTATTTAGAAAACATTTTGGAAAATATTTAATATATTTTATAATTTATTATAATTATATAATATATATATATATATATATATATATATATATATATATATATATATATATATATATATATAATATAAAAACATATTGAAAACAATACAGTAACATTTACTGAAAGTTGAGTAAGTTTAATTCAAGTTTACCAAATAATCTTATGAATTATCACGAAATTACATTATTAGACTCTAATTTATATCATCATTATAATTTTTTGGGGTTGAGGAATGTGGCTGTTTTATATGATTTTATGTTGTTGTTGTTGTGAGCTTCCTATGCTCCTGCCTTGATTGTGAAAAGTAGGGAGAAGTGTATCTATTATCAGTCATGTTTGCTTTTCGTTGCATTTCTACATTTGGCTCAGTCAGTGGTAATTCAATTTCAAAGATATTTCCTTTTAAATAATTGTCCCACAGATCCTGTGTCAGTTCGACAGCCTCCTCATCGGAACCACGTCCACAAGCAGTCAGAGAAAACCACTCGGGTGCGAACAGTATTGAACGAGAAGCAGCTCCATACACTTCGGACCTGTTACAATGCCAACCCAAGACCGGACGCACTTATGAAAGAACAATTGGTAGAGATGACCGGTCTTAGCCCAAGGGTCATCAGAGTTTGGTTTCAGAACAAGCGTTGTAAAGACAAGAAGAGAACTATATTCATGAAGCAACTTCAACAACAGCATCACATCGATAAAACTGTAAGTTCATTTAGACATTCAAATGCAACAGAAACATCTTGGTCTACAAAAAATAAATGTGTAATTTAATAGTGCGTGCCAAAAAATGTAATGCAATGAATGCATATTGCACTTTGAATGTTGAGAAAACCAGATGGATGCTGGTGAGATGTTTGTTGTGATACGTTTTCTCTGTAGAATCTTCAGGGGCTGACGGGTACACCTATGGTGGCAGGCAGTCCAATTCGACACGACAACACGGTCCTAGGGAACCCAGTAGAGGTGCAGACTTACCAGCCCCCCTGGAAGGCCCTGAGCGAGTTCGCCTTGCAGAGTGACCTGGACCAGCCCGCCTTCCAACAGTTGGTAGGCACACACACACACACACACACACACACACACACACACACACACACACACACACGATAACTTTGCAATTATTATATGTTTACTCAAACACCATCCACCTGATCCTTGAATGACCAATCTCAATTTAGATTACAGACTGTGGCTTTATTCAGACAAATAGTTTTTAAATGAAATGAATGCTTTTCAGCCTGCAGTATTAATATGCAATAAGCATTTTTTTGTTCCAATACTGGGAGAAAACAACGCTAATTAAAACACCCGTTTACATCGCAGGTGTCTTTTTCTGAATCGGGCTCCATGGGTAACTCCTCTGGCAGTGATGTGACCTCATTGTCGTCGCAGTTGCCGGACACCCCGAACAGTATGGTACCAAGTCCGGTGGACACGTGAGACCAGCCCAACACTGACGCTTCGAACCCCAGCATGATCCCGCGTGTCCTGCATGAAAACTGTCCAGTTAACACCTTTGAGAGGAAAATTATTTCATCTTATTTAAAGAACAATAACGCTGGATTAACGCACCATTTATTCACGGAGGGCGGAGGGACCCGTCTGCATTGTTCAGGATCGGATGCATTTTAAGTTACCAGCCAGTGACAACCAAGGGCTATAACTAAAGCAGAGGCTGAGCCTCGGATCTTACCTACATGGTTGGACATGTAGCCTACGTGAGGATTATATCTACAAACATTCAACTTTATTATGAGCCGCTGACTTCCAATGATGAACACATCAGAACATTATCCATAGTGGCCAAACATCATTGTATAGTTTCATCTGTGTACATTTCCTATGCCGGGTTGCGACCATATGGAGACCCGGAGACCCATGTCTCTGTAGATGTGCATGATTTCCCAGAGATGATTTAATATCAAGCCTTGTAAAATATTGTAATTAAGTGGATGGGATACAGATTGTTTGAACCTTTCAAGAAAAAGTAAGTTATTGCTATTTATTATGAGAAAATGTAGGATGTCTTAATAAACTGAACTGTTTCATGTCTAATGAACTCTCCATGTGAAATCTCATAGGTGCAGTAATTCAATCAAATATTCACTTACATTTCAAATGGACAAAGTAAATCACTATGTATTTATGAACCGGCTATTTAACGGTGGTTTTGCGTTGCCATAAACCTAAGGGCCTAATCTAAACTATGTAGCCAGGATGAAAAACGTTTCAGATTTATAATAGGCCTATATAATCTCAAATTAATTTCGAACCATCCTAAATAAATCACTGTTTGATGTCAGTTTAGACCACAATCTTTCAGAAATTCGCTTTAATCATGAGAGAAAACCAATTTGATGTAGGCTATAATTTTAATGGCATATTCAAAAGTCGTAATGCAACAGCATCATAGCTGGTCAAACGCAAGCAAATCCACATTGAGACCTGTTTGTTAATTCACAATTGAGGACAACACATTGTTTATCTAATTGTCCTCCACATTATGCATTTGCGATGTGATCGTTCCAGTTTCACTTGTAAAGTCACAAGTCTAGACAGAGGACAGGGCTCGGCGGCTCCTTATCTATGCTTGGCATCACCTGCAAACGATACATTGAATGGAACCACAACAAACCCACCTCTCTCTGTCGCTGGAGTCCGTGCTGAAGGGGACTCCCACCCTACGAACGCATTCTGGCATGTCTTGGGTTTATTTTCATTCCAGGCCTCTGGACAAGGAGTGCAGGTCAAGAAACTAATGACATACTAGACCTCAACAATTTGTTGTCGAGGATTAACTTTCTGATCAGAGGATGCAATAGCATTTTAACCTCTTAATCACGATATGAAACATGATCAGTATTTCAGTATTGTACATAATAGTCCTAGCTAGGCCTCTATAAGTGACTTGTATTAAATCAAAAAGCCATTAGGCCTATCGTGCCATACATGGCCTTTTCTGTCACTAATTGCAGCTATTCAACAGTAGCCTACTGACCAACAAATGCTGCCCTTATACACGCAACAAAATATGTTCTCAGGAAATATTTCATTTTTGAAACAAAGCATAGATTTGATACAGGCCTAATCAAATTATTTCCCGCTTAAACATAATATATACACATGAATATTTACATGATAAATGTTTTGCATATAAGGAATGCAATGTTTATAATTAAAGTTGTAATAACTTTCAAAGTCGCACAGAAAAGAACAGCATCTATAGGCCTCAAACTATCCATTCTGCATTACGGGGTTGCAAGACAACTAACTAATCAATAGAATGCTTTATAGCCCATTTGGTGTTTGACACATCAGATCACGATTTTAGTTTTCTCATTTCCATTTTATCAGATAATGATATAGTTTGGAAAGCTACATTTCACAATCAGCCATCTAGCGGTATCTGACAGACACCATTATCCCAAACAACAGCAGTATTTAACCCACTGTTGTGCACCGAGCGGCAGAATGAAAACAGATGCTGTAATTTCCTCTTGAGACATTTCAGGACTTCACCCAACCGATAACAAATTATTGGAATCTAATAAAAAAACTATTGAAATACAAGTCTGAAGTGCAAAAAGCTATAAAAAGGCATTGCATAGTATGAGTGAATGGCTGAATATGTACACTATACATTGTTATAGAGTGTTAGGTGAATAAAAATAATAAAAATATTGCAAGTTGATATCGATAAATAAGGAATATTTGCATGGTTAACTATACTATACAGGTCGATGGCTGAGAAATACTTAAATAGCTAAATGTGTGTATGATATAAGTGAGGGTAATAATAGTTTACTTAATATACAGACTGGTTAAATGATCAGGTAAGTGAATATGTTGCATGGTTAAATTAACTGTACAGGTAAATGACAGGAAGAGATACTTAAATAGCTAAATGTGTGCATGATATCATTTAGGGTAATAATAATAATTCCCTTAAAATACAGTCCTTAGTGCAGGGTTTAATTACAGATAACTGCACGTATTGCACATTCGATTTACTAAATGCATTGAAAAAAGATACAACTGACAGGATACTAATATGCATTCCTGAGTGAATGACTACATAAGTTAAGTCCAAGAATTACTCACAATATTGCATGTGATATGATATAACAACTGTACATGAATATGTATATACAGACCTGAATGAATAAATAAGTCCTTAGTGAATGAGTGATTACAGACCAGAGTTACTCACGGATGGATACATAATTGTTAAACTAGGTCCTAACACCCCAACAGTTCCAGGTCTATGTTGCCGACGGCACGGCACCCCGGTGAGGCATTAAATAGTCTAACAGCCGCCGGCAGGAAGGACCTCCTGTAGTGCTCTCTGGCACACCGTGGTGGAATCTGTGACTGAAGGTGCTCCTCTGCATCATAACCATGGCATGCAGAGGGTGGGTGACGTTGTCCATGATGAGAGTGGCAGGCCCCTTGTAGAGCTGCAGTATGCAAAGTGCATGATAAATGTTTTTGAGAGTCTTATGCATTTACCATCCGTTAATATGAGAGACCTCTTCAGTTGATATTAAAGTTGAAGAGACACTTGGCATGTAAGGGCTCAACAGCAGATGCAATGAACACCATAATATTGTGAGAATATACCCAGCCCTGTATAGGTTTACATACTGAAAATAATAATTAAATACCGCGCTAATTTCTAGGAGTTATCTTTCAAAAAAATATCCACTGGTAAGTCTCCTTGCTGGGAGCTCTGAAATAACTGTTGGGTTTGATTGGGCTTCTCCAGGTTAGAGAGGACTGACTGGGCCTGCAGAACTGAGTCTGGTAAAGAGAAGGACCAGCCATTTTGTTTTAACCCAGCTCCTCACACCACTACTACTAATGACTATTACAAATGTTACAGTGCTGTACAGGCAGAAAAGTACACAGGCAGAGAGGCTACAGTCAGTACTTCTCATTAATTGTCACTTGATCAGTAGACGTAGGGGAAATCAGTGAAACTTGAATGAGTGAGCTGCAGTCTCTAGATGAAAATAACTGGAGGACAATGAATGATGCATAATAATAAATAATTTATTAATGGGATGAAAATGTAAATTATTCAATAAATTATCATATTATCATACATTTGTACTTGAAATCAGGACAGCTGCCACTAAGTAAATATAAATGGTAACTTACATACTGAAGTACAAAACGGCCAAACGCCTGTAAAATAACTACACGTAAAAAACATTCTGATCAGGTCAGGTCATTCACATCTTAACTGCATATGAAAATATTAAAGGAATTAACAGGAAGTAAACAGTATTATTGATGAACATGTTATGTCAATTAACCATTATGAGAGTGCTTTTGATTATCTCTGCTCTTTTCTGTTATGTTGTCATTCTATCCACAATTCCCCTGGGCATCGATGGATGACTTACACAAACATTTGAGTTAGACACGCGCATCTCAAGTTAGGATTCAGCCCTTGACTTCTAGGATTTCAAGAGTTTTGGCAAGGCTAAGAGACTGCATTTCTAAAGAATAAACCCATACACGGACCTTAAATCTAAATGGGAAAGTATGTAGTATGGAGGGTGAAGTGTATGTTTCTTTTTTGCAGTGTTTTTCATGTGTATGTGCGTGTTAGAAGTCAGCTTGCAACTCTGAATTAGTCCTCCTGCTTCTTGAGGAAGAACTGCAGTGCTGAGTCCCATTGGTCTCTGGGAAAGCGGTTGGAGAGCTCACAGTAATCCAGTGGCTGAGAGACTTTGTCTGCATGGTGACAAACCATAGATGCCTCAGGATTATACACTCATATTTAATAATTACAATTGTCAATTTACCAAAATAATATTTTTTCAATTGAAAATACTGTACTGTCACCTTTCTTAATAATTGGTAAATAAATTAATACATTTTAATGCAAAACTATTATCAAAATTAGTTAAGAAAAATAAGGACCAGAATTCAAATTATTTTCAGTTTTCAATATAAAAGTCAAAAATGTAATTGAAGAAAACCCACCTCCTTGCATTCTGTTGTCTGGATGGTTCTCACTTGAGGCACCGTCCTGGAGGAGATAAAAGAGGGATATGTCAGAGTGATGCAGGGTATTTAGACAGGAGTAGGGGAGAGGCCAGACACCAGCTGGGAAGAAATGGAACTGTGTGTGGAACATTTTATCCACCATATCTAAGCAAACCATAACTCATCATGCTTGAAGCTAACAAAACTTTAAAAAGCTACCAACAGATAACTTTACCTTAAACAACATTTTCATACATTTTGCAATGATTTCATGATGCTGGATTTTATCTTGACAACGGTGTGTTCTGAACATCCGAAAGAACTCAGTGTATTTTACCATACATTCTGTTTGCAGTCCCTGCATGTCTCCCTGTTCTGGTTAACAAAAACAAGGAACCATACCCTTAAAGGGATAGTTCACTCAAACTATAAAATGACACATTTGTTTCCTTACCCTGTAAGCAGTCTATGTACCTGGTATGATGGCAATCCATGCTTTGGTTTAGTTTCCCTGGCAGTGGCTGGCACTGTTTTAGCATTTGTGGCACAAATCCCACGTTATTATACTGAACAAAAATATAAAACATAACATGTAAAGTGTTGGTCCCATGTTTCATGAGCTAAAATAAAATATCCCATAAATATCCCATACGGACATAAAGCTTATTTCTAAAATAAGAAAATATAGCAAAAATGTGTTTCCATCCTGTTAGTGAGCATTTCTCCTCTGCCAAGATAATTCAACCACCTGACAGGTGTGGCTTATAAAGACGCTGATCATTACACAGGTGCACCTTGTGCTGGGGACAATAAAAGGCCACTCTATAATGTGCAGTTTTGTCACACAACACAATGCCACAGATGTCTCAGGTTTTGAGGGAGCGTTTAATTGACAACAGGAATGTCCATCAGAGCTGTTACCAGAGAATTTAATGTTACTTTCTCTACTATAAGCCGCCTCCAACGTTGTTTTAGAGAATTTGGCAGTCTGTCCAACCGGCCTCAGACCACGTGTAACCACGGCAGCCCAGGACCTCCACATCCGGCTCCTTCACCTGCGGGATCGTCTGAGACCAGCCACCCGGACAGCTGATGAAACGGTGGGTTTGCACAACCGAAGAATTTCTGCACAAACTGTCATAAACCGTCTCAGGGAAGCTCATCTGTGTGCTCGTCAACCTCACCAGGGTCTTGACCTGACTGCAGTTCGGCGTCGTAACCGACTTCAGTGAGCAAATGCTCACCTTCAATGGCCACTGGAACACTGGAGAAGTGTTCTTTTCACAGATGAATCCCAGTTTCAACTGTACCGGGCAGATGGCAGACAGCATGTATGGCGTCATGTGAGCGAGCGGTTTGCTGATGTCAACGCTGTGAAGAGTGCCCCATGGTGGCGGTGGGGTTATGGTATGGGCAGGCATAAGCTACGGACAACGAACACAATTGTATTTTATTGATGGCAATTTGAATGCACAGAGATTCCGTGATGAGATCCTGAGGCCCATTGTCGTGCCATTCATCTGCCACCTTCACCTCATGTGTCAGCATGATCATGCACGGCCCCATGTCGCAAGGATCTGTACACAGTTCCTGAAAGCTAAACATTTTCTGAATACTCACCAGTCATGTTACCCATTGAGCATGTTTGGGACGCTCTGGATGAACGAGTATGACAGCTTGTTCCAGTTCCCGCCAATATTCAGTAAATTCGCACAACCATTGAAGAGGAGTGGGACAACATTCCACAGGCCACAATCAAAAGTCTGATCAACTCTATGTGAAGGAGATGTGTCTCGCTGCATGAGGCAAATGGTGGTCACACCAGATACTGACTGGTTATCTGATCCATGCCCCTACCTTTTTTCAAGGTATCTTAGATTAGGGCATTCACTAATTTCAACTCCCTGATTTCCTTATATGAACTGTAATCTTTGAAATTGTTGCATGCTGCGTTTATATTTTTGTTCAGTGTAGCATTTTTCGCTCATCATGTTCAAATCATCCATAAGTGACTTTGGTGAATTTGAAGTAACTGTACTTCTGAATGATTTGGACATGATGCGCAAAATAAAGCAATAAAAAAAAGACGCTAGCATTTACAAACAATGCCAGGAAATGAAACAAAAACATAGATTCCTTGTCTACAGACCTTGTCCACAGACCTTGTCTACAGACCTTGTCTACAGACCAAGGAAACCAATGTCATTTTGTACTCTCTTTAATACTATTAAAACTGTAAATGTAAAAAACAAGCTTTTGTTTAATCTCAGGATAATTCTATAATAAATAATGACACAGGAATCTATCGACTGTTTGGCAGAAATGACAATAGCCGGTCCTCCTACGGGGCGAGCTAATCTTAATGTAAATAATGGTGGTGGCTGGGTGGTGAGAGGCGATGTTGTCAGAGAAGATCAAGGAGACAGCCTGTTTACTGGAGGCTAAACCACTAGCAGGTAAATCCACAGAGGAAGCCATGCATCTGTGCAGGAACTAAATATTCACCAGAAGGGGACAGACACATTAAAAAGGTCCAATGTAGCCATTTTGATCTCAATATCAAGTATCTTAATGTGAAAGTAACTAGAATAGATTCTCAGCTGAGAGCAAGTTCTCATAGGACTGTCTAGGAGTGGTCTGAATGGGGAGGGGAAATCTTATTGGCAGAGAGGTTTGGAACTCTTTCTTATTGGTCTATTTACTCATTCACCGCCTGGGAATGTCACCGGGCAGGACAAAATTCCATCCCACAAAAAGGTCTTTTTTTTAAGCAGCCGTTACACTAAAAGGGCATTATCATAATTTTCACAATTTCACAGTATTATTTTCTCACTGTGGAAATAAACACAGAGTATACCAAACATTAAGAACACCTTCCTAATATTGAGTTGACCCCGACCCTTTACTCAGTACTTTGTTGAAGCACCTTTGGCAGCGATTACAGCCTGGAGTCTTCTTGGGTATGACGCTACAAGCTAGGAAGACCTGTATTTGGGGAGTTTCTCCCATTCTTCTCTGCAGACCCTCTCAAGCTCTGTCAGGTTGGATGGGGAGCGTCACTGCACAGCTATTTTCAGGTCTCTCCAGAGATGTTAAACCGGGTTCAAGTCCGGGCTCTGGCTGGGCCACTCAAGGACATTCAGAGACTTGTTCCGAAGCCACTCCTGGTTTGTCTTCACTGTGTGCTTAGGGTTGTTGTCCTGTTGGAAGGTGAACCTTAGCCTCAGTCTGAGGTCCTGAGTGTTCTGGAGCAGGTTTTCATCAAGGATCTCTCTGTACTTTGCTCCGTTCATCTTTCCCTCGATCCTGACTAGTCTCCTTTTATTTATTTTTTTACATGTATTTAACCTTTATTTAACGAGGCAAGTCAGTTAAGAACTGATTCTTATTTACAATGACGGCCTACCTACAGGGTCAGCCCCTGAAGCAGATTAGGGCACCTTGTCGGCTCGGGTAATCGAACCAGCGACCTCCTAGTCCCTGCCGCTGAACAACATCCCCGCAGCATGATGCTGCCACACCATGCTTCATCGTAGAGATGGTGCCAGGTTTTATCCAGACGTGACGCTTGTCATTCAGGCCAAAGAGTTCAATCTTGGTTTCATGAGAGTGATGGAGGCCACTGTGTTTTTGGGGACCTTCAATGCTGCAGAAATGTTTTGGTACCCTTCCCCAGATCTGTGCCTCGGCACTACCCTGTCTCGGAGCTCCACTGACAATTCCTTCGAACTCATGGCTTGGTTTTTGCTGTGACATACACTGTCAACTGTGGGACCTTATATAGACAGGTGTGTGCCTTTCCAAATCATGTCTAATCAATTTAACGTACCATAGCTGGACTCCAATCAAGTTGTAGAAATGGAAACAGGATGTACCTGAGCTCAATTTAGAGTCTCATAGCAAAAAGGGTCTGAATAATTATGTACATTTCTGTTTTTATTTTTTATAAATGTGCAAACATTTCTAAAAACCTGTTTTTGTGGAGTCAAGGGGTCTGAATACTTTATGAATACACCGTTGTTTTTACTGCACTGGGCCTTTAAACCAAAAAGACTGACTAAAACCTGTGGGAGGATTATTATTATTTATTTATTTATTATTATTTAAATCTGCTAGTTCTTCAGAAAATGAAAGCTTCATCAAAACATCAGTGTGTGTGTTACCTGTATGAAGGTGGCCAGTAGCACACAGCTCATCTCCTGCTGCAGGATAACCTTGTTCTGGGGGTTGTTGTAGCAGGCTGAGATGAGGGAGGGGAAGAGCACTTTGATGAGGCGTGGTTGGCTGAAGTACTGGAAGGGCAGCTGACATAGTTTCTGCAGCACACTGGGCTGACGGCCAGACTGCACGATCACCTGGAACACACAGAGCAGAGCCAGTTGGCCAGTCAGCCTTTCAGCCAGTGCCACCCGTAAATCACCGCCCTGCACCCCTCCCACCCGTAAATCTGTCACTAAAACAACACACAAACACCCATTAGGATGAGAGCTGGAGGGCACAGCCTCCCACCACACAATTACAGGCTATAAAACACCATGATGGGATGTTTTATTCTTCCTCTGTACTGCAGGTCATTTCTGTTGTGAAATGGAGGCAACAAGAAATAGTCATGTGAAATATCTTCTTGATGATAAATATCTTGACTTAATTATCAAAAGATATAGGCTTTTATGTTTTACCCGGTAACAGTTGTCTCCAACTGTTGAGATATTGAAGCCAACACCAGACCATATCCTTGTGTATGTGCACTGTGCAGCTGAGGTTGAAAGGGCATGCACTGTGGAGGGGTGGGGGTGGGGGGGATGGTGAACAGACCTCCACTGTAGCCTTGCCACCGCCACTAAGAAATGAGCAATACCATTAATGGAGTTCTCACCCAGCTGACGTCTTGCTCCCCTTTACCAGCGGCCATCAATCACACAATTACATCCGGCCCACCAATATTAAAACCAAATCACGCCCAGCCTAGTTTGATTAGAGGGGGACTGGTCCAAAGGAAGGGGTCCTGGCCTAATGCTCAGGGCATCTCCCCAGAGAGAGCCTGGGAAGGCCATCAGCACTTCTCTGAAAACTGTGTGTGGGGAAGGGGGGTACAGAGACCCAGGCTAGGGCTTAACACTGGTTTACAGGTACAGAGACCCAGGCTGGGGCTTAGCTGAAAACACCACACTGGTTTACAGGTACAGAAACCCAGGCTGGGGCTTAGCTGAAATAAGAACCAGAAGGGCAGGGTGAGGTCCCCTGGCCACAGTGACATAAATTCTGAGGATTTACAAGATTTTGAGAATACACTTAACAATACTCTTCCAATGCATTATCTCTTTGATAATGCACTTAAAGGTTTAAGGGTAGGATAAACAAAGCGATAATTCACTGCTTTTATAATTTCAAGGTGAAGCTCCTCAAAGCTGTGTTCTACAGCAGCGTCCAAAGGGCCACAGGCAATGCCTCTTCCTATTTCTGTCTGTAAAGACTCTACTGACCAGCTAAAACAAACCACTGAAGAGGCCTTTTAAAAGAGTTAAGTCTCCCCTGGCACGCAACTAAAGCAACTTCTTAATGAGGATAACAAAGATGAACTCACAAACATACAGGTACACTGTATTTTCACTTTGTCATGTAATGTTCTCGCCAAAGGAATGCAAGTATCTAACGTTAACTCCACTGTAGCTTGTCCACTGAACAGAAGGAAAAAGGGGAAGATCGGGTTGTTTACAAAATGGAGCTGCTTATTTTCATTTTCTGAGCTAAAGTTGCAGGACTTAAGTTCGCAAGATCCTAGATCACCGAATCAATCTTTAACGTTGCAACACTGCTGGTAGAGGAACGGCCAGAGAAGGTCATACATTTGATTATGAGACACCAGGTAAAAGGAATCTTTCATCAGAATATTGAAAAACACACTTCAGAAACACTGCAGACTAACAATTTGTTGTTTCAGGGCCTGCTGTTCGACATCATAATCCTGAACTTTCATAGGTTTCAGAGCTTCAGAAGCCAGTGTCTGTGTTGGGTGTTGGGGCCGATGCTCTAAGGACTCAACCCACAAATCATACAGCAATATCATAATCCTCCACTACGCAGTGTTCCATCCTCAGCTGCCGAAACAAATTGTCCACCCTCAATCTTTTTCGGCAAGACAGATCTTCCAAATGTGGGGGAGAGGCAATCTGCACCAAGGATCACCTTCAGTGCTCGGTTGTCTCCACCAAGTCTGTCCCAAAACAATTTGATTTGCTGGTTTTAAGCATTAAACTTTCAAATAGCTCTTTGTTGACCTTTGCTGGGTGTTATCGTCCTCCATCATCACCGGCCTGTACCCTACCTGCCCTAAGCTCTCTCCTGGCCCCTTACACTAAATCTGAATTTGTCCTGCTAGGTGACCTAAACTGGGACATGCTTAAACCACCTGACCAAGTTCTAAAGCAATGGGACTCCCTAAATCTTTCTCAGATTATTAGCAATCCCACAAGGTATGACTCTAAACACCCAGAAAAGGCTCCTCTTCTTGATGTTATCCTCACAAATAATTCTGATAGGTATCAGTCTGGTGTTTTCTGTAATGACCTTAGTGATCACTGTTTTACAGCCTGTGTTCGTAATGGCTGTTCAGTGAAACGACCTGTCCTGATTTGTCATAGACGCTTGGTAAAAAAACTTTAACGTGCAAGCCTTCCTTCATGAACTGGCTTCTGTAAAATGGAATAGAATTGATCCCTTCTGTCGAAGACACTTGGACCTTCTTTTTTGATATTTTCAGTGGTATTGTTAACAAACACGCCCCCATAAAGAAAATGAGAATTAAAAACAGCTTCAGCCCCAGGGTTGGACCGTGATCTTGCAGAGTTACTCCACCTCAAGAATTGTATTTGGCGAAAGGCCCGGCACACGCTTACTCAGGCTGACTGGCTCTCGTTCAGGCAAATGAGAAATAAGTGCACTCAGGCTATCCGGAAGGCCAAAGTTAGTTAATTTAAGGAAAAGTTCTCTCTCTGTGGGTCTAGGTTAAAGACCTGGAGAATAAACCCTCCTCCTCACAGCTGCCCATGTCCCTTAAAGTTGATGATGTGGTTGTTACTGACAAGACGCACATGGCTGATCTCTTTAATCACCACTTCATTAAGTCAGGATTCCATTTTGACTCAGCCATGCCTCCTTGCCCATCCAACATTTCCTCATCTGCCACCCCTTCTAATGCAACTATCCCCGATGCTTCTCCCTCTTTTTCCCCTGCCCCGCTACAAAGTTTTTCCCTGCAGGCGGTCACTGAGTCCGAGGTGCTAAAGGAGCTCCTTAAACTTGACCCCCAAAAAACATCTTGGTCAGATGGTTTAGACCCTTTCTTCTTTAAGGTTGCTGCCCTTATCATCACCAAGCCTATCTCTGACCTTTTTAACCTGTCTCTCCGTTCTGGGGAGGTTCCCATTGCAGCCACGGTTAGTCCTTTATTTAAAGGGGAGATCAAGCTGATCCTAACTGTTAGAGGCCTATTTCTATTTTGCCCTGTTTATCAAAAGTGTTGGAAAAACGTTTGACTGACTTTCTTGATGTCTATAGTATTCTCTCTGGTATGCAATCTGGTTTGCGCTCAGGTTATGGATGTGTCACTGCAGCCTTAAAGGTCCTCAATGATGTCACCACTGCCCTTGATTCTAAGCAATGTTGTGCTGCTATTTTTATTGACTTGGCCAAAGCTTTTGATACGGTAGACCATTCCGTTCTTGTGGGCCGGCTAAGGAGTATTGGTGTCTCTGAGGGGTCTTTTGTCTGGTTTGCTAACCACCTCTCTCAAAGAGTGCAGTGTATAAAGTCAGAACATCTGCTGTCTCAGCCACTACCTGTCATCAAGGGTGTACTCCAAAGCTCATTCCTAGGCCCCACGCTTTTCTTAATTTACATAAACAACATAGCTCAGGCAGTAGGAAGCTCTCTTATCCATTTATATGCAGATTATACAGTCTTATACTCAGCTGGCCCCTCGTTCTGAACATCTCCAAAACAAAGGTCATGTGGTTTGGTAAGAAGAATGCCCTTCTCCCCACAGGTGTGTTTAATACCTCTGAGTGTTTAGAGCTTGAGGTAGTCACCTCATACAAGTACTTGGAGATATGGCTAGACGGTACACTGTCCTTCTCTCAGCACGTATCAAAGCTGCAGGCTAAAGTTAAACCTAGACTTGGTTTCCTCTATTGTAATCGCTCCTCTTTCACCCCAGCTGCCAAACTAACCCTGATTCAGATGACCATCCTACCCATGCTAGATTATGGAGACATCATGTATAGATTGGCAGGTAAGGGTGTTCTCAAGCGGCTATATGTTCTTTACCATTCGGCCATCAGAATTGCCACCAATGCTCCTTATAGGACACATCACTGCACTCTATACTCCTCTGTAAACTGGTCATCTCTGTTTACCCGTCGTAAGACCCATTGGTTGAAACATATTTATAAAACCCTCTTAGGCCTAACTCCCCCCTATCTGAGATATCTACTGCAGCCCTCATCCTCCACATACAACAACCGTTCTGCCAGTCACATTCTGTTAAAGGTCCCCAAAGCACACACATCCCTGGGTCGCTGGTCTTTTCAGTTCGCTGCAGCTAGCGACTGGAACGAGCTGCAACAAACACTCAAACTGGACAGTTTTATCTCAATCTCTTCATTCAAAGACTCAATCATGGACACTCTTACTGACAGTTGTGGCTGCTTTGTGTGATGTATTGGTGTCTCTACCTTCCAGCCCTTTGTGCTGTTGTCTGTGTCCAATAATGTTTGTACCCTGTTTTGTGCTGCTACCATGTTGTGTTGCTACCATGCTGTGTTGTCATGTGTTGCTGCCATGCTGTGTTGTTGTCTCAGGTCTCTCTTTATGTAGTGTTGTCTCTCTTGTCGTTATGTCTTTCGTCCTATATTTTTATTTAACTTATTTATATTTTTAATCCCAACTGACTTGCCTAGTTAAATAAAGGTTAAATAAAAACAATAAAAAATGCAGGCAGACATACAGTGCCTTCAGAAAGTATTCATACCCCTTGACTTATTCCACATTTTGTTTTGTTCAGCTTGAAATCAACATTTATTAAATATATATTTTTCCTCACCCATCTACACACCATAGCCCATAATGACAAAGTTTGCACATTTATTGAAAATTAAATACAGAAATATTCATTTACATAAGTATTCACACCCCTGAGTCAATACATGTTAGAATAACCTTTGGCAGCGAGTCTTTCTGGGTAAGTCTCTAAGCCCTTTGCACACCTGGATTGAACAATATTTGCACATTATTCTTGAAAAAATTCTTCAAGCTCTGTCAAATTGGTTGTTGATCATTGCTAGACAGCCATAGATCTTCAAGCCAAAACTGTAACTAGGCCGCTCATGAACATTCAATGTCATCTTGGTAAGCAACTCCAGTGTATATTTAGCCTTGTTTAAGGTTACGGTCCTTCTGAAAGGTGAATTTGTCTCCCAGTGTCTGTTGGAAAGAAGACTGAACCAGGTTTTCCTCTAGGGTTTTGCCTGTGCTTAGCTCTATTCCGTTTATTTTTATCGTACAAAAGTCCCTAGTCCTTAATGATGACAAGCATACCCATAACATGATGCAGCCACCACCATGCTTGAAAACATGAAGAGTAGTACTCAGCGATGTGTTGTGTTTACCCCAAGCATAATGCTTTGTATTCAGGACATATTTGCCAAATATTTGCTGTTTGACTTCAGTGCCTTACTGCAACCAGGATGTTTTGGAATGTTCACAGCCATTACTATCACAGCCATTAATATCTGTAACTGTTTTAAAGTCACCATTGGCCTCGTGGTGAAATCCCTGAGCGGTTTCTTTCCTCTCCGGCAGGATGCCTGTATCTTTGTAGTGATTGGATGTATTGATATACCGTCCAAAGTGTAATTAATACCATCGCCATGCTTAAAGGGATATTCAACTGTTTTTTTTACCCATCTACCAAAAGGTGCCCTTCTTTGAGAGGCATTGGAAAACCTTCCTGGTCTTTGTGGTTGAATTTGTGTTCCAAATGTACTACTGGACTGAGGGACCTTACATATAATTGTATGTATGTGTGGGGTACAGAGATGAGGTAGTCATTCAAAAATCTTTTTGAACACTATTATTGAGTCCACTCACGTTATTATGTGACACTGTAAAACAAGGCCAGCTGGCAGCCACAGACCAGAGGTTACCTAGTGCTACAGAAACCAAGTCTATAGCCAACTTTCCAGGACTCTGTAGGCATCACCCCAGGTGAAGAGCAATAACAGTGCCAAACATGGTGTTCCTGTCCACTGGAAGTATCTATTCAAACCCTGACATCATAAAAGGTAGAAGCCATGAATCAGGCCGCAGTTTAACACAGACCCGTAAAGCTCAAGTGCCTGGTGGTTCTGGTCTGTCTTAACTACAGAGATCTGCCTTTTCAAACACTCTTTTATGACTCTCCATTACATAACCACTTTGCTGTCCACTGACAACAGAGAGTGTGTAAAGTTAATGTTCCGAAACGCAAACAAAACCTTGGGAAAGCCCAAGTTGAAGCGGAAACCACTATCCAAATAAAGTGTTACCAAAAATAAAACTCTCATGCAATAACCAAGGTTAGTTAGCTAGATTAGTCAGAGTGAACCTGTACTGGAACTCCAGCACATTAAACATATTTTGAATTTGAGATTCCTCCACACATAGGAGACTATCGTAGATGAGTGGACAGTGGCGGAGTCTCTGTTCTGCATGCAGCCTAGTCAGACCCAGACACCTCAGCTAAAGGAAACATGTCAGCCTTCAAAACAGGGACACGAACCTGAAGCTCTGGACCACAACACAAGCCAGAACCTCTGCTAAGCCTCCCTCTACACACTGGAGTTACCCTAGTGAAGGAACGGCCCTACCGGTAAAAGAGGGGGACAGATGACATCAGAGGATACTGAGAGAGTTTTTCAGGAAGGGAAGCTACTGCTGAATGTGCCTCTCAACAACTACCTACCACCTGATTGAGACGTGTACAGAATGCTACATAAATTGTCTACTGACAGTCAGATGTAGACATGGACATTGACTTAAGACATCCCCTGGACAAGAAGAGAAGATCCCACCATGGCTTTTAAGAGACAGGTCAAGGTTATCAATCTCCTCTAAACAACATAAAACATGGTGTTTACCAAATAAATTGTAATTATTCTAGATGTATCTGCCTACTGACATTGTCAACTTACTCTAGATAACAACAACAGATGACGCCGTTCTGAAACTGCCAGAGCCACAATCAAAATGAGCCATTCAGCAAATACAACCTCTTTAAAAAGATATGGAAGGTTTATGGGGAAAATGTCCCCCTTAACTACACTGAAGTTAGTTGGACATGGGCTCACCCAATACGAGAGTAAATCATCTACAGAACTACCAACCAGCCCTCACCTGTCTGTCTGAGTGTGTGAGTGTGTTTACTCTGTAGTACAGTAGAGGACCCAGGGTGAATTCCCCAGCGCTGGGTTGGCTCCCCACGAAGGCGTGAAGAGTTAGGGTTGTGTTGTTGGTAATGGAGGGTTGATCAGGAATTACAGGCCCAGAGCTGTGAGCTGAATGGGAAGGACAGGGGCACGTCTGGCTGCAGATAACACTGATGTGTGGGGTGTCAGTCTGGAAAGGGGCCTACTGCATTCCACAAGCAGCTAGTTTTCTATTTTACAGTAACCTTTATAATGAACTGAAATATTGCATCTGAGTAGTAAATGCATTGCAAGTGTTGGGATGAATGAATGTAAATTTAAGTTGTATTAACCTACTGAAAACTTTCTATAGTCTGGAACTGGTCATGAAATGGGAAACATGTAAATACCATTGTATAAGTGTGTCTGTGTGTTGCCATTTTCCATGAATGAGAAAAGACTTAAGACCTCCATACTTAAGTCACATTGCTGAAGTGCTGGTGCTTCTTAAGGAAAGCAAAACCAGGGGTCTGGGTTAACATGTCAACAGTGCTGACATTTACCGCTTCTACAGTTCAAAGAACTTACAGATTCATCACCATGAATGACTCACTAATGAATCACTGGAGGTTGGGAAGAAAAAGACGAGGGCGCTTACCGGTACATTTCCCCTCAAGAGACAAGGGACATGGCAGTTACAAAACAAGTTGAATTTAACCCCTTTTTAGTGTGACTGTCTCTATGGGTTTTCCCAAAACACAATGAAAACATATGGCTAAATGGCCCTGTGAGCCCAAACACTTAAACACACACAAGACTATATATGTCACTTTCCCAATGGCTTTCTATGTGACAGGCTGCGTTATTCATACCTCAGAGCAGGGAGAATATACATCTACAAAGTCCTTCTTCAAAGTTTGACATTTTATGAGCAGCATTATTTGTAGTGCACACATATAAACAAATGCTGGTGTGCCTGCCTGCCGACAGTGTATCCGCGGTCTGTGTGCCTGCCTGCCGACAGTGTATCCGCGGTCTGCTGTTGTGCTCTGCCAATGCTTACATTAGTCTGAGAAAAACTAAAGCTACTCCATTCATCCTGCTCTGCTCTGTTCAGGGCCCACATCAAATGGACACATTCCAGGCACCGTGCCACTGGCCAGGATCAGTCCATGGAGGTCGCTAAGGATCACTTTTTATGTTTCCTCACATTTTCTCAAAGGGTTCTCACACCTATCAAATAAACAATAAAAGTAATATTACAAACTAGTCCTAAACGCTGATTGTACTCTTTGGGATGACTTTGGAGCAGGTAGACAAAGGCAACATATGATATTTCCTAATTTGTCAGCAGCTTGTGCCCTGATTGGAAGTCACAGGTTGAAGACTTTGCATTAGGGCATTTCAAATTAGCAAAGTGCGCTGGTCATAAATGAATATGCAACGGTCTGCTACTCCCAGGCAGACTGTTAGGTTAACTTTGCTGTGCAAGTACAAAGCCCAATAATCTGTCACTCCCCTAATTCAATCATCAGTCCTCATTCAATTATCCAATATAATATGCAAATCAGGCCAACAAATGCTAATTACGTACATCAAAATAATTAAATTGGATAGGAGCAGCGGAAGACAGCTGAACTGCCATAAAATGGATGCAGATTCTTTAATTAGGACTAAAATATCCTGGAAATTAGAATCTGTAATCCGCCTATAAATTGTTGCGTGGTTGACCGCGCCTGTGAGGACATTTAAAGACATTGTAGCAGTTTGAGGTAAAGCTCGATTGCTGGCACTGAGGGTCAACCCAACAGCACAGAGGTGGCAACACATGAATCTTTAAAGAGGAGGCTCTTGTTGCTTTTGTATGAACCACTAAAAAATACACCCTCTCATCATCTAATGATACGTTATCAGAAACAACACCCTCTCATCATCTAATGATACGTTATCAGAAACAACACCCTCTCATCATCTAATGATACATTATCAGAAACAACACCCTCTCATCATCTAATGATACATTATCAGAAACAACACCCTCTCATCATCTAATGATACGTTATCAGAAACAACACCCTCTCATCATCTAATGATACATTATCAGAAACAACACCCTCTCATCATCTAATGATACATTATCAGAAACGACACCCTCTCATCATCTAATGATACATTATCAGAAACAACACCCTCTCATCATCTAATGATACGTTATCAGAAACAACACCCTCTCATCATCTAATGATACATTATCAGAAACAACACCCTCTCATCATCTAATGATACATTATCAGAAACAACACCCTCTCATCATCTAATGATACATTATCAGAAACAACACCCTCTCATCATCTAATGATACGTTATCAGAAACAACACCCTCTCATCATCTAATGATACATTATCAGAAACAACACCCTCTCATCATCTAATGATACATTATCAGAAACAACACCCTCTCATCATCTAATGATACATTATCAGAAACAACACCCTCTCATCATCTAATGATACATTATCAGAAACAACACCCTCTCATCATCTAATGATACATTATCAGAAACAACACCCTCTCATCATCTAATGATACGTTATCAGAAACAACACCCTCTCATCATCTAATGATACATTATCAGAAACAACACCCTCTCATCATCTAATGATACGTTATCAGAAACAACACCCTCTCATCATCTAATGATACATTATCAGAAACGACACCCTCTCATCATCTAATGATACATTATCAGAAACGACACCCTCTCATCATCTAATGATACGTTATCAGAAACGACACCCTCTCATCATCTAATGATACGTTATCAGAAACGACACCCTCTCATCATCTAATGATACGTTATCAGAAACAACACCCTCTCATCATCTAATGATACGTTATCAGAAACGACACCCTCTCATCATCTAATGATACGTTATCAGAAACGACACCCTCTCATCATCTAATGATACGTTATCAGAAACGACACCCTCTCATCATCTAATGATACGTTATCAGAAACAACACCCTCTCATCATCTAATGATACGTTATCAGAAACAACACCCTCTCATCATCTAATGATACGTTATCAGAAACGACACCCTCTCATCATCTAATGATACGTTATTAGAAGCATATAAAAGGAAACAGAAGTATCTTTATATGGACAGACTCTTACATCTACATGCCTCTCTTGCCACAATCAATGTTGCATTGCATGGGTACACCATATGGTTAAGACCAAATCAGACCAAGTTTCTCTCTAATGTTTTCTAATCATTTGCACTTGTTTTGGCACCTAATTCTAATTTTAGCCATTTTATGTGATGGTAAAGGTAGGGGTGTACTAACTTTTTCCCCATAAGGAAAAGGCATTTTTATTTATTTTAATTGCATAACAATTTCAATTTTATTTGGGGGGGGGGGTGATTTGTTAAATTGGTTAACCTTTATCTGTCAATAGTGTTGAAGTGAAGATTACGTATCCTTCTGTCCAAATATGATAAATAAAAGATACCTTTCCAGGGGGTGTACTTACTTTTTCACATGACAGTACATCTGTAAAATGATAGTCTAGAAACTAAAGCTTTGGTTGTCTTCCTCTCAGGCTTCCATGTCTTCTCCCTGGACCTCCTCAATGTCCACCTCTTGAACATCAGACTCTGAGGCCTCATCTTCACTGTCACTTTCCAACCTTGTTGAGGACGGCTCGAAAAGCCAAATATTTGCCCGGATTTTTCAACCCTTGTATTGGTCAGCCTTTGGTGTGTGTGTTCCCAAACAAGGACCAGTTGCGCTCTGAGGCGGCTGATGTTGGTGGGATCTGGAGGATGATGGAGGCAACAGGGGAAAGAGCCTCAGATCCACAAAGTCCCTTCCACCAGGTGGCTGATGAGATATGTTGGCACCACTGCCATATTGCATCTCCATCCCAAAGCCTTTGCTTAGAAGTGTACTTCGCCAGACTGCCAAGAACCTTGCCCTCATCCAGGCCAAGGTGGCGAGACACGGTAGTGATGACACCATAGGCCTTGTTGATCTCTGCACCAGACAGGATGCTCTTGCCAGCATACTTAAGGTCCAACATGTACGCTGCGGCATGTATGGGCTTCAGGCAGAAGTCTTCACGCTTTTTTATGTATTTCAGAACTGCAGTTTACTTTGCTTGGAGCATCAGTAAAGTGGGCAGGGCAGTACGGATTTCTTACATCTACAAGCAGAGTCTGAACATCAGACAGGATGGCATTGTCTCCCTCAATCCGTCCAATGGCTACTGCTATAGGTTTCAGGAGTTTCAGGCTGCTTACCACTCTCTCCCAAAATACATCATCCAGGAGGATCCTATTGATGGGGCTGTTCATAATCGGCAGACTGTGATATGGCCATTTCTTGGAGAGACTCCTTCCCCTCCAGGAGACTGTCAAACATGATGAGCTTCAATGTGGTGCTCTTATTCTTCTCACTTTGCTTGGCGAGGTAACTTGATGACCCTTCACATACCTAACCATTTACCTTGGCTCTCTTGTAGAGTGTATCCATTGTTTTCAGTGCCATGATGTCCTTGAGGAGCAGATTCAATGCATGAGCAGCACAGCCAATGGGTGTGATGTGAGGGTAGGACTCCTCCACTTTAGACCAAGCAGCCTTTATGTTTGCAGCATTGTCTGACACCAGTGCAAATACCTTCTGTGGTCCAAGGTCATTGATGACTGCCTTCAGCTCATCTGCAATGTAGAGACCGGTGTGTCTGTTGTCCCTTGTGTCTGTGCTCTTATAGAATACTGGTTGAGGGGTGGAGATGATGAAGTTAATTATTCCTTGCCCACGAACATTCAACCATCAGAGATGATTGCAATACAGTCTGCTTTCTCTATGATTTGCTTGACCTTCACTTGAACTCTGCTGAACTCTGCATCCAGCAAATGAGTAGATAAAGCATGTCTGGTTGGAGGGGTGTATGCTGGGTGAAGAACATTCAGAAATCTCTTCCAATACACATTGCCTGTGAGCATCAGAGTTGAACCAGTTGCATATACAGCTCGAGCAAGACATTAATCAGCATTTCTCTGACTACGTTCCTCCATTGAGCCAAAGAAATGTATGATTCCAGGTGGACCATGTTCTCAACTGACTTGCCTAGTTAAATAAAGGTTAAATAAAAAATTAGCTGTTGCTATCGATAAGGTGTCGGATTAATCATTTTCACCTCGAATAGAAGTAGAGGGACATTTGTCAGAGGTTGCTTGTTGTGAGCGCTGAGGGAACTTTATGCACTTGGCCAGATGATTCTGCATCTTTGTTGCATTCTTCACATATGATTTGGAAATGTATTTGCAAATGTACACAGCTTTTCCTTCTACATTTGCTGCAGTGAAATGTCTCCACACATCAGATAGTGCCTGTGGCATTTTCCGGTAAAGATTATATATGTATATATATATATGTATATATATATATGTATATGTATATATATATATATATATATGTATATGTATATATATATATATATATATATATATATATATATATATATATATATATATATATATATATTTATTTTTTTTAAACCCCAAATACAATTCCATGTACAGATAAATAGTTAAGCAGTTAGATTAAACAACTCCTTTGTAAGATAAATGTTTTCAAATGAAACATGTATGGGAACAGGTGAATTAACACTCCTCAGTTAGCAGGCTCAAGCAAGCTAAAACCCACATGGTAGCAAACATTAACTAGAATAAATTGTTAGTTAAAGTTAGAAATGATTTAAACACACTTTGCTGTAGGCAACTATTTACTAGTTAACAAAAAAGTGTCATAAAAAAATATCAAAACTTACCAGAAAGCATGTAGTCCTTGACTCAGACAGTGTAGTTGTGTGGGCTCAATAGCATCTTGTTAATGTGCAAGATCTTGAGAATCAGCTGTACATATGTACATAATAAAATATGCAACAAGACCTATAATTGCCTTATGTGTATTCCACAAAAAAGATTCACTGTTCTAAGCTAACTAATTTAAGCAAAATTCCCCAAATTCCAGGGCTTAATTTCCCATGGAAAATATCCGGAAAAATTCAGGAAATTTACCAGAAAGTTTCCGACCCTTTGCAACCCTAGTAGCATCCACATTCATGTATACGTGTTTAGAAACATATTCTATTCTTAAATACAATAAAAGTGACTCCAAAAATGACACAATACATTATTTACCATTAATTTCTATTGGGCACAACATAACAAAATAAACCTGAAACAAAATAACCTGAAACACAACCATAACTGCAAATGCATCCAACAAGTTTTTTTGTAATTTTTTATTTAACCTTTATTTAACTAGGCAAGTCAGTTAAGAACAAATTCTTATTTACAGTGGGTTATCTGCCTTGTTCAGGGGAGGAACAACAGATTGTTACCTTGTCAGCTCAGGGATTCGATCAAGCAACCTTTCGGTTACGGGCACAAGGCCATAACCACTAGGCTACCTGCTAAGGTTGATGTTGTCATGGCATGCTAGGAATATGGGACCAAATACTAAACCTTTGACTATTTTATATATAATCATCTTTAGGGGTGGCAATTTTACCCCTATCTTTTTCAGAAAAAAAAAACGTTTTCTGAGAAATTGTATTAGTATCAAATAATTTCCCCACTTTTTGGAGCAGACAATATAGCTCAGTAATTGAATTATATTTATTTTATAGTCATTATTGCTCATCTTTATCAAGGGTGTCAAATCATTCAAAAGTTGTCCATATGTGATTTATGGTAAAGACTAAAGAAAAGGCATTAATAAATTACTTTACCTGGTTGTCAGGGCAGTTGACGGTGAAGTAGCCCACACAGATGATGACTTCATGCAGCAGCTCTTCAGAAGAGTGCTGAGAGCAGTACCACAGCAGGGAGCTTACTATGTGGCGGAAGGCAAGGGACAGCCCCTCCGCACTTAGAACAGTCTGAGACGGCACAGAAACAACACCAGCATAGATTTAACAACAATAGTCCTAAAAAGTAGAAAAATCAACACTATGATGTCAATATACGCCAGGCTGGATTTGAGAGGAGAGGGATTTGTGTGCTTTAGCAGTAGACTCAGACTGGTTGATGGGGTGTACAGGGACTCTGCTAGGGGGTAGACTCAGACTGGTTGATGGGGTGTACAGGGACTCTGCTAGGGGGTAGACTCAGACTGGTTGATGGGGTGTACAGGGACTCTGCTAGGGGGTAGACTCAGACTGGTTGATGGGGTGTACAGGGACTCTGCTAGGGGGTAGACTCAGACTGGTTGATGGGGTGTACAGGGACTCTGCTAGGGGGTAGACTCAGACTGGTTGATGGGGTGTACAGGGACTCTGCTAGGGGGTAGACTCAGACTGGTTGATGGGGTGTACAGGGACTCTGCTAGGGGGTAGACTCAGACTGGTTGATGGGGTGTACAGGGACTCTGCTAGGGGGTAGACTCAGACTGGTTGATGGGGTGTACAGGGACTCTGCTAGGGGGTAGACTCAGACTGGTTGATGGGGTGTACAGGGACTCTGCTAGGGGGTAGACTCAGACTGGTTGATGGGGTGTACAGGGACTCTGCTAGGGGGTAGACTCAGACTGGTTGATGGGGTGTACAGGGACTCTGCTAGGGGGTAGACTCAGACTGGTTGATGGGGTGTACAGGGACTCTGCTAGGGGGTAGACTCAGACTGGTTGATGGGGTGTACAGGGACTCTGCTAGGGGGTAGACTCAGACTGGTTGATGGGGTGTACAGGGACTCTGCTAGGGGGTAGACTCAGACTGGTTGATGGGGTGTACAGGGACTCTGCTAGGGGGTAGACTCAGACTGGTTGATGGGGTGTACAGGGACTCTGCTAGGGGGTAGACTCAGACTGGTTGATGGGGTGTACAGGGACTCTGCTAGGGGGTAGACTCAGACTGGTTGATGGGGTGTACAGGGACTCTGCTAGGGGGTAGACTCAGACTGGTTGATGGGGTGTACAGGGACTCTGCTAGGGGGTAGACTCAGACTGGTTGATGGGGTGTACAGGGACTCTGCTAGGGGGTAGACTCAGACTGGTTGATGGGGTGTACAGGGACTCTGCTAGGGGGTAGACTCAGACTGGTTGATGGGGTGTACAGGGACTCTGCTAGGGGGTAGACTCAGACTGGTTGATGGGGTGTACAGGGACTCTGCTAGGGGGTAGACTCAGACTGGTTGATGGGGTGTACAGGGACTCTGCTAGGGGGTAGACTCAGACTGGTTGATGGGGTGTACAGGGACTCTGCTAGGGGGTAGACTCAGACTGGTTGATGGGGTGTACAGGGACTCTGCTAGGGGGTAGACTCAGACTGGTTGATGGGGTGTACAGGGACTCTGCTAGGGGGTAGACTCAGACTGGTTGATGGGGTGTACAGGGACTCTGCTAGGGGGTAGACTCAGACTGGTTGATGGGGTGTACAGGGACTCTGCTAGGGGGTAGACTCAGACTGGTTGATGGGGTGTACAGGGACTCTGCTAGGGGGTAGACTCAGACTGGTTGATGGGGTGTACAGGGACTCTGCTAGGGGGTAGACTCAGACTGGTTGATGGGGTGTACAGGGACTCTGCTAGGGGGTCTCTAACAACGCCAACATCAGGGGTCCTACCAGAGGGACCCCAATCCCCCAGAAGATGAGATGCTATCAGAGGCCCACAGACAGTATTTATTAAACATGTCAATGTGACTGAGCACCACAGGGTGAGCAGAGAAGAGACACACTGGAATCAGGTTGGGGTGTATGAATGAGGGTTGGGGACTGGTGGAGGGAAGGTGGTAACCACTATCCTAAATAGTATCTACCTGAGAGGCCCACTCCTGTTAGCAGACCTGAGCCTTACTGCTGTCTACACTCTCAATATAACACCCTGCAATACTGGAGACATAACGCTGTTCTCCCTCTCTGTAATCTAACCATACCCATCAGACTTAGGGGGAACAGTGAGATAAACTGACCCCTATATTTTGTCAGTGAAGGAATGCAAAGGCTGAATATACTATATGTTTTGATGGGCACCAAAAGGTTGGTGATTAAATACTAATATATATTTTTTAATTTACTTCAAAATAGACTTATATAATATTTATAACTCATCACCAGCAGTGTCCTTTTCAGTTTGAAATCCCCTCTAACCACACTATGAAATTTCCCCCCCGGGGGATCAATAAAGTACCTATCTATCTATCTATCTATCTACTATTTGGTAGCTGATTCTGGGGCCTAGCAAAATAGCCAATGAGAAGAGAGAGCAGTCCAGCATCCACTGTAGTGCTTGTTAGTTGGCACATTTGTGAGGTAATGTGAACCACAAGGTGATTACAACACAGGCCACAAAGAAACATTATTTAAAATGTTCATAAAAACGTTGGCACTGAAAAGCTTTGAGTTCCAGCTGTTTTGAATAGCCTGAGCATGGCAGAGCCGAGGGAGAGCAGCCTCTGTGTTAATTACCCACAGGTATTAAAATAATTAATAACTCTCCCACTTTCTCCCTTACACCATTCTGTTAATGCGCTGCCTGAGCACAGTGAAGCTGTCATCCGCTCTTCATCAGAGCTGGTAATGTATGGCCGTGGCTACAGTTCTAATCACTGAGGTCCATCCGCACTTCTGACCCACCGTGCTCCATTTAACCTCAGCAGCTGACCCCAGGTCAGGGGACACTCGTGTTTATGTTCGAGAGGTCAGCTTTATCCTGAGGAGAAATACTCCAGTCCAATGGCAGCAGTTCTGAGACCTGGCCTCTGCTGCCTGCCAATCAGTTACACATGGCCTTGTTGCTGCCAGGAACAGGAAGGAGTGATGTGTGTGCTTTTTTATTTATTTTTTATTTAACCTTTATTTAATTAGGCAAGTCAGTTAAGAACAAATTTTTATTTACAATGACGACCTCCCTTTGGGGTCGGCCCCTGGTGCAAATTAGGGTTAAGTTCCTTGCTCAAGGACACAGACAGGTTTTTCACCTTGACGGCTCGGGTATTCGAACCAGCGACCTTTCGGTTACTGGCCCAATGCTCTGATGCCTGATGCTTGTGCACAGGGATATGTGGATGGTAGTTAATTAAACTGTGAGAAAGGACATTGGTGACACCCTATTTGGAATGTCAGCCTGTGGAATGTGTCCAGCATAATACACCCATGTAACCAGCAAGGCCAGTATATACTGTATGGTATGTGATGTGCCGGTATTGAAAAACCTGCACCGCGGGCATAACTTTTGGAATTAGAGTCACTGTAATTAACGCCACCTACTGGACCTGTAGGATGAGGGATTCAAGTGTGAGAATGTGTGTGTGTGTGCATCTCTCTCTGTGTGTGTACTGTACCTCATTATGAAGTGGAATGTGTATGTGTGTGTGTGTGTGTGTGTGTGTGTGGTACCTGGAAGGCAGACAGGTCGAGCAGGGCGAAGCTGTTGAGGAAGCGGAGGCCCGTTAGGGCCACCTGGATGACCCCTGGGGCGTAGGGCCCCTGTGGGCTCTGGGCAGCCGGCTCAGGCAGGGCGGAGTTGTGAAGCAGAATGCAGTACAGTGTGTGCACCACACCCACCAGGTCTGTGGACTGCAGCAGGGCCGTCAGCCCCGTGGGGTCTGAGCGCTTGTTGTCGAATATACTGGGAGAGCTGCCAAGGATACAGGCAATACAGTATAAATAAACATGTGACATGATCATTTCATTTATGCTCAATGAACAGTGACAGTGAAATGTTTTATAAAGAAATGAATGTGATCAGACTACTCCACATTATACGATCTCCAAACTCATTATTGGTGACTTTCTACAAAAATGCTTCTCTTCATTCTATATCAAGTAAAAGTTAAATTCACAACATAGCTGGTCTGCCCTCCTCACCACAGTGACCAGAGACCCAGGATGTAAGAGTTAAGGCAGTCTGGTCCCTGTGGCTTCTAGATTGACTGGCTAGACCAGGGCTGTCCCCTCAGGTATAAATAATAGGGTCTGCTCCACTGCATGCCTATTGGGTTAAGTGGTGTAACTGGTTACACTGCTGGAGAGGGAAGTTGTAGTCTGGTGGCTGTGTGTGAGAAGGTTGTCTATGCTCAGCTGAGCAATGAAGATTATCAAGGTCTAATCAAGGATGATCACAGTTAAAAGCTTGGTCATTATCACTAAAACCACAGACTGAGAAATTCCTTAATGGTACTGCAGTGACACAGAAATGTGACTTATTTTTTACACCAGTTCCTCCAAGCTGGGCAGAGGGAACACAGGAGTTATGGCTCTGTAAGATACTGTATGTTAGGTAGTCACACTCTGTAGTCACTACCAGACTGGTGACTAGATCCACCCCCCCCCCATTCACATGAGCCTCTATCAAAGCTATCATGTCCCGATGAGTTGGCTGGCTGTGGACCTATTATGAATTTAAAGTTATGTTTGTATTTGAATGCTCCTAAAGCCATTCTTGTTGTGTACTATACTGTATGCAGTAGAACATACAACTATGTTTTAAAAAAAAATGTTTTCATCTGTTTTTGATTCTTCCTGGATGTGTGTTTAAAAAAAGATGCATAGAAATAAAATGCAGATAAAGTGGAGACAGAATAAAGAATATGATACTTGGTATGTGTTTAGCCACTGCTTATTTGGAAGTAGCTCTGACAGCTCATGGCAGTGGCTCATCCATGCCCTTGGCTGCAGAAAGCTTCCTGGCAAGGTGCTGTGTACTCAGCCACATTTAATTAAGGTCC
Organism: Thymallus thymallus; assembly: GCA_023634145.1. Lineage (NCBI taxonomy): Eukaryota > Metazoa > Chordata > Actinopteri > Salmoniformes > Salmonidae > Thymallus > Thymallus thymallus. The sequence goes on along the minus strand of CM042414.1, from coordinate 42,462,668 downwards.
ACCTTACATGATTGAAAGCAGCGTGTTTGTGTGTCTTAGCCAGGACGCTACCCTACAGATTAAAGGGATTGGTAACATCATCCTCTCAGCACACATCACAGGTGAGGACAGAACTAGAGTAAATACTGATGGGATGGAAGGAGAGGTCGCTCTGACTGCCTCAGCTGCCCTCTCCATAAGACTGGAGGCCAGTCAATGTAAACGTCTTTAGGCAGACTAACACCTGGCGCAAAAGAGGAGTTTACCGTGATTAGCCCCTGCTTTATAGATCCTAATTTCTTCTGTTTAGCTGAGACTAATCACTGTACGAAATGTACTCTCTCAAATTACATTAACATCACTACATCGTAGTCAATGGTATCAGAGAAAACAAATGTCAAATGGCTCCCACCGAGTTCCATCAGCTAGTGCTGAGAGGGAATGTAAGACTGCCCCTGCTGCACAGGCTGCACAGGCTGCCCAGATTTACAGGCCGGGAATAAAGGCTGTTTGACCTCTGGATGGAACCCACTGCATGTTGCCAACAGCTCTGTGTGGAAATTCCTAGCTCGGCAAGTACATGGTCTCTAATGCTAGTAAAATCCCTCGACACAGCAACTGGCATGGCAAAGAAAATTCCAGTACCATGGAACCCACTGGATTCTCTCCAGTATAACCTCCTGAACACACAGAGGAACGGGTAAGAATGGAGATAGTTGGCTGGATTAGCAGGGTGTTAATTATTACACAACACCGCTCGGTCTCCTCATTTAAGTGGCGAGGTTATGGCTCTGTGTTTTCTCACAGATATTCAGTGACATAGTAACAGCAGTGCTCCCCTGTGTTGGTGTGAAGCAGCTGGGCACTGTTACAGCACACAGCAGCTGGAAAAGAAAGGTACACTAGCAGTACAGTGTGGGCACAGGAACAATAGTCACAACATCTGCAGTATAGTAAGTAAATCAGCCCCTTCGATACAGACTTATAGACGGGTGAGTTGTTTAGCAACAAAATGTATAGTGAACATATTCAGCCATTCACTCATACTATGCAGTCTTTTTATAGCTTCTTTGCACTCCAGACTTCTTGTATTTTTATACTTTTTCATACTGCCGCTCTATGTATCATGTATCTGTCTTTTGTGTATTTTCGTTCTGGCATTTTGCACCTGCCCTGTGTTTTGTTGTAGCTGCTTGACAAAGAAATTTCCCCTCGGGAATCAATAAAGTATCTATCTATCTATCTATCTATCTATCTATCTATCTATCTATCTATCTATCTATCTATCTATCTATCTATCTATCTAAAATAGTTAAAATACCTATTTTCTAATTCAAACAATGACACTACAGAAACTAAAAAGAGATCTGATGTGCCCATATTTAACTCTGAGGGCAGCATACCTGTATTAAGGGTCATGCTAACTTTGTCGGTATTGTGTCTCAGTCTGTATGCTTAGCCTCTGTCAGCGGCGCCATTGAGCCTCTCTCGGGGCAGGTCACAGTGACACAAAGTGGGTGGGCTTCCCCTGGCGTGCTGGAGGCAAGGGTTTATGGTGAGTGACAGAGCGCTGGGGTCAAGTAGATGCCTATCTTGATCAACAGTAACGATGTCCTTGCCAGTGCCCAGACTAAAGGAAGGAGTGTCTTTGTTTGAGCTCCAACAACAAGTCTTTATGGACTTAAAAGATCCAACGGTGAGTCACTCCTGTCATTAGACTTTTGAACAGCCGTTTGTGATCACAGGGATGTCTGAAGAGGGTCATAGAGGAAGGGTGACTGCTGCCACTTACCGGCTGGTCACAGCGAAGCACAGTTTACACATGGCGTGCAGCAGAGCGGTGGCCTGCTGGAGGAAGGCAGACATCTTGGGGCTCTCGTCCACCGGGCCCTGGACAGACAGGAAGCAGCCGTACAGCTTGTCAATCAGACCCATGTTTACCACATAGCTGAGGGAGGGACACAAACCCAGAAGGAGGATAAGAGCAAATCCACATAAAGAAAACAACAACTGAAAAAACTTTTACAATGAATGAATGAATGAATGAATGAATGAATGAATGAAGTCTGTCACAGTGAAATATGTTTTATCCTAACAAAGGCTCTCACTGATCGTAACTCACCGGCAGCACAGTTGATATGTGATCTCACCTAAGCCCTCGGTACTCCCTGTTATTACTGTGATATCTCCAATGGCAGGTCTCATGATCATGTTCCCTCTGCTCTCTCAGCCACAAATCTCAGCATCATTAGAGGATGGCTGTGCCCCCCTGTGCCAGCCCAGAGCCAGGCCCCTGACTATCTGCTGACCTGTGGCTACCTCTCCCTCACCACTCAGCCCCCTTTAGCCCTACCCACCATATGGACAGACAAGGAGGCTCAGCTGTCAATCACAAGACCTCCCAGATGTACCAGACAGCTCAGTCAGGAAGCCAGACACTGTTCTACACTACTGGCATCTCTCCGGCCCCACTGAGCATACACCCTCAACTCGCTCGCATAACTTTTTTTGTTGGGACTGTCAGTCAAAATGGGCTCTTCTCAAGGCAGGTAATAAAAAAAAATGTAACCTCCACAATAGATCATCTGACACTTGAACCACTGCAACTTGCTATGATTATCCTCTTCCACAGCTTCTCCTAAGCTGAAAGGAGCTTTCCACACACAGTTGTGAACAATGTTTGCTTGGCACATAGTCTGTTTGATAAGCTGTTAATCATTGACCCTGTGTTTCTCAACTAATGTGCTACACGTAACTGTACGATTCTGACACTGGTAGGAGATAAGTATGGTACAAAGCCTTGTGAGTGATTGGTCATGTTCTGTTATCTTATTTCCTCCGTACCATTATATACATAATTTGAGGCAGTTGAACTAAATCGTCCATTGCTTTGCAGGGATTACTAGTCTGGGGATGTTGCAAACTTCCAGGACTGTTCTTTATTTATGTTGCCCTAAGTAAAAAATGATTTATTTCTTTGCTGAAGTACTATCTGGACAGATGCCAGAGGACAACCGCTCTCACCCTCACTCCAAGCCCCCGCGCAAAGAAGGAAACATGTAAATACTGGGATCTATTCAAAGGGAGCTGACATTTTGTAGTAATCTTTTCAACAAAAGGCTATTTCTGACAGTAACTAAGTTAAAATATCAGTGGTTCCCCACATCAACCCAGTCAGTGAGAGAGTGGAGGGGGGACATGGGAGGAGGTGTTAGATAGGTACTGTGAGAGGTGTGTGGTTTGAGAGAGAGGAGGAATAAGAGCTTACCTGATGAGGTCCTGGGCGCGGGTGTTGAAGGGCTCTATAGGGGAGGTCTTGGTCTTAGTGTCTGGTGACATGATGCGAGGGGCGTCCCCCCGGCCACAGTCGGGACCATAGGGACGGAGAAGTCTCAGGACGGTGGCACTGGTCTGCAGCAGGCCGGTGGTCAGTCCCTCAAACACCTGCTTGTTCACACTGCGACCAAATATGGACTTGTCTTCATCTGGGACGAACAGCTGAAGGAGGAAAAGACAGTGTGGTCAGTCTAGAGGTCTGTAGAGATCTGAAGAAATCAATAAAGTATGTATGTATGTATGTATGTATGTATGTATGTATGTATGTATGTATGTATGTATGTATGTATGTATGTATGTATGTATGTATGTATGTATGTAAACCTCCACCATGATCACAGTCCAGTCTGTACCAGTAGCTCTATACCTGCTCTCTCGAACAAGCTTGTATCATATACAGTGCATTTGGAAAGTATTCAGACCTCTTTCACATGTTGTTACACATGTTGTTACATTACAGCCTTATTCTAAAATTGGTTAATTGTTTTTTCCCCCTCAATCAATCTACACACAATATATACCCCATAATGACACAATACCCCATAATGACACAATACCCCATAATGACACAATACCCCATAATGACACAATACCCCATAATGACACAATACCCCATAATGACACAATACCCCATAATGACACAATACCCCATAATGACACAATACCCCATAATGACACAATACCCCATAATGACACAATACCCCATAATGACACAATACCCCATAATGACACAATACCCCATAATGACACAATACCCCATAATGACACAATACCCCATAATGACACAATACCCCATAATGACACAATACCCCATAATGACACAATACCCCATAATGACACAATACCCCATAATGACACAATACCCCATAATGACACAATACCCCATAATGACCCAATACCCCATAATGACCCAATACCCCATAATAACACAATACCCCATAATGACACAATACCCCATAATGACACAATACCCCATAATGACAAAGCAAAAACTGTTTTTTAGAAATAAAAAAACTGAAATATCACATCAGACCCTTTACTCAGTACTTTGTTGGAGCATCTTTGGCAGCGATTAGTCTCGAGTCTTCTTGGGTATGCCGCTATCAGCTTGGAAGACCTGTATTTGGGGAGTTTCTCCCATTCTTCTCTGCAGATCCTCTCAAGCTCTGTCAGGTTGGATGGGGAGCGTCGTTGCACAGTTATTTGTAGTTCTCTCTTCAAGTTCGGGCTCTGGCTGGGCCACTCGAGGACATTGAGACTTGTCCCGAAAGCCACTCCTGCGTTGTCTTGGCTGTGTGCTTAGGGTCGTTATCCTGTTGGAAGGTGAACCTTTGCCCTAGTCTGAGATCCTAAGCGCTCTGGAGCAGGTTTTCATCATGGATCTCTGTACTTTGCTCCATTCATCTTTGCCTCGATCCTGACTAGTCTCCCAGAACCTGCCGCTGAAAAACATCCCCACAGCATGATGCTGCCACCACCATGCTTCACCGTAGGGATGGTGCCAGGTTTCCTCCAGACATGACGCTTGGCATTCAGGCCAAAGAGTTCAATCTTGGTTTCATCAGACCAGAGCATCTTGTTTCTCATGGTCTGAGAGTCCAAGCGGGCTGTCATGTGCCTTTTACTGATCAGTGGCTTCCGACGGGCCACTACTATAAAGGCCTGATTGGTGTCTGAAAACGTATGTAAATAAGGTATTATTGATTTTATTAGTAAAAAAATGTGAAACATTTCTTAAAACCTGTTTTAGCTTTGTCATTATGGGGTACTGTGAGTAGATTGAGGAAAATGATTTATTTAATCAATTTCAGAATAAGGCTGTAACGTAAGAAAATGTGGAAAAAGGGAAGGGGTCTGAATACTTTCCGAATGCAGTCCTTGTCAGCTTGACAAGTCCTCTATAAAAAAACAATCAATCAATCAAGGCAGTCACAGTATCCACCAATAGAAGAGTTCAACAAAAGGCCTGGGCCCAGATTCACAAAAAACGGATACGCGAAAAAACATAAGAAGCTTCTTAAGGAAAAAAATTCATTAAGATGTTTGTTGCTAGGCAACTGATTTAGCTAGCTATCTAGCTAGCAATCATGTTAGCATATATCCTACTGAGATTACTGTCCTAAAACATTTTCTTGGGTTTAAAATAATCAATACTGAAAGTTTGTGGGTGAATTAAACATGTTCAATTGATTTCATGAGCTTTTTCTCTCACTGCCCTGAGTTTAAGACAAGGGTTTAGCGATCTTGGAATTAAGGTCAAATCCCAAAACTTTATTTTCAAGAATCACATTTCCCCTTAACATAAGAAATAGCAGTAGGTGGCCTGGAGGGGAGGAGCGTTGGGTCAGTAACTGAAAGGTTGCTGGATCGAATCCCTTGAACAAGGCAGTTAACCTACTGTTCCCCGGCAACCGAAGACGTGGATGTCCCCCATACCTCTCTGAGGTTGGGTTAAAAGAGGAAGACACATTTCAGTTGAATGCATTCAGTTGTACAACTGACTAGTATCCCTCTTTCCTTTCCCTTTCCCTTACCTCCAATAATGTTTTGGAGGTATAGAAACTTTGCTTAACTTTCTTCATAAATCTATAGTAAAGGAAAAAATGGCAGTTAAGAAATGTATTCTTAAGAAGGTTTTGTGAATCTGGGCCCTGGTCATTTAAACCTCAGCCTGCCTTCTAGAATACAGAGAATTAAGACAGAGGAAATATTTACCGGCAAAGGCCATTTGTATTGGAAACCTGATACACCATGCAATAAACAACAACACACGTGATATTTATAATTCATCAAGTGTGGGCCAGAATTGGTGGTTATTTATAACGTGATATTTATAATTCATCAAGTGTGGGCCAGAATTGGTGGTTAACAATCAGTGTCACATGGTTACTGTTGCCGTGCCAGACTGCTGCGGTGGCCATATGAGAGGTCTCAGAGGGATACCCTCCCTGGTAACAAGGGAAGCCAACTGAATACTGAGACTCTGTGGAGAAAACCACTGGACTGGAGCTAACATAGAGAAGGGTTCTGTATTAACCATCTGTGGTATTAACTAAACGCTCACCTTAGACAAAGAAGGGCTGATGGAGGAAACAGTATGCTCCGAGTTCTGACATGATTCTTTCAAGTTGAATAGTTATCCTAAATTCTTTATTACAAGAAGAGCATAGGGTATATAAATATCTAAAGTATAAGTGATGGGGGGGTAAATCGATACAGTTTTATATTGCAATATTATTTTTGGACAATATATCGATATTTGGCTCTAAGCATCGATTTGTACCGTAGGTAGCAGTAGCTAGCACTAGGCTGTACGTAGGTAGCAGTAGCTAGCACTAGGCTGTACGTAGGTAGCAGTAGCTAGCACTAGGCTGTATGTGTGCAAAACGCCAGTATTTTTCCTCCTATAGCTTTTCATTTTAAATAGTGAGCCAACTCTCTGCAGCAGACATATGGTGAGCAATAGGTTTGGAACATAAAATAAAATCACAGTATCGAATCACAATACATACAGTGGGGAGAACAAGTATTTGATACACAGCCGATTTTGCAGGTTTTCCTACTTACAAAGCATGTAGAGGTCTGTCATTTTTATCATAGGTACACTTCAACTGTGAGAGACAGAATCTAAAACAAAAATCCAGAAAATCACATTGTATGATTTTTAAATAATTAATTTGCATTTTATTGCATGACATAAGTATTTGATCACCTACCAACCAGTAAGAATTCCGGCTCTCACAGACCTGTTAGTTTTTCTTTAAGAAGCCCTCCTGTTCTCCACTCATTACCTGTATTAACTGCACCTGTTTGAACTCGTTACCTGTATAAAAGACACCTCTCCACACACTCAATCAAACAGACTCCAACCTCTCCACAATGGCCAAGACCAGAGAGCTGTGTAAGGACATCAGGGATAAAATTGTAGACCTGCACAAGGCTGGGATGGGCTACAGGACAATAGGCAAGCAGCTTGGTGAGAAGGCAACAACTGTTGGCGCAATTATTAGAAAATGGAAGAAGTTCAAGATGACGGTCAATCTCCCTCGGTCTGGGGCACCATGCAAGATCTCACCTCGTGGGGCATCAATGATCATGAGGAAGGTGAGGGATCAGCCTAGAACTACACGGCAGGACCTGGTCAATGACCTGGTCAATGACCTGAAGAGAGCTGGGACCACAGTCTCAAAGAAAACCATTAGTAACACACTACGCTGTCATGGATTAAAATCCTGCAGCGCACGCAAGGTCCCCCTGCTCAAGCCAGCGCATGTCCAGGCCCGTCTGAAGTTTGCCAATGACCATCTGGATGATCCAGAGGAGGAATGGGAGAAGGTCATGTGGTCTGATGAGACAAAAATAGAGCTTTTTGGTCTAAACTCCACTCGCCGTGTTTGGAGGAAGAAGAAGGATGAGTACAACCCCAAGAACACCATTCCAACCGTGAAGCATGGAGGTGGAAACATCATTCTTTGGGGATGCTTTTCTGCAAGGGGGACAGGACGACTCCACCGTATTGAGGGGAGGATGCATGGGGCCATGTATCGCGAGATCTTGGCCAACAACCTCCTTCCCTCAGTAAGAGCATTGAAGATGGGTCGTGGCTGGGTCTTCCAGCATGACAACGACCCGAAACACACAGCCAGGGCAACTAAGGAGTGGCTCCGTAAGAAGCATCTCAAGGTCCTGGAGTGGCCTAGCCAGTCTCCAGACCTGAACCCAATAGAAAATCTTTGGAGAGAGCTGAAAGTCTGTATTGCCCAGCGAAAGTGGGAAAACCTGCAAAATCGGCAGTGTATCAAATACTTGTTATCCCCACTGTATAGAATGGTGAGAATCACAATACATATAGAATGGTGAGAATCACAATACATATAGAATGGTGAGAATCACAATACATATAGAATGGTGAGAATCACAATACATATCATATCAGGACCTAAGTATCGTGATAATATCGTACCGTTAGGTCCCTGGCAATTCCCAGCCCTACAAGGTATGGAGTTCAGAGTGCATTTCCCCTTTTAGATACAGAGCCTACAGAAAGTATTCACACCCCTTGACTTATTCCACATTTTGTTCTGTTACAGCCTGAATTCACAATTGATTAAATATATTTTTTCACACCCAATAATGACAAAGTGAAAACATGTTTTTTGAATTCTTTGCAAATGTATTGAAAACGAAGTATACAATTTACATAAGTATTCACAAACCTGAGTCAATAATTTGTAGAAGCACATTTGGCAGCAATTACAGCTGTGAGCTTTTTACACCTGGATTGTGCCAACACCCCCAACACCCCCACCAACACCAACACCCCTTACCAACACCCCCACCCCCACCAACACCCCTACCAACACCAACACCAACACCCCCACCCCCACCAACACCCCCACCAACACCCCTACCAACACCCCCAACCCCCACCAACACCCCCACACACCCCCAACCAACACCCCCACCCCCACACACCCCCAACCAACACCCCCACCCCCACCAACACCCCCATCCCCACCAACACCCCCATCAACACCCCCATCCCCACCAACACCCCCACCAACACCCCCACCCCAACACCCCCACCAACACCCCCACCAACACCCCCACCAACACCCCCATTAACACCAACACCCCCATTCCCACCAACACCCCCAACCCCCACCCACCCCCGACCCCCACCAACACCCCCATTCCCACCAACACCCCCACCCACCACCCCTACCAACACCCCCACACACCCCCAACCCCCACCAACACCCCAACCCCACCAACACCCCCACCCAACCCCCACCAACACCCCCAACCCCACCAACACCCCCACTAACACCAACACCCCCAACCCCCACTAACACCCCCAAACCCACCAACACCCCCACACACCCCCAACCCCCACCAACATCCCCAACCCCACCAACACCCCCATTCCCACCAACACCCCCAACCCCCACCAACACCCCCAACCCCCACCAACACCCCCATTCCCACCAACACCCCCATTCCCACCAACACCCCCATTCCCACCAACACCCCCATTCCCACCAACACCCCCATTCCCACCAACACCCCCAACCCCCACCAACACCCCCACTAACACCCCCAACCCCACCAACACCCCCAACCCCACCAACACCCCCACCCCACCAACACCCCCAACCCCACCAACACCCCACCAACACCCCCACCCTACCAACACCCCCTACCAACACCAACAACCCCTCCAACACCCCCACCCCCAACAACACCCCCACCCCCAACCCCACCCCCACCCCTAGAAAAGTTAGCATTGTGCTGTTCAACATGTCAGTCGTCAGAGCAGCTGTGGGGACATGTTTTATATAAACTGAAGTGTACAGGCTAATCTCCCCCTCTCTGCCCTCAGGAAATATGACAGCTTTGGATTGGAACTCATGGCTGGAAAAGGAAGCCCCAGTAGAATTCATGCATGTAGCAAAGCCCCGGTCTGTGCCTTGTCCTGTCTGTGCTGCGTGCAGCCGGCACTGTTTGCAGAGGTTTGGAGTCGACTGATGTTTACAGTCTCAGAGAGCGCTGAAGGATATGGACTGACAGGTAACCCAGCCGCCATATTGCCTCCCTGCCTGGCTGCTCTTTCCCTCGCTCTCTCATTCCCTAATCTGCGTAGCTGAGTCTGAGCCTGTGGCCGGGCCAGGCTTTGTACTGTAGCGTGTCTCTCTTTGTCTTTTATTAACACAGTGCCAGGAAGGAACAAATCCAAGTTTTTCAGCACTTAAGTGTTGCATGTAGTCAGGAGAATTTACAGAGACATTGGAAGGGATTAATTAAATGGCCTGGTCCTTGGGTAAACTAGCCGCAGTTCTGACCATGTGTAGGCCGTCATTGTAAATAAGAATGTAACTAGGCAAGTCAGTTAAAGAACAAATTCTTATTTACTACCCCGGCCAAACCTGGACGACGCTGGGCCAATTGTGCGCCGCCCTATGGGACTCCCAATGATGGCCGGATGTGATACAGTCTGGATTCGAACCAGGGACTGTAGTGACACCTCTTGCACTGACATGCAGTGCCTTAGAACGCTGCGCCACTCGGGAGCCTGGAGATGTTTTCTATGGTGTGGTGAAAGGACACTTACTGTGAGCTGATGTAGCAGCAGGTCCATGAGGAAGGCTATCTTGTTGCTGAAGAGAACATAGGTGCAGTTGAGGTGGCAGGGAGAGCATGCCAGATAGTAGGTGTTTATAGCAGCACATAGAGACCTGAGAGGAGAGAGAGAGAGAAAGACAGAGGGAGAACAAGATTAATCACTTGTCACAAGTAAAACTAAATAGTTCAAGGCAGAATGTTGCTCTCTATACAGCTAACTCAAAACAACACTAGAGTTACAGTGTAGGGGTTTATCCCCGGGCATTGACATGGTTCTCAAGTGATCAGGAAACCAAAACACACTACACCAAATTTGTGGTTCCTTAAAAGGTAGTTTTATCTTTGGAAGGGTTGAAAGCATATCCATCACTGACAGCAAGAGACGGAAAGCAAAATTCAGGAACAGTTACATCAACTACCACTTATGCTAACAACGAGACTACCTCACTAGTAATAAGACAAGAGATCTGCATAACCAGAGAAGCTGCTGGATGCAATCTGCAATCACAGTGCCAGCCAGTCCAATCTGGAGTCAGATCCTGCAGTGTTTCCTCTGTGGAGATAAGGCCATTCCTCTCAGCAGCTCCTCAGCTCAGAGCCCCAGGCTATGGCCAGGCAGAGCAGTGAGTGGAACATGCCTCTGTATTATGTCTGCTTTAAACATGCTACAGATAACGGATTAATCATTCTGCTCTGACTGCTGCTCCCCTCGCCATTCTTTCATCAGGTAATATTTTCTGACAACTGTATATTTGAGCCAATAGCAGTGTGGCGTGTCCTATCCGCTCTGAAGAAGAATGGAATCTGTCTTTCCTATTCTAAAGTAAAGTAAGCCATGTTTATTTCAACTGGTACACATTTTTATATCTACCGCAACCTTCACATCTGCAACGCATTTCCACTCCAACCTAGTTGGCGTATAGAGAGAGAATAGCAGACTGATGTCGGCCTAGCTGGATAGGTCTGTCAATAACTTCCTCGTGACCAAAATATTTGAGTTGTTTCGTATGCTAGTGGGCAGATCTGTCATTTATTCTATATCATTATTGACATTGTAGTGTAAAGCTGTCAGACATAGAATGTGGTGTTAATGTGAGAAGTATTACATTGTGAGTTATGGGAACGTTTCCAAATAGTCCATCAAGGTCTGCTTAAGCACGTTAAGGCTTGCTTGCTAAATATTTTTACAGTAAGCATCTTACCATATGTTTATGAGCTTTCTAGACAAATAAAATGTTTGTGTCTTTTCCCCCACCATTTATCAACACAAACCAAACCAACACGACTGGTATGTTGATCTGTTTCTGACAATCCTTATTCATGAGATCAAGCACAAAAACACATTAATTATATTATATTGATATAAAGTCCATTAATAGTATTGAAATGGAGTACGGCAGCCATCATGGTTGAGTGGAACGATAACACAAACTCTATTGGGCCAGAGTGAAGTAACGTGAGAACCCCACCAAACTGTGCTCTCTGGGCAGCCGACCAGCACGGGGGCTGCCTGCCTGACTGATTCGTGCCCCCCCCCCCCCCCCCCCCACAAAAAAAAAACTGATCCATGATTGAGTAACTCTGCAAGAAGTCCGTTTTTCAATGACATCATTCCACCATCATTGGAAAGACTGCACCAATTGAATTAAATACTAGTTATCCTCTCAGTCTGATGCTGTGCTGCTTTTAATATGTCCATATCAAATCAAATGTTATTTGTCACATGCTTAGTAAACAACAGGTGTAGATGAACAGTGAAATGCTTACTTACGGGCCCTTACCAACAATACAGATAGAAAAGTACTAGAAAAAATAACGTACAGAGATAAAACCAGAATATCATCATTCCCATGCCTGACTCAGTTGGGAGAAAGGCCATTTCAGATTAAGATTCCTTCAGGTACTGTGATGGAATGTAAACTGTCCTTATTGAATTAAACAGCAGGGTGTCAGATAACCTGGTAAAAGTAAAATGACGGTTGGGCTGATCCTGTTACAGCTTTGACATGAAAAGGCCTCAGAAATCTGTCAAAATGATGAGGAGAGAGAAAGCATGAGTAGTCATCAATGGAAGATGAAGAATAAACTTACAAAAAAAGGTAAGGTCAATATTTATAAAATATCTTGTAAATATTAGGCTACAAAAACAACACATTAAACAAACACCATCTTTACAGTGTCCATAATAACCTGTTCAACCACAGCACCCTGGTTTTACACCATGTGTAAGTGGAGGTTGCCCTGCCCAGAATGTCTCTATCCATGTAGGGAGTTGGGGGGACAGGCTAGTCCCCATGTGGCTACCACTCTTAACCAGCAGATTAAAAAGGCACATCCCTAAATTATTTACTCTAATCTAGATTACGGAGAAAAACAGCCATCGCCTGCGTCCATTCTCTACATAAACCCATGTGAGAGGAACTAATGTGGATCTAAAGGAAAAAGTTAACATGGCAAATGTTCCATCTAACTACAGAATGCACATTTCATTTTATAGCAGTTAATCAATTACTCATTAGATTGATGATTCCATCCCATTCCAAGAATCACCACTAGGTTTGCAAAGGGAGGATATATATTGGAAACATTTTAACGTTTACCAGCAAACTACCAGAATTGTGGTAATTTATGGATTTTATGTAATATATCACAAGACATCTAGTGGCCCTTTTGGGTACTTCAGATTATCACAGGTGTCTGTAATTATCTTTGGCATTGTGTGTGGCCTTGTCACATGTAAAATATATACAATAACCAAATAATAATCAATATTTCTTTATTGTAAATGTTTGGCAGTTGTGAAAAAAACGTAATAGTTGGAAGAGTTGCGGAGTTAAATGAAAATAATACTATTGGGCCTCCTACGGACCCGGGTTCATATCTGTGCCACAACTGCCCGTGGTCGGGAGTCCCAATTGGCCCAGCGTAGTCCGGGTTAGGGGAGGGTTTGTTGTTTACTAAGAAATTGCCAAACATCTACTTTTTTTAAACTATCTATGAAAAAAATAATAATATTAATGTATAAATTGCCAAAATTACAATAGATTGCCATAGATTACCTATTAATTTCCAAATGTACCTTTAGACTCCGGTAACTTTGGTAAATTACCAATAGCTTAGCAACCCTAATCATCACACTCTCAACCAGAGAGTCAGATCTGGAGTCATGAACTTCCACTGACTTCTCACAATCAACTCAGTCAACTTCTCATGTAATGTGCATGCAAACGCTTTGTAACACAGCTAATCAGGCATGTTTTAGGCCAATGAACAATCTCAGTGATCCATCTTTAGCTCCTCCCACCTAATTGAGTTTGATTAGCACGACACCTGACATGATCCCTGGAATCTGTCGCTCTGCCCCTTGATGACAGTCTGTGTCAAACATTTTGAGGAGCAATTTGGTAAAGTGCCATGCTATTCCGTCTCATGTTACCCATGCACTATGTAGGCAGCGTTGGTTGACCAACGTATGCCAGTCCATCCTAACAAGCAGTATTCCTCCACCGACACAGCTCTGGGCGCTCATTTTACAGCGTGCCACGCCCACTGCTGGACCCGAGGATTTGGTGCCTGTGATTAATGAAGCCTTATTTTGTAGACGCGGGATTAGGCCCATACTGACGGGTTATGGAGAGAGAGAGCGAGGGGAAATGGAAGAGAAGAGAGAGAAGAGAGAGATGTAGATAATTAACAGTGCAATCTGCTCACATACTCTAACCTGCTTAACCACAGACGTCCGGCCACAGCAGACCGCCCTCCTGTCCTTAGACACACACAGCCACCTCAGGCCAGGAGCTGCTGTACAGGGCTAAATAGAGACTAAAGACACAGACTGGACTGGAGCAGTGTATTCTGGGCCAGCCCTCTGGGACGACCCCACACCATGCAGCCCTGTGGGGATCACCGTGGGTGGGACAGGCTCGGACATGACCAGGGGGCTGGAGGATTGGGAGTGTCACTGATCTCTGTGGCTGAATTAAAAATCTTACATTTGTGTCAACTTGTTTTCTTGGAAGGATCCTGCTCCATTCTCCAAAGCACCTGTTAGCTGTGTTGGTTTCTGTCTGTCTGTCCCAGTCAATAAGATACCTAGTCGGCAGGAGTTAGTCGAGGAAGGTAAGTGAGGGAGGCCCCGTTCTCTCTTGTCCATATGTTTAGTTAATTTTATTCTCATCTCTTTTGCATTATTGTAGCCTTTTCTGAAGCCTGTCAACTATGTGTCTGTCTATCCCTGTTCTCTCCTCTCTGTACAGGTCAACTATGTGTCTGTCTATCCCTGTTCTCTCCTCTCTGTACAGGTCAACTATGTGTCTGTCTGTCCCTGTTCTCTCCTCTCTGTACAGGTCAACTATGTGTCTGTCTATCCCTGTTCTCTCCTCTCTGTACAGGTCAACTATGTGTCTGTCTATCCCTGTTCTCTCCTCTCTGTACAGGTCAACTATGTGTCTGTCTATCCCTGTTCTCTCCTCTCTGTACAGACCAACTATGTGTCTGTCTATCCCTGTTCTCTCCTCTCTGTACAGACCAACTATGTGTCTGTCTATCCCTGTTCTCTCCTCTCTGTATAGGTCAACTATGTGTCTGTCTATCCCTGTTCTCTCCTCTCTGTACAGGTCAACTATGTGTCTGTCTATCCCTGTTCTCTCCTCTCTGTACAGGTCAACTATGTGTCTGTCTATCCCTGTTCTCTCCTCTCTGTACAGGTCAACTATGTGTCTGTCTATCCCTGTTCTCTCCTCTCTGTACAGACCAACTATGTGTCTGTCTATCCCTGTTCTCTCCTCTCTGTACAGACCATATAACCACTTCACACCGCGTGGCTGCAACCACTCTAATCTGGTGGTCCCTGCGCACACGACCCACGTGGAGTTCCAGGTCTCTGGCAGCCTCTGGAACTGCCGTTCTGCGGCCAACAAGGCAGAGTTCATCTCAGCCTATGCTGCCCTCCAGTCCCTCGACTTCTTGGCGCTGACAGAAACATAGAATACCACAGAAAACACTGCTACTCCTACTGCTCTTTCCTCGTCTGATCATGTGTTCTCCCATACCCAGAGAGCATCTGGTCAGCGTGGCGGTGGCACAGGAATTCTAATCTCTCCCAAGTGGACATTCTCTCTTTTCCCCCTGACCCATCTGTCTATCTCCTCATTTGAATTCCATGCTGTCACAGTCACTAGCCCATTCAAACTTAACATCCTTGTCATTTAACGCTCTCCAGGTTCCCTTGGAGAGTTCATCAATGAGCTTGACGCCTTGATAAGTTCATTTCCTGATGATGGCTCACCCCTCACAGTTCTGGGGGACTTTAACCTCCCGACGTCTGCCTTTGACTAATTTCTCTCTTCTTTCCACTCCTTTCCTCTTTTGACCTCACCCTCTCACCATCCCACCCTACTCACAAGGCAGGCAATACGCTTGACCTCATCTTTACTAGATGCTGTTCTTCTACTAATCTCACTGTAACTCCCCTCCAAGTCTCCGACCACTACTTTGTATCCTTTTCTCTCTCGCTCTCCTCCAACACTACTCACTCTGCCCCTACTCAGATGGTAATGCTCTCCTCCAACACTACTCACTCTGCCCCTACTCAGATGGTAATGCTCTCCTCCAACACTACTCACTCTGCCCCTACTCAGATGGTAATGCTCTCCTCCAACACTACTCACTCTGCCCCTATTCAGATGGTAATGCTCTCCTCCAACACTACTCACTCTGCCCCTACTCAGATGGTAATGCTCTCCTCCAACACTACTCACTCTGCCCCTACTCAGATGGTAATGCTCTCCTCCAACACTACTCACTCTGCCCCTACTCAGATGGTAATGCTCTCCTCCAACACTACTCACTCTGCCCCTACTCAGATGGTAATGCTCTCCTCCAACACTACTCACTCTGCCCCTACTCAGATGGTAATGCTCTCCTCCAACACTACTCACTCTGCCCCTACTCAGATGGTAATGCTCTCCTCCAACACTACTCACTCTGCCCCTACTCAGATGGTAATGCTCTCCTCCAACACTACTCACTCTGCCCCTACTCAGATGGTAATGCTCTCCTCCAACACTACTCACTCTGCCCCTATTCAGATGGTAATGCTCTCCTCCAACACTACTCACTCTGCCCCTACTCAGATGGTAATGCTCTCCTCCAACACTACTCACTCTGCCCCTACTCAGATGGTAATGCTCTCCTCCAACACTACTCACTCTGCCCCAACTCAGATGGTAATGCTCTCCTCCAACACTACTCACTCTGCCCCAACTCAGATGGTAATGCTCTCCTCCAACACTACTCACTCTGCCCCTACTCAGATGGTAATGCGCCGTCACAACCTTCGCTCTCTCTCCCGCTACTCTCTTCTCTTCCATCCTATCATCTCTTCCCTCTGATAAATCCTTCTCCCTCCTGTCTCCTGATTCTGCCTCCTCGACCCTCCTCTCCTCCCTTTCTGCATCTTTTGACTCCCTATGTCCCCTACCCTCCCGGCCGGCTCGGTCCTCCCGTCCTGCTCCGTGGCTAGACGACTCATTGTGAGCTCACAGAACAAGGCTCCGGGCAGCTGAATGGAAATGGAGGAAAACTAAACTCCCTGTGGACCGGTCATCTTTTCAAGTCATCCTTGACCGCTGGCTATGTCCCTTCCGGCTTCAAGTTGAAGCTCGCATCTACTACAAAACCATGGTACTTGCCTACGGAGCTGTGAGGGGAACGGCCTTACCTTCAGGCTCTGATCAGACCCTACAACCCAATGAGGGCACTACGTTCATCCACCTCTGGCCTGCTAGCCCCCCTACCTCTACGGAAGCACAGTTCCCGCTCAGCCCAGTCAAAGCTATTCGGTGGAACAAGCTCCCCCACGACGCCAGGACAGCGGAGTCAGTGACCACCTTCCGGAGACACTTGAAACCCGACCTCTTCAAGGAATACCTGGAATAGTATAACAGTAATCCTTCTAACCCCCCCCCCCCCCCAACCCCCCAACCCCCCCAACCCCCCCTATTAAATTAAAATAAATAAAGAAATCAAATACAAATAATTACTACCAATTGTCTTTTGTCTAAACTAATACTTTAATTATTTCACCTGCTAGCACTGCCTTTCCTCACAGCTGCTTGTTTAAACAAATGTACTTACTGTGATGGAGATGTTGTCGTCCCACTGGCTATCCTGAGTTGAATAAACCAATGTGTAAGTGGCTCTGGATAAGAGCGTCTGCTAAATGACTAATGTAAAATGTTAAGTTTAAACCATCCCAAAATCTATAGTATTCCCATAATAGGACATCAACCATGTAAAATACTCTTTATGCTTTTTGTCACTAGGTTATCAAGCAAGAGATCGCTCCACATGAACCTCAAGCTCACGTTTCCCAACATCTCAGTGCTTTTCTTATGGGCCCAGTCAGGCCTGACCATGGAAATGCTGTAGAAATCTGACCAACTTCGAGATCAGGTTGAATCCCTGCTTTTCAACAGGGAAAATGTGTGTTCATGGAAAGAAAACTAACCCTAAGCCAAAATACAAGGTGAGGAGCAAATCCATTTCCTGGTGCTGTCAAACAATCCTTTCATTCACTGCTATCTAAATGACACTTAATTTGATTCTTCTGTTGATCTTTTCGATACCCTGAGTGCTTCCAAGACGTTCCACACTGGCTGAACTGTGAGAAATCTGATGAGCCTTCATGCATCGCACACACAGACAAGCACACACTCACACCATATAACGACATCCTGAAATGAAACCTCAGGCAGCAGTTTTGATTTCACAGCATACACTCAGTCATGTGACAGGTGGCTAACTAACTACAATAGTGTTTTAACAAGCAGTGTCCTAGAATAGCAGAGTCACTGGACTGTTAAGACATCACTCAAACTATAAAGTTTAAAAATAAGCCCGTTTCATTTTCAATGTGGTAGGACAGGGGCCCCTGTTCCACTTAACGTCACTTAGATAAAACAGATACCACAGTCATATTGAATTGTATCATCAAGTGTCCTCTCCCGATTCTCTAAAATTCAACTCAAAGTTATAAGACCGCCTTTTCAGCCCTTCGGCTGGGTCAGTCTGTCTGTTCTGATTCTGGCTTCTCTTCTATTGTGCTGAGCGCAGATATCAAATCTCCCCCCCCCCCTCTCCCTCTCTACTCCCCAGTAACCCCTACTAAAGTAGTGATGTGGAAACTTTGCTTTTGCTAATTTAATAATTCAGGATGTGCTAATAAAGTTTTAAAACAGGGCCAGAACGGCACTTCTGTTTACACCTCACCTAATCCACACCTCCAGACTGGGGCAAAACATTATCTCACCATATAATAATAATGGTGCTGAAGTGAAGTGTCTCCAGAGGCAGAGAGAGCAGAGCTGTGGTTTTGCCTGGTGAGGATCTGTGATCATTTACAGCTTGTTTTAGACAGATCTGCCCCCTCCTCCCCAAGGGAACACACTCTCCACTGTCCCCTCAGAATCACACAGAGCAAACACACTCACACTGAGAATAGGGCTCACACTTGCACTGCACTGATCCAATACAGAAAGAATATACATCCATTGTTGGATGGTTTTTAACAATACTCCCTCCAAATTGAAAAGGCACTCGCACATCTGAGCCATCTCTGCTGCAGGTGCATAACAACAGCTGAATAAGATGAGAAAAAAGCAGAAACCGCACTCTGCTCCTGCTAATATCACTGGTCTTTATGAAGATTTAAGTATCGGCCTCAAGGTCTTCATCAGAGCTCTCTGAATATGCAATTTTAACAGTTAGAGTGAGATCAAGGTAATCTAAACTGATTGATTGTTTTACAAAGCCACAAAATTACTGTCCAGGACCATTTGATCTATGGATGACTTTGCAGGTTAAAATCTCTGGTATATTATATATACTGTGTTATATTTATGTTAATGAGAGCTGTTGCTCTGCTAGTCTAGACATGGATCCAGCGGCCACAGGGTTACACAGGGACATTAGCCGAGCCTCAGAGGAATTAGCTAATTCATGTAATGGTAACAAGTAGGAGTGGGCCTCCCAGGGGGGTAATATTGCTGAAGCATCGCCGACTCTGCAGTTGACTTTTTTTGTAAATCACTCAGCTTATCTGAGAGGAGGCGATCAATACGGCAGCATTACTGTAAACAGATAATGTAGCCAGAGCTGGGGTTAGCGTCTGTCTCACAGACACCGACCATTACGCCATACAGCCAACCAGATGAGCAAGTGATTAGTGGACAGACAGGCCATGTCCTTGTGTTGAAGCTCCCAACATTGCCTTACCTTGCCCTGACTCCTTACATTTTCTATATATTGAAAATGTGTGTGTTTATGTAGAGTAATTGTGGTAGTTTAATATGTTTAACCATGTACCGGACTGGATGTGTCTGAGGGGCTGGATTGATGTGCTCTGGAGGAGGGTTATCACAGGTTCTGACCCAAGCTCATAGCTCTCAGGGGCCCGACAACAACCCCTGGTCTGAGGCACCACTCTACTCTATAGCATGGCAGACAGCGAGAGCACAGAGAATCCAAATACAGCTAGCCTGAGCCCACAGGTGCTGGGCAGACAGGAACTGGCAACGCGTCATCTGCTCTGCCGATGGCAACACCATGAATATACTGTTGTCCTCAGTCTTGTGCATATTTATAGAAGATCTGGAGAAGTTATTTTCAACATATTCAGGCAAGGTCGTAATTGAGTCCTGAAAGAAGTTAACTGGGAGGCCATTCCTTTATCACTAGACATGACACACTTTAGCTCTGGATTGGACTAGGAGCCCCGCAGAGGATGAAAGAAGTACCTCTGATCTTATTAGACTCTTCTTTCTCTTCCTACGTATGTCAAGTGGATCTCTCAAAGCATAGGAACAACAGTGTGTGTGGGTGTAGTCTCCCCCTTCAACAAGCAGAAACAATCAAGCTACCTACAAGTAAAAACCCATCCCCCCAATTTAAGTTAATACAATTCCGCACGATACGGAAGTCTGCTTCAAATTCTCCAGGATTAGTGATTGAGGGAGTAAAAAAAAAAATAAAAAAAAAATCAATAAACACGAGATGGCCGTACTTAAAAGCATTATAAATATAAGTAGCATTTGTCCATTAGTGGAGGGGAGGTTTGGGAAACAGTAAATGCTAATGAAAGGAGGAGAGAGGCCATTCCAGTCCATTAGAGAGTTCCAGGGTTGTGAGAATGGCGGTCTCTCCAAGGTTATCTACTGGCAGGCCACACTACCTCCAGACCCACAACAGAGTCCCTCTGATGGAGTAGACACATGACCTTTCTGCATATCAACAGAAAATAATGAACACAAAATAGATGACCAAAATGTAATCCCTTTATCCTTCTAAAAAGGGTGCATTATTATTAATGATCCATTCTGAAAGTATTGATTGAGATACGAGCACTCTAAACAGAGAAATAAAAAGAGGGGTTGAGGTTACCTCACTCACTTTACGCAATTGCAAAAACATCAAATTGTAAACAGAGGAGAGCTGTCACGGAGGTCAGAGTGGAACATCTCTTTAGAGGCTCACACAGCAGCTGGTAAGGCTCATGGGTTTTAAGTGAAGGTCGGGTTGGACGGCAGACAGTGAAATGCTGGCTCATGACTCATTAGGACATGAGAGCAGCAATAGGCCAGGATATTGGTTGTGAAGAGTATGGGAATATGGGGGAAGGGGGTTGGACAGGACAAAAAAAACATTTATATTTCAATGGATTCATAAAGTTGTATTGTATGGGGACCATGGTTGTTCCAGCCAAAGAGAATGGAGTAACTTGACCTCACGTACACTTCCTGTCTCAGCAGAGGTGACATCACGAGAGGTCACCAAGATGCATTATGACCAATGACGATGACCCTCACAGAGCCACAAGCAGCGGCCACATACACTACATGACCAATTTGTATTAAACATAGTGTCATTATGCACTACACGGCCAAAAGTGTGTGGACACCTGCTCGTCGAACATCTCATTCCAAAATCATGGGCATTAATATGGAGTTGGTGTCCCCCTTTGTTGCTATAACAACATCCACTCTTCTGGAAGGCTTTCAACTAGACGTTGGAACATTGCTGCGGGGACTTGCTTCCATTCAGCCACAAGCGCATTAGTGAGGTCGGGCACTGATGTTGGGCGATTAGGCCTGGCTTGCAGTCGGCGTTCCAATTCATCCCAAAGGTATTTGATGGGGTTGAGGTCAGGGCTCTGCGCAGGCCAGTTAAGTTCTTCCACACCGATCTCAACAAACCATTTCTGTATGGACCTCCCTTTGTGCACAGGGGCATTGTCATGCTGAAACAGGAAAGGGCCTTCCCCAAACAAAGTTGGAAGCACAGAATTGTCTAGAATGTCATTGTATTCTGTAGTGTTAAGATTTCCCTTCACTGGAACTAAGTGGCCTGAACCATGAAAAACAGCTCCAGACCATTACTGCTGATGTTTGTCTATGGAGATTGCATGGCGGTGTGCTCGATTTTATATACCACTATATATATATGTATCCACTAATTTGAAGGGGTGTCCACATATTTTTGTATATATAGTGTAGTTTGTGTAAAACCCTGTATCAAAAGACAGTGTGTGTGGAGACGAGGTTAGCTGTATTTTATTGTAAAAGCTGGTACTCACTTGATTGGAATGCGTGAGACTGTGGTGGGAGTAGAAGCTGCAGTGACTACCTGCAGAATCTGTTCCAGAGCAGAAAGTCCCCCTCCCACCTGGAATGCCACTTGATCTTCATTGTTCTGTGGAGGGAGAGAACAAGAACCGCAGTCAGGTAACAGGGAGCCGGATGGAGAAGGGTATCATGTTGCTCTCACTGAGGACCCAACTGTAGTCAGGTAACAGGGAGCCGGATGGAGAAGGGTATCATGTTGCTCTCACTGAGGACCCAACTGTAGTCAGGTAACAGGGAGCCGGATGGAGAACGGTATCATGTTGCTCTCACTGAGGACCCAACTGTAGTCAGGTAACAGGGAGCCGGATGGAGAAGGGTATCATGTTGCTCTCACTGAGGACCCAACTGCTATTTTCTCCCCTCACCTCACATTTCAAAAGGGGAGTCGAGAGTGAAATGAGAAAAAAAAGTGATCCCCAAAGCATTCCTGTTAAATCTCAAAAGTGCACAACCCCAGCGCTCCACCCCCACTCCAGCCAAGTCTCAATGGAGGACAGTTTTTCTGCAGACCTCCACACACAGAACCAGGGTGGTCTATGCTCACAAACACAGGCTGAGGAGTGACTGTAGAAAAGTAAATAACTGAAAAATCTAACAAAAACTACTAAAGAAAATCATCAATCAAGATAAGAGTCTTGGATACATGCTGAATTGACTGTTTATTTATTCCAATATGAAAACAGCCATAACTCTGACCGAGGTAGTGCACTGAATTTAAAAGTTAGTAGTTATAGTAAACAATGAACATCATTAAACAAACTGATCAACATGTTTACTCTAGCGCAATACAGTGGTCAATAGAGTGAGTCATAGATCTAACGATCAAACAGGCCCTATATATGAAGAGTGCTGTGCCATGCTGTTAGGATAAGAGAAACGAGTCCGAGCTCTTGGCATTTGGTCAGATGCTGCTGCAGCTACACAGTCCCATAAATCAACAGCTCCAAAGCCCAGAGCAAGCGGCTGCTATCAGGCATGTTAGTGCCTGGGTCGACTGGGAGGATAGGGGCTGTAGGGCTTCAGGGGAGGAGTGGGTGCTGATTGAGGGCTTTCCTCACACGGACGGAACAGCCAGGGGGGTGCACACCTCACCACACCACGCAAGAACGGACGGACGGAGGGAGGTACACTGGAGGTTGCTCCTACACCTAATGAGGTCACCGTCTCCTAGGTAGTGTGACAGCCTCGAAAATCCAGGCACTTCAACGTGTTTTTGTTCCACAGATAAGGGGTTTGCCAACAAGCCTGAACACATCGAGGAAGCGCTTTGCAAAATTATATATAAGCCCTTCATCTGTCACTCACACGGAGTGCCAAGGCACAAGTTCTCAGGATCCGGTGACAAGTAAACACTGAACTCGGCTAGGGTTAAAGGATTTGGGACCAACACACTGAAAAGCACACCAGAAAAGCTCCTGCGCTGAGGATTAAAGACATCTTCTCCAATGGTCCAATCAGCCGTGTGTGTAGTTGCATGCTGTTTGTAAGAGACCAACCTCCTTTTGTGGAGGTTAGCAACACTCTCCATACTTAATCAGTAGGGTCTCTAGCACTGAGCTGGGTTTAACCCACTCTTAACTCACCCATCAACACACCCATCTAAAAGCTTCTGGGCTAAATGAGAAAAGGCAACTCTTTCATGGTGGCTTATCAAAAGGTCTTCTAAGCGGGAAAACTGGGACCTGCCCAACCCTGGCTGTCCTACATTAAAACCAGACTGGGACGCCTTGGCTGCGTCTGTCTTGGCAGGTTGACAGATCAATCTGCTGTGGCAATGGAAAAGAAGAATGGCTGGAGCGGATTAACCTCCAATCATTTTAGGCAACATCTTTAGATAGTCTACATCTGCAATAACCATGGCATTCCTACCAGAGAGGACCAAGAAGAGACCCATCTGCTTATGTGGAGATACACAATCATTTATTTCTCAAAAGTACACCATCAGATCTAGGCTATCAATGTTGGTGTTATTGGTGCAGGAACCAGCACAGTATTCAGTGAGCGGTCCTCTCTGTGGTGTTTATCTACCTATATGACTTTACACTATGCTGCCTCAGTACTGTGGATGGCAGTAGAGCAGAGGATGAATAATAGGCCTTCCTGTTCCTGATCAATGAAGAATAACGTTTAAATTGCAATAACTAAATGAGAGCAAAATGCAAGAACAGCTGAATTACATGCCATATTAAACTGAACCCTCTGGAACTTACTTTGTCAGGTACAGTAACTGAGCCACACAGGGTCACAATGAAGCTGTATTTCACACTGGGAACTGTATAACAAAGTTAAGGTGAGATCTCCATAGGATGTGTGCTGTAGTAACTGTTGTTGCCAAATTATGATTACTTATAGCCAACAGGCTTCTTATTCCAAAACCATGGTCACAACATCTGCATTTGATAGATATTTTCAACAAGCCATATCAGGCAACAGAAAGTCTGTTTGTACGTGATAAGAGAGAGAATGCCTGTACACACAGAAACAAGGTGACAGTGATTGATAGAAAAAGAGACTCAACACTCGCTTTTGAATGAAAACAAAAATGTTCCTTTTATTTAATAAATTAACTTAAAAGTTCAATTACATTTAGCATCAAAGCTGTGAGTGATCTACAGTAAACTGTAGCCTAGCCTATTTGTGAAATAATGCCTTCCACTGTGCTGTTCAACTATGTGTTACTATAAACACATTATAACCAAATTGTGTAATTACATCAAACAAACATATTATATATTTTTTAAGAGAAAAGTGAAACACAGAACTATCCCGCACTGACAGACAAAGATACATCTAGCTGAATCTCCCATTCCATGTTCCTATGAAGCAGTATGTGATCTGTCTGCGTCATGTCACTCCCTGCCTGCCAGACACACTGGTGACAGTGTAATAGGATGAGAGGCTCATTTACTCTAGAGAGAAACCCCCAACATGACGGAAGACTTGAGGAAAGGTGAGGGGGCAAGGGTGAAGGACAGACAGCTGAGTCCAAACTGAATAACAGCATGCATTACAGCTGGAGGAATCTGGTGACCATTATTACCCCTGGTGACCATTATTACCACTGGTGACCATTATTACCCCAGCTAATCAGAAGGCCAGGCAGCTGCTAATTCCTGTGTCTGTGACGGAGGTGCCTTTGGGATGAGAGGGAGAGAGAGAGCAGGAGGGGCAGCAGGACAGCTCTTTGTAGTCACCTCCCACCAGCCACTCTAATTAGACACAAAGACAGGGGAGGAGGGGACACGGAGGGGAAAGCCCCGATCCTCTGGCCCCGACAGCAACAGACGCTGGGGAACAACTGGCTGGGAGAAACCACAGCCAATGGAGGAACTACAACACAGAGGGATTTCAATGTATGACCCCGTTTAAAGTTACAAAAAGTAAGCCATCCTGGAAACATATTAATTAAAATACTAAAAGTCATATTCAGAGACTTCAAGCACACCAGATTAGATAGTTAGACAGACAGACAGACGGACAGACGGGACAGACAGACAGAGAGAGAGAGGAGAGATAGAGATAGATACTTTATTGATCCCCGAGGGGAAATTTCTTTGTCAAGCAGCTACAAAAAAAACATATGGCAGGGCCAGGATCCGTCTCTCCGCCACCTCCTCTAGTGTCAAAGCTAATCCCCAGAACAGAGCTAGCCTTCCTGATCAGTTTATTTACCCGAGAAGCATCACTGGCCTTTATGTTGGCGCCCCAGCACACCACTGCAAAAAAGATGGCACTGGCCACAGACTGGTGGAAGGTATGCTGTAGTTTACTGCACACGTTGAAGGACCTGAGCCTCCTCAGAATGTAGAGTCGGCTCTGGCCCTTTTTGTACAGAGCCCCGGTGTTACCAGCCCATTCCAGGTTGCTGTCCATATGGACTGCAAGGAACTTGTATGACCCAACCATTTCCACATCCATCCCCTGTATAGGGACTGCAGTCAGTTGGGCCTTGGTTCTCCTGAAGTCCAACACCATCACCTTAGTTTTGCTGATGTTGAGCTGAAGGTGGTTCTGCTCACACCACAACACAAAGTCACTGATTGTGCTCCTGTACTCCTCCTCCTGCCCACCCCTGATGCACCCTACAATTGCGGAGTCATCCGAGAACTTCTGTAGGTGGCATGTTTCAGAGTTATATCTGAAGTCTGAGGTGTAGAGGGTGAACAGGAAGGGGGACAGGACCGTTCCCTGGGGGGCCCCTGTGTTGGGTGCTTCCACTTTTATCCTCTTCATCTTCTCACCCAGTAGCAGGGGCTGAATGGTGTTGAAGGCACTGGAGAAGTCAAAAAACATAACCCTCACAGTGCAACCTGCGTTGTCCAGGTGAGAGCAGGCCCTCTGCAGAAGGTAGATGATTGCATCATCCACCCCGATGTTGCACTGATACGCGAACTGCAGGGGGTCCAGTGATGTACACACCAGGGGTCTGAGGTGAGCGAGGACTAACCTTTCCAGGGTCTTCATGATGTGGGATGTTAGCGCTACAGGTCTGAAGTCATTCAGGACAGTGGGGTGTGCCTTCTTGGGCACTGGGACCAGGCAGGATGTTTTTCACAGCACAGGGACCCTTTCCAGGCTCAGGCTAAGGTTGAAGCGTAGCTGGAGTATTCCACACAGTTGGTCAGCACAGACCCTAAGCACCCTTGGGCTGATGCCATCAGGGCCCGCCACTTTCCACTGATGTAGTCTCTCCAGCTGTCTCTTCACTTGGTTGGTGGTGAAAGCCAGACCAGGTGGGGAGGTGGGGGGGTGTTGAGGATCAGTCTAGAGGGAGCAGTTGCGGAGGTGGGGTCGCTGATTGTCTCAACAGAGGTGTTTGTGAGCAAAGTGGGGGTGAGACAGCCGTGAGGGTGTGTGGCCTGGGTCCGCTCAGTCTGCCCACTGATTGACTTTTTGAAGCCAGTGATATTTCTCATACCCTTCCACACCTCTCTCACCTGGCTCTGCCTCAGCTTGTCCTCCAACTTCTACTTATACCCTCTCTTCAATCCGCAACTTCAGCTCCCTCTGGACGCATTTCAACCTGTCCCTGTCCACCTCCTTGAAGGCCCTCTTCTTCTCATTTAGCAGAGCTTTCAGGTCGCTGGTGACCCAGGGTTTATTATTTGGAAAACAGCGTACCTTCCTGGTGGGTACAGTGTTGTCTACACAAAAATGTATATAGTCCGTTATGCAGTCTGCAAGTCCATCAATGTCCCCCCCATGAGCCTCAGAGAGCACATCACAGTCTGTTGTTTCAAAGCATTCCTGTAGGGCCTCATTCGCCTCCGGAGACCATCTCCTAATGGTCCTAGTGGTCGCAGGCTGCTGTTGGACCAAAGAACTGTAGAGTGGGGTGAGGTGGAAAAGGTTGTGATCCGATCTACCGAGGGGAGGGAGTGCAGTGGAGTTGTATGCATCCTTCACATTAGCATATAACAAGTCCAGAGTTTTATTATTCCTGGTTGGGCACTTCACGAACTGTTTGAACGTGGGCAGCGTTGAAGAGACAGATGCATGGTTAAAATCCCCCGAAATGGCAAAGAAAGCACTGGGATGCGCTGTCTGTAACCTCGCGATAACAGAGTAGATGACGTCACACGCTGTGTTTGCGTCAGCGGAGGGCGGGATGTAAACAATAACAGCAATGGCCGCCGTGAATTCCCTCGGCAAATAGTAGGGTCTCAGGTTAACGGCTAACAGCTCAATGTCCGGGCTACAAAACTGTTCCTTAAGAGTAATATGTCTCGGATTACACCATCTGTTGTTAACTAATAAAGCCAGCCCCCCTCCCTAACTCTTACCGGAAGAAACGCTATCCCTGTCCGCTCTGATGGTCTGGAAACCGCCGATAGTTACGTTCTCTATGGGGATGTTATCATCTAGACATGTTTCAGTAAAGCACAATAGCCTAGCTTCCCGGTAGTCTCTTTGCCCATGGACCAGCCCATCAAGCTCATCCACCTTGTTATGTAGTTATCTCACGTTGCCCATAATTATAGAAGTTTTTGCCGGCTTGTACTTCCTCAGCTTTGCCTTACACTAACGACCTGCCTTGCATCCACGCCGTCGCCTTTTCAACCCGTCCGGAATAAGTGTGCTAAATCCAGGAGCTGGGCTCGGTTGTAAATCATTTTAAAAACTTTGTAAAACAGTAGCGCTCCATAATCCTGAACTATTATAGTTCAACTGTTGCAAAAAAAAAAACTCATGTTAGAAAACTAAGGCTGGGAATTGGCAGAGACCTCACAATACAATATTATCACAATATTTAGGTATTACGATCCTCACGATTCTATATGTATTGCGATTCGATACTGTGATTTTATTGTGATTCGATGTTCCAAACATATTGCTGCTGTAGAGGGACAAGAGAGTCATGAAAAAACTACTTTTGATCAGTCATGGAAATAAATAAAAGTGCTGAAAACATGTTGTCTCCCTATTTAAAAAGAAGATGGAGAACGAGATATGAAGGAATAATACTGGAGTTGTTGTGCAGGTTCAGCAAACTAGCACAAAAATACTACTACGATATTGTCAAAACAATTTGATACGATATACCGTCAAAAATAATATCCCCGATATGTAATTGTATCGCATTTTCCCCTCCATTACCAGAAGAAAACGATTAACTTAATCAATCTGAATGATTAATTTGAGCCACGAACCAGACTATCGTGGAATAATAATAATACAATTCCTGACACAGTTTGGTTCTCCTAGTCTCCTCTGGCAAGCTCCTTAAAACTAAAAGTTGGAGAAAGTAGATATGACACACTAACACTCCTAATCTAAGCCAGGTGGAACAAAGAAAACCAAGGGTGAGGAATTGAGAGCAAATTAGGATTTATCTGCAGGACCACTATTACTAGTCTAAGGTGAGTATTGCATTCAGTGTGCAGGAGTAAAATATATAACCTTGGTCTTCCACAAAACCGCTAATCTTGGCTTTAGGCAGGCTCCTTGAGGCCCCATGTTATTGTTACTCTGCTGCTCCATTCCACTCAGGCCCCCACCTCCACATCCCAGGTAGAAACAGCCATTGGTTGGCCACAAAGGGGAGCCCAAACAGCCCATGACAGCTGGCAAATGAAAATGTAAATACAGTCTCCATTCTCAGAGCGCAGTGTTTCTGACAGTCCCTCAAGTGTCATAAACGCTGTCCATCTCATGCCAACCTTTATTTGAAAGCAGTGAGAAAAATGTGGGTCAGTGTGTAAACATGTGAGCTCATTACCAAGGTAAGAGAGCAATGTGTAAATATGTGAGCTCATTACCAAGGTAAGAGAGCAATGTGTAAATATGTGAGCTCATTACCAAGGTAAGAGAGCAATGTATAAACATGTGAGCTCATTACCAAGGTAAGAGAGCAATGTGTAAATATGTGAGCTCATTACCAAGGTAAGAGAGCAGAAAGTTAAGAAATTATACTGAAGAAAAATCCTAGAGGGGAAAAAGCTCTCCACTCCCCAACAAAATAAACCATTAGTGGTCACAGAGGGAGAGGCGTGCTGGGGTCGGAGACTAGGCCCAACGTGTGTGTGTGTGTGTGTGTGTGTGTGTGTGGGGGGGGGGGTAGCCTGACTAAGGCAGCCGTGGAGGGGGGAGTGTCGGGTGTTGTCTAAGGAATTAGCAGAGAAAGTGGAAACTGAATCAGATATCGTAGAGAAAAACAAATGACACACGAGAGATGCTTGTTAGGTCAAATCATGTAAACGATGCTGACTCAGGGGGCAGACACCCATGCCGATGTAGACTGTATTTATTTGACTTTGTCCAGGGATTAGAGAAGGAAGTGCCTCCCAGGCTGGTTCCCAGGCCGGCCCACCATGGCCCACCACGGCCCACCAGGGCCCACCCCACACCCCTCATTCCAGGCCTCACTCTGCTCTGGGCTGACTGGGGGAGAAGTTTAACAGCCATACTGAATGCTATTCCACCCCTCTTCACACACAAAACAAATGCAGAATAAGGCATTCCTCAATTGAGCTTTAACCAGGCTCAAACAGAGTTGGCTGTCCTATCCCAGTGTTGATGGTGGAGGGCTCCTGGCTCCTGGCTCACTGACCCCTGACCTCCCATAGGGAGAGTATGGCGCTGAGGGGAGGAGTCCCCCCTGTTAGCAACAGCTTGAGCACCATCACACTGGACT
This sequence comes from Thymallus thymallus, assembly GCA_023634145.1. Taxonomy (NCBI): domain Eukaryota; kingdom Metazoa; phylum Chordata; class Actinopteri; order Salmoniformes; family Salmonidae; genus Thymallus; species Thymallus thymallus. Next base: position 42,432,416 of record CM042414.1, on the reverse strand, counting down.
CCTCCTCTCCAATTACACTGTGCTGCTGTGCTGTGCCACCCACCCGCTCTCTCCCTCTTCAGTAAGAGCCTCTCCACTCCTCCCCCTGTGGAGGACCAGACCAGTAAGAGCCTCTCCACTCCTCCCCCTGTGGAGGACCAGACCAGTAAGAGCCTCTCCACTCCTCCCCCTGTGGAGGACCAGACCAGTAAGAGCCTCTCCACTCCTCCCCCTGTGGAGGACCAGACCTGTAAGAGCAGTCTCCATTCTCAGAGCGCAGTGTTTCTGACAGTCCCTCAAGTGTCATAAACGCTGTCCATCTCATGCCAACCCTTATTTGAAAGCAGTGAGAAAAATGTGGGTCAGTGTGTAAACATGTGAGCTCATTACCAAGGTAAGAGAGCAATGTGTAAATATGTGAGCTCATTACCAAGGTAAGAGAGCAATGTGTAAATATGTGAGCTCATTACCAAGGTAAGAGAGCAGACCAGTAAGAGCCTCTCCACTCCTCCCCCTGTGGAGGACCAGACCTGTAAGAGCCTCTCCACTCCTCCCCCTGTGGAGGACCAGACCTGTAAGAGCCTCTCCACTCCTCCCCCTGTGGAGGACCAGACCAGTAAGAGCCTCTCCACTCCTCCCCCTGTGGAGGACCAGAGCAGTAATAGCCTCTCCACTCCTCCATCTCCTCCCGGGTAAAAAATGTTTTATTTGATATCAATGTTTTATGAATATCGTTAGCAACAGAATAAACCATTTTGAATTACATACCTACAGTAGAAAAGAGGAAAATATCTTCTTTCTAATGAAGATTACTTTATTTCCAAACTCAACTCCTAATATATTGAGTAAATCATTGGAGCCAATTACACCCACTGGAGTATCTGACATAGGCTTTGAAAAAGCACCCGCAAACAGGCTACCAAGGGCTATGTGCTGCCGGATCCTGGTAAGCCTTTTTCTTCTCTATGTAGCCATGGAGTCTGACAGATCTAGGTTTTCTAGTTCTGTGTGATGTTTTGTGTTGGATCCCTAATTAGAGGCAGCTGCTATGCGTTGTCTCTAATTAGGGATCCTACTTATGTATGTTTGTATGTTCCACACCTAGGTGTGGTTCATTGTCGTCGATGTAAGTAGTGTTCACGTTTGTTATACGTTGTTGTTTTGTATAGTTCACATTAAGTATATTTAATATTATTAAAGTACGTCGAACTATTACTGTGCTGCGCCTTGGTCAATCCATACACCCGATCGTGAGCCGCACTCTAGGAGATAATAATATAAAAACCTAATAACCAACGTTTGGACAGACAAGCTGTCTTCATCAGGGTATAAATGACACACACGGCAGGTCAAGGGACACACACAGGTGTCTGTAATCATGGGGCCGGGTGTGGCCTGATATCATTGGTTAATTCACAGATATAAAACATGAAAACGTAAGTGGAGAGCATACGATCATAAATACAATTTGGATACATAGGCCTACAAACATTCACAATGAATAAGAATGTCTTCAGATCAAAGTCTACGTTGAGACGAAGGGAGCAAGGGTCTTTAAATTAAAGGTCCAGGCTGCCTCTCGTGTTAACATAAAATTGTCGAGGTCACCCCCTCTCTGAGGGTGACATGTTCAATGCTGATATAACGTACGAACGAAACCGAGTGGTTCGCTTCCAAAAAGTGGGCCACAACTGGGTAAGTCGACTTACATTTTTGCCAACACATTACTAACCTTTTTTTTTAAACAGCTAATCAGCTGCTCTTAGTGAAAGAGTTGCCTTTCTAGCTTATAGGCTGTTAGTTTTACACTTCCTCTTCAAATTATAATGTGGGAAAATAATACATGTATTCTTTCATTCTTCTTGCCTTTATAATTCCCCTGATGATTGTTGATATATTTTTGCTAACGTATGATGAGGGTCCCTGGGTCGCCGGTTTGCCTGGGAGCGGGTCCCTGGTTTGCCTGGGAGCGGGTCCCTGGTTTGCCTGGGAGCGGGTCCCTGGTTTGCCTGGGAGCGGGTCCCCAACAAAAAGTTGAAGACCCCTGCCTTATATTCCATTGGATTACATCTTCTAGGAAAACCTTATGTCATTTTATAAACCCACAATATACTTCTGAAGCAAATGTTTGCCTGTCTAGTGATGGGTAGCTCCTCTATCTGGCCTACATTACAAATAACCCAGGAAGAGTTGGGGATTAAGTGATACTCTACACTAGGACTGACTGGGACTGAGAGACAGACAGAACTGCCCCCTCCCTCCCCAACATTACCCCACACTCTGACAGAACGGCATACAAGCAGACAAGGAGCACGTCTCAGAAGTGTGATACAGCTAGGTGTTAGTGATGTACCCGTTTTTCCAGGATGCGGGAGATTTCTCCCAGGGTTCTGTCCAGGCCTGACACCTTGGTGTTGGCCCACTGACCACTGTCCTGGCCCTGGAGCTGCTTGACCAAGTCCTTCACCAGACGCTGGAGCCTGGGGAGGAAGAGAGGGGGAGAGGTTTAGTCCTGTCATCCATCCATCCATCTATTCATCCATCCATCCATCCATCCATCCATCCATAATCATCATTGTATCACTATTCACTACAGTTAAGTAGAAGAGATAGGATGCATAAATGTGTAGTTGGGAACTTACTTGGCCTTGTACGGGGAGTCGGGGACTTGGGTCTTTGCCTCCATTGACGTCTCGTACTCCTTTGCCCTAAAGGACGGAACAGAAGAACTATTTGAATAAGAGGAAAAGACTGCTCCAGCTCCAGCTTTCATTAAAAAGGCAGGGGAGGATTTTTTATTTTATTTTTATTCAACCTTTATTTAAACTTGGCACAAATTCTTATTTACAATGACGGCCTACCAAAAGGCAAAAGACCTCCTATGGGGACGGGGGCTGGGATTAAAAATAAAAATAAGGTAAATAAAAAATATAGGCCAAAAGACACATCACGACAAGACAGACAACACTACATAAAGAGAGACCTGAGACAACAAGATAACATGGCATCAACACATGACAACAACATGGAAGCAACGTAACATGACAACATGGTAGCAGCACAAAACAGGGTACAAACATTATTGGACACAGACAACAGCACAAAGGGCAAGAAGGTAGAGACACCAATACATCACGCAAAGCAGCCACAACTGTCAGTAAGATTGTTCATAATTGAGTCTTTGAATGAAGAGTGAGATAAAACTGTCCAGTTTGAGTGTTTGTTGCAGCTCGTTCCAGTCGCTAGCTGCAGCGAACTGAAAAGACGAGCGACCCAGGGATGTGTGTGCTTTGGGGACCTTTAACAGAATGTGACTGGCAGAACGGGTGTTGTATGTGGAGGATGAGGGCTGCAGTAGATATCTCAGATAGGGGGGAGAGAGGTCTAAGAGGGAAAAGTCTGAATGAATAGACAAAGTTCAGGTTAAGACGGAGTGTTTATTTTGCCTCAGACTAAATGATGCAGTAATTCTACAGGGGCATAGCATAGTGCCTCACTACCACCTACTATTGTCATTCATAATGACATTCTACCCTCCTCAACACATTACAATGGCATATCACATTCTCAGTTCAACTGTATTGTTAAATAAATATGAATGGTATGCTTTAACTTGGGTAGCAAAGACATCCGTGTTCTGAATCAAATCAAATGTATGTATTTGTCACATGCGCCGAATACAACAGGTGTAGACCGTGAAATGCTTACCTACAAGCCCTTAACCAACAATGCAGTTCAAAAAATAGAAAGAAATAAAATATTTATATATTTTACTAAATAAAATAAAATAAAAAGCAATAAAATAATAATAATAATAACGCGGCTATATACAGGAAGTACAGAGTCAATGTAACAGTTTAGTGGAGGCAATTTGTACATGTACATGTAGGAAGGGGTAATAGACAGCGAGTAGCAGCAGTGTAAAAACAGAGGTAAATAGTCCGGGTGGCTATTTGATTAATTGTTCAGCAGTCTTATAGCTTGGGGGTAGAAGCTGTTAAGGAGCCTTTTGGACCTAGACTTGGCACTCCGGTACCGCCTAGTATATAGGTCCTGGATGGCAGGAAGCTTGGCCCCAGTGATGTACAGGGCCGTACGCACTACCCTCTGTGACATCCACAGATTAAAGAAGTCATTAGGACTGTCTTCTCTGTGGCATTAGACTAGCAGACACGTTCTACTAGTAGCACACAGAACATCACTGTCTATCAGTCAGACAGTCAGTCAGCATCCCAGAGCAGATAAGAGCTATTATTGATCCCAGTCACAGACAGGAAGCAGCTGATAAAATAACAGATCCCAGAAGAGGACAGGTGGAGCTTCCCCAGAGGACCAGACCGATCCTGACAGAACAAGGCTAAAGTCATTAGCATCAGCTAGATAGAGGACATTATAAACACTGTCAATGTAAATCCAGCTCAGAACTAAACCCAGAAATAAAAGGTTGTATAGTCCTAGCGAAGACAAAAGCTTTAGGTAAACTGACTTGGGAGTTATCAATGTTTACTATTTCTAAGGTTAAATAAGCAAACATTTATCACTCAGAGAAACATCTCCAATGAGCAACAGTCAGAAATGTATACTCCCGTCATCTTGGTAAGCAGCTCCAGTGTATATTTGGCCTTGTGTTTTAGGTTATTGTCCTGCTGAAAGGTGAATTTGTCTCCCAGTGTCTGTTGTAAAGCAGACTGAACCAGGTTTTCCATTTAGGATTTTCCTGTGCTTAGCTCTATTCTGTTTCTTTTTATCCTAAAAAACTCCCTAGTCCTTGCTGATGACAAGAATACTCATAACATGATGCAGCCACCACCATGCTTGAAAACATGAAGAGTGGTACTCAGTGATGTGTTGTTGGATTTTCCTCAAACGTAACACTTCGTATTCAGGACAAAAATGTATTTGAAAAATTAATTTGCAGTACTACTAAATGCCTTGTTGCAAAAAGGATGTTTTGGAATATGTTTATTCTGTACAGGCTTCCTTCTTTTCATTTAGCTTAATATTGTGGAGTAGCAACAATGTTGTTGATCCATCCTCAGTTAGCTTAATATTGTGGAGTAGCAACAATGTTGTTGATCCATCCTCAGTTAGCTTAATATTGTGGAGTAGCAACAATGTTGTTGATCCATCCTCAGTTAGCTTAATATTGTGGAGTAGCAACAATAGTGTTGATCCATCCTCAGTTAGCTTAATATTGTGGAGTAGCAACAATGTTGTTGATCCATCCTCAGTTAGCTTAATATTGTGGAGTAGCAACAATGTTGTTGATCCATCCTCAGTTAGCTTAATATTGTGGAGTAGCAACAATGTTGTTGATCCATCCTCAGTTAGCTTAATATTGTGGAGTAGCAACAATGTTGTTGATCCATCCTCAGTTGTTTTCTCCTCACAGCCAATAAACTGTGTAACTGTTTTAAAATCACCATCGACCTCATGGAGAAATCCCTGAGCAGTTTTCTTCCTCTCCACCAACTGCGTTAGGAAGGACTGTATATTTGTAGTGACTGAGTATTTATACACCATCCAAAGCCTAATTAATAAACTTCACCATGATCAAAAGGGACATGTTATTTTTTTTACACATCTACCAAATCGGTGCCCTTTTTGTTTGAGAAGGCATATGCTTCATTCAAGCTGTAACAACAAAACGTGGAAAAACTAAATGGGTCTGAATACTTTGAAGGCACTGTACGTCTGCTGCAGAGATTAGAAATATACATATACACATGTATTTCTGATCAATTTGATGTTATATTAAATGGACAAAAAATGAGCTTTTCTTTCAAAAACAAGTGACCCCAAACTTTTGACCGGTAGTGTACCTGCATTCTATACAGAACCAGCGCCACACCGGGCCAGTGCCAACTGAAAGCTACAGGCTCGAATGAAAAGAATAGTGGCCCGGGAAAGCGTATAATGCTCGCACCATTTAAATGTTATCTTTAATTTACGGGCTGAGCAAGTAGCCTATAATGACCTACAGAGGCCTGGCAGTGTGGTGCCAGGACAACAACCTTTGTCATAGACTGTTCTCTCTGCTACCGCACGGCAAGCGGTAACGGAGTGCCAAGTCTAGGTCCAAAAGGCTCCTTAACAGCTTCTACCCCCAAGCTATAAGACTGCTGAACAATTAATCAAATGGCCACCCGGACTATTTACCTCTGTTTTTACACTGCTGCTACTCGCTGTCTATTACCTATGCATAGTCATTTCACCCCTTCCTACATGTACAAATTACCTCCAATAACCTGTACCCCCACACATTGACTCGGTACCGGTACCCCTGTATAAAGCCTCATTACTAACCTGTACCCCCACACATAGACTCTGTACCGGTACCCCCTGTATATAGCCTCGTTACTAACCTGTACCACCACACATATACAGGGGTACCGGTACCCCCTGTATATAGCCTCGTTACTAACCTGTACCCCCACACATTGACTCTGTACCGGTACCCCCTGTATATAGCCTCATTACTAACCTGTACCCCCACACAATGACTCGGTACCCCTGTATATAGCCTCATTACTAACCTGTACCCCCACATTGACTCGGTACCGGTACCCCCTGTATATAGCCTCATTACTAACCTGTACCCCCACACATTGACTCGGTACCCCTGTATATAGCCTCATTACTAACCTGTACCCCCACATTGACTCGGTACCCCTGTATATAGCCTCATTACTAACCTGTACCCCCACATTGACTCGGTACCCCTGTATATAGCCTCATTACTAACCTGTACCCCCACATTGACTCGGTACCCCTGTATATAGCCTCATTACTAACCTGTACCCCCACATTGACTCTGTACCCCTGTATATAGCCTCATTACTAACCTGTACCCCTGTATATAGCCTCATTACTAACCTGTATATAGCCTCATTACTAACCTGTATATAGCCTCATTACTAACCTGTATATAGCCTCATTACTAACCTGTATATAGCCTCATTACTAACCTGTATATAGCCTCATTACTAACCTGTATATAGCCTCATTACTAACCTGTATATAGCCTCATTACTAACCTGTATATAGCCTCATTACTAACCTGTATATAGCCTCATTACTAAACTGTATATAGCCTCATTACTAAACTGTATATAGCCTCATTACTAACCTGTATAAAAGCCATTTTATTGTGTTACTTTAAAAAAATTTTTTTTAAACTTTAGTTAATTTAACAAATATTTTCTTAACTCTATTTCTTGAACTGCATTGTGGGTTAAGGGCTTGTAAGTTACGCATTTCACAGTGAGGTCTACACCTTTTGTATTCGGCGCATGTGACAAATAAAATTTTATTAGATTTTTATCTTTTGGTAAATTCAGTTTCCAATCTCAAAATCACACTTATTTTAATAGAAAAACATATTAAAAAATGTATGTTCTAAGCTCACAACAATGGTTAAATCACATCAGTAGCCCACTGTTGAGGTATGGGGAACAATCCCCCCAACAGAAATTGGGGAGGGTGTAGTTGCCCTTAATTCAATTGCGTGCCTAGCAAGAGAGCATTGTTTGGCTAGCAGCAACGTAGGCTACATGTGATGGCATGTGATTGATACAAATCATCACGATATCATTCTGCCAGGCAGGTCTACTTTGAAGTCAACATTGAATTGGGAAGGTTTTTGGGAAAGCCTTTAGAAATGTTCAACCAAAAACACAATCAGCTACATTTTTTTTCCACTGGTAGTCTAGCAACCAATAGAAAATTGGTATCGCACTGCCAAGTCAAAGCGTCGCAAATGCCAATGTTTCTGTCTAAGATTTTGAGGCCTGGTATGGCTGGTATACAGTATTGTAGTGGGATCCATTTTGAAGGTTTAATGAAGGTAATTAGATCACAAAGGGCTCCAGAGCAGACTGTAACTGTAGGAAATGTTATTAGTAGTTGTTTCCGAATGTATGAAAAAATGTATATTGTTTACGGTGAGAAAACACCATAACATTGCATTACCTGAGAGGCATTACCCGGAGATATTCAAAGCCAAGGTCAGGGTGCTTAATTAAAACAACAACAACAGCCCGTTAGTCATTCTGATATTACAATATTAATCTCTGACAGGTTTACACCTGCCCAGGTTAAATGGGCTGCGGCTATACATATGAGGAACCAGCAATAAGGGGAAAAGCACAAATCTACAATGCAGAACTAATAATCAATGAATCACAAGGTCTGCTCCTTTATTCATCTGAACTGGACTGGGTCTGAGTGACTGCAGAGAGACAATGCTGTAAAATGTCTACCTTCAGAGGCAGAAATAACCAATTCAGTTTTATATTGTTAAGTGTATACAGATAATGAAGCTAAACCATCAGAGTGGACTTCTACACTGTGCACCAAACGGACTGGTTGTTTCAACTAGAAGTAAGTTGGCTTGATGAGCATGACATCTTTAGCGGCTTCCATTGGGCATCATCTCACAGCAACATGGTGTGTATGGACCCCTCCAGCTCCTCCACTGAGTAAGGCTATGATCACCTATCCAGGTTCCACACAGGGGTGCCTTTGTGTTCCTACCTCCTTTTGAGCTCCACTCACACACTATGGACTCTGTTCCCAGCCAAAGGAAACACACACAGTGGGCTACAGTCAAAGGATACACACACACAGCGGGCTACAGCCAAAGGATACACACACACAGCGGGCTACAGCCAAAGGATACACACACAGCGGGCTACAGCCAAAGGAAACACACACAGCGGGCTACAGCCAAAGGAAAAAACACACACAGCAGGCTACAGCCAAAGGAAACACGCACACAGCGGGCTACAACCAAAGGAAAATACACACACAGCTGGCTACAGCCAAAGGAAAATACACACACAGCGGGCTACAGCCAAAGGAAAAAACACACACAGCGGGCTACAGCCAAAGGAAAAAACACACACAGCAGGCTACAGCCAAAGGAAACATGCACACAGCGGGCTACAGCCAAAGGAAAAAACACACACAGCGGGCTACAGCCAAAGGAAACACACACACAGCGGGCTACAACCAAAGGAAACACACAGTGGGCTACAGCCAAAGGAAAAAACACACAGCTGGCCACAGCCAAAGGAAAATACACACACAGCGGGCTACAGCCAAAGGAAAAAACACACACAGCGGGCTACAGCCAAAGGAAACACGCACACAGCGGGCTACAACCAAAGGAAAATACACACACAGCTGGCTACAGCCAAAGGAAAATACACACACAGCGGGCTACAGCCAAAGGAAACACACAGCGGGCTACAACCAAAGGAAATACACACAGCGGGCTACAGCCAAAGGAAACACACAGCGGGCTACAACCAAAGGAAACACACACAGCGGGCTACAGCCAAAGGAAACACACACAGCGGGCTACAGCCAAAGGAAACACACACAGCGGGCTACAACCAAAGGAAACACACACAGCGGGCTACAGCCAAAGGAAACACACAGCGGGCTACAACCAAAGGAAACACACACAGCGGGCTACAGCCAAAGGAAACACACACAGCGGGCTACAGCCAAAGGAAACACACACAGTGGGCTACAACCAAAGGAAACACACACAGCGGGCTACAGCCAAAGGAAACACACAGGGCTACAGCCAAACAGCTTGCCCTACAGGAGCAGGTACACATTTCCAAATCCATGTTTTAAAGTCCAGAACGCATCCTGCCAAAATTACATGCTACTTACATGCCTTTTCAAGAGCATATTTTATTAAAGAAAACCAACCCTATATTAAACTGTGTTCAGTAGTTCATGATTGGGAGTACAAGCCCACCCCGGAGTCCAATGAAAACTTCTCTTGCATTTTACAGACACCCTGCCATGCCTCAATAAAATGGCTCATTTCCACCCAACGGCTCACCTTTATGCTAGTAGGGGATTTGTGTTATTTACTACCTCTGAAAGACTTGTGCCTTTGAGTGTTTCAGCAGGGCTCAGGTTGGGGTTGAGGCTGGAGAGAGGACTGGGGCCGGAGAGAGGGCTGAGGCTGGAGAGAGGACTGGGGCCGGAGAGAGGGCTGAGGCTGGAGAGAGGACTGGGGCCGGAGAGAGGGCTGAGGCTGGAGAGAGGACTGGGGCCGGAGAGAGGACTGGGGCCGGAGAGAGGGCTGGGGCTGGGGCTGGAGAGAGGACTGGGGCCGGAGAGAGGGCTGGGGCTGGGGCTGGAGAGAGGGCTGGGGCCGGAGAGAGGGCTGGGGCCGGAGAGAGGGCTGGGGCCGGAGAGAGGGCTGGGGCCGGAGAGAGGGCTGGGGCCGGAGAGAGGGCTGGGGCCGGAGAGAGGGCTGGGGCTGGGGCCGGAGAGAGGGCTGGGGCCGGAGGAACTTGAATATATATTGACTGGCTGTGTTCAGTTAAAATGTTAGCGAGCACTGCTAAAAATAGACTTCATAGCAAACATGGATCCATCACAAGATGTGTGAGTGTCCTGATAATAAAAGTGACTACAATACAGGACTGTGTGCTCGTAAGAATAAACAATGCAGCTCAGACACGTAATCTCAGGTGCTGCACCCCCAGGCCCCCATACCCTACCCTGCCGTATCCCTCTCCCTCTCCTGCCCACACCCAGTCCTCCTCCCTTGTTGTGACAGGCTACTAAATTGATTGAGCCCATGCCTGGGATATGACACGGAGGCACGTTGCCTCCTATTTGTTGATTACTATTGATTTTCTTTGATACTTCATTTTAAAATCAATAGCCCGGAGAAAGAAGAATAGGTATGGTTTACACATACTTTAACATACTATTGTACACTGAAGGAGGCTTCAGTTTTGGCAGCACCGTGGCAGCAATTAGGGGGAAAGCTCTTAACAGGTGAAAGCCAGGGCCCTCAGATCGATTCCCAGTTTTCATCCCCAATCACAGAAAGTGGCCATAAATTTAGCTCATCACTATTATTCTTTGGACAGCTGTGATGCACATAACGTCTGCTCTCCATTTCCTTGTCACTCATAAAGCGCCTCCCCGAGGCAACGCTGTCCTCTGTCACAGAGAGAGAGAGAGAGAGAGAGAGAGAGAGAGAGAGAGAGAGAGAGAGAGAGAGAGAGAGAGAGAGAGAGAGAGAGAGAGAGAGAGAGAGAGAGAGAGAGAGAGAGAGAGAGAGAGAGACAGAGAGAGAGAGACAGAGAGAGAGAGACAGAGAGAGAGAGACAGAGAGAGAGAGACAGAGAGAGAGAGACAGAGAGAGAGAGAGAGAGAGAGAGAGAGAGAGAGAGAGAGAGAGAGAGACATCACCTAGAGTTCATGCGTGTGCGGAGTTTCTTTGCCTTCTTGCGTGCTTTCTGCCTCTCCTCTCCGTCCTTCACACTCTCTGAGGAGACAGTGCTGTCCGTCACAATGTCCACTATGTACTTCTTTAAGGAAAGATGCTCCTGAAACGCATGAAAACATTTACAATCTCATTAGCTCATTCTGAAATTGAGATGGGCACACAAGGAGTGAGAGGAAGAAAAAAAACAAAAACAACAAAAAAGTGTAAAAGTGTGACAATGAATTGGGCCTTTTGGGACAAGAGCAATGATCTAATGTCCCAGATTCCCTCCGGAGACATCCAGCTACTGAGAGAGAGCACCTGCTGCTGCCTGCACCCACACATCCCTGCAATATAGCCTGCAGTTCCCTTTGTGAGCCCACCCATATCACCACAAGGACATCATAGACCGGGTGGATAGTCTATCAAACTAAAGCAAGGATCTTCAGAGAGCTGTAGGCAGTTAAACTGAGAAACCAACACCTGTTCTATCAAAATATACCTGTAGCTAATTATGTCCATATCACAATATAAAAGAAGCAGTTGAATCTAAGCCCAGGCAATCTGCTATAAGTAGGAACTTATCCATTGAAATGGCAGATGTGTGTCCATTGTGTGGCATATATACCTCTGGGCAGAGCAATTGTATCCTGTCATTATCAGGGCATCTGCAACACTTGCTGTTCGTTTGAAGCCACATGCCCATGGTATTGCTGAGGGGTGAGGAGAGGTGTTGCTTCCAGTCTAGTGTGCACCACACCAGGCCTGTCAGATCAGATCAAGCTGATATCTCCACCAGGAGACAGAGAGAGGTAATCCAATTTAAAAGAACATGATGTATGTGCAAGAAACCAATTACCCAATTATGTTGTCATTCAGCAGCCTAGAGGATGGGATGGTCCAGAAGATAACCGTTTCCATCCAGCACCCTAGAGGATGGGATGGTCCAGAAGATAACCGTTTCCATTCAGCACCCTAGAGGATGGGATGGTCCAGAAGATAACCGTTTCCATTCAGCAGCCTAGAGGATGGGATGGTCCAGAAGATAACCGTTTCCATCCAGCACCCTAGAGGATGGGATGGTCCAGAAGATAACCGTTTCCATCCAGCACCCTAGAGGATGGGATGGTCCAGAAGATAACCGTTTCCATTCAGCAGCCTAGAGGATGGGATGGTCCAGAAGATAACCGTTTCCATCCAGCACCCTAGAGGATGGGATGGTCCAGAAGATAACCGTTTCCATCCAGCACCCTAGAGGATGGGATGGTCCAGAAGATAACCGTTTCCATCCAGCACCCTAGAGGATGGGATGGTCCAGAAGATAACCGTTTCCATTCAGCAGCCTAGAGGATGGGATGGTCCAGAAGATAACCGTTTCCATTCAGCACCCTAGAGGATGGGATGGTCCAGAAGATAACCGTTTCCATCCAGCAGCCTAGAGGATGGGATGGTCCAGAAGATAACCGTTTCCATTCAGCAGCCTAGAGGATGGGATGGTCCAGAAGATAACCGTTTCCATCCAGCACCCTAGAGGATGGGATGGTCCAGAAGATAACCGTTTCCATTCAGCACCCTAGAGGATGGGATGGTCCAGAAGATAACCGTTTCCATTCAGCAGCCTAGAGGATGGGATGGTCCAGAAGATAACCGTTTCCATCCAGCACCCTAGAGGATGGGATGGTCCAGAAGATAACCGTTTCCATCCAGCACCCTAGAGGATGGGATGGTCCAGAAGATAACCGTTTCCATTCAGCAGCCTAGAGGATGGGATGGTCCAGAAGATAACCGTTTCCATCCAGCACCCTAGAGGATGGGATGGTCCAGAAGATAACCGTTTCCATCCAGCACCCTAGAGGATGGGATGGTCCAGAAGATAACCGTTTCCATCCAGCACCCTAGAGGATGGGATGGTCCAGAAGATAACCGTTTCCATTCAGCAGCCTAGAGGATGGGATGGTCCAGAAGATAACCGTTTCCATTCAGCACCCTAGAGGATGGGATGGTCCAGAAGATAACCGTTTCCATCCAGCAGCCTAGAGGATGGGATGGTCCAGAAGATAACCGTTTCCATTCAGCAGCCTAGAGGATGGGATGGTCCAGAAGATAACCGTTTCCATCCAGCACCCTAGAGGATGGGATGGTCCAGAAGATAACCGTTTCCATCCAGCACCCTAGAGGATGGGATGGTCCAGAAGATAACCGTTTCCATCCAGCACCCTAGAGGATGGGATGGTCCAGAAGATAACCGTTTCCATCCAGCACCCTAGAGGATGGGATGGTCCAGAAGATAACCGTTTCCATTCAGCAGCCTAGAGGATGGGATGGTCCAGAAGATAACCGTTTCCATTCAGCAGCCTAGAGGATGGGATGGTCCAGAAGATAACCGTTTCCATCCAGCAGCCTAGAGGATGGGATGGTCCAGAAGATAACCGTTTCCATTCAGCAGCCTAGAGGATGGGATGGTCCAGAAGATAACCGTTTCCATCCAGCAGCCTAGAGGATGGGATGGTCCAGAAGATAACCGTTTCCATTCAGCACCCTAGAGGATGGGATGGTCCAGAAGATAACCGTTTCCATCCAGCAGCCTAGAGGATGGGATGGTCCAGAAGATAACCGTTTCCATCCAGCACCCTAGAGGATGGGATGGTCCAGAAGATAACCGTTTCCATCCAGCACCCTAGAGGATGGGATGGTCCAGAAGATAACCGTTTCCATCCAGCACCCTAGAGGATGGGATGGTCCAGAAGATAACCGTTTCCATCCAGCAGCCTAGAGGATGGGATGGTCCAGAAGATAACCGTTTCCATTCAGCAGCCTAGAGGATGGGATGGTCCAGAAGATAACCGTTTCCATCCAGCAGCCTAGAGGATGGGATGGTCCAGAAGATAACCGTTTCCATCCAGCAGCCTAGAGGATGGGATGGTCCAGAAGATAACCGTTTCCATTCAGCAGCCTAGAGGATGGGATGGTCCAGAAGATAACCGTTTCCATTCAGCACCCTAGAGGATGGGATGGTCCAGAAGATAACCGTTTCCATTCAGCAGCCTAGAGGATGGGATGGTCCAGAAGATAACCGTTTCCATCCAGCACCCTAGAGGATGGGATGGTCCAGAAGATAACCGTTTCCATTCAGCAGCCTAGAGGATGGGATGGTCCAGAAGATAACCGTTTCCATTCAGCACCCTAGAGGATGGGATGGTCCAGAAGATAACCGTTTCCATTCAGCACCCTAGAGGATGGGATGGTCCAGAAGATAACCGTTTCCATTCAGCAGCCTAGAGGATGGGATGGTCCAGAAGATAACCGTTTCCATCCAGCACCCTAGAGGATGGGATGGTCCAGAAGATAACCGTTTCCATCCAGCAGCCTAGAGGATGGGATGGTCCAGAAGATAACCGTTTCCATCCAGCACCCTAGAGGATGGGATGGTCCAGAAGATAACCGTTTCCATCCAGCACCCTAGAGGATGGGATGGTCCAGAAGATAACCGTTTCCATCCAGCACCCTAGAGGATGGGATGGTCCAGAAGATAACCGTTTCCATCCAGCACCCTAGAGGATGGGATGGTCCAGAAGATAACCGTTTCCATTCAGCAGCCTAGAGGATGGGATGGTCCAGAAGATAACCGTTTCCATCCAGCACCCTAGAGGATGGGATGGTCCAGAAGATAACCGTTTCCATCCAGCACCCTAGAGGATGGGATGGTCCAGAAGATAACCGTTTCCATCCAGCACCCTAGAGGATGGGATGGTCCAGAAGATAACCGTTTCCATCCAGCACCCTAGAGGATGGGATGGTCCAGAAGATAACCGTTTCCATCCAGCACCCTAGAGGATGGGATGGTCCAGAAGATAACCGTTTCCATTCAGCAGCCTAGAGGATGGGATGGTCCAGAAGATAACCGTTTCCATTCAGCAGCCTAGGCTGCATGTGGCGTGCCATTCGTTTTTGGTAAAGTTTTGTCAGTGCACCTGCTGCTTGAACAGAGGTTTCAGATGAAACCTTTGAAAGGTGTCGTCCTCATTAGGTAGAGCTAGAGAAGACCTAATAATAAATAATAAACAGGATGCAGAATCAACTCTTATTCCTTCACTGTTTTGACTTATTGATTTTGTGACCAACTTGATCAATCAGAGGGAGGTTTAGGGTGATTAGATAGTATCTCCTCTAAGATCGGTAAAGATATAAGGCCTAACAAGAATACAATGCGAGGTGGCAGTTGAATCAATAGTAACATCATTTTAAAGGGCTTGAAGGGAAAAATAAACTGGGGTGAAACACAGGTGTATTTGAGCTATGACAAGATGCTTGAATACGTCACCTGTCTTTAATGAATTAGCTTTATACAAAATAAGTCCTTGTTTTTGTAGTGCAATATTGTGCAGTTGAGCCTTTCAGTCATGACCGTGGCTCTGCCCTGCTTGAGCGGCAGCTGTTCAGTAATCTCGCTGAGAGCCTATCCACTCCAGTGCTCCTGCCGTTTACTTAACAGAATTGTTTCAGCAACCCCTCAAAGACATGACCAATCTCAAAAAACATCACATCAGACAGTTTGAACGGAGCTTAAACGTGAATTAATCTACAGAATGAATTGAGATCAAGATTATCATGTCATAGCCTAATGCTTCTATGTGAACTGAAAACTATTAGTGATTGTCTGTATCTTGTCAGGTGATCTGATGAGGCAGTGTGACAGACAGGTGTCTGGCTGAAGCAGGAGGACAATGGGCCACAGAGCCAGGCCTGAGGGGAAAGCTCCCTCACAATACCTACCACACACGGCTTCTCTTGTGTTCTATTCTGGAGGGAGTAACCAGAGAGCTTTCTAAACATTACACACCCACAGTGCCCAGAAAACAGGCCTCTTTAGAGACAGGCACAATCTAAGTGATATGTTTCCCCACCACCTCTTTTGTCCAAGACAAAGTTGGCTTTCCCACTTGGTGTGAAACAGACAGCTGGATGTCATGTTGGGTACAATGTGATGGCATACTGAATACAGTTACAAACCATCTAAGCAACTGTTCACGGGACTATTTTTCAAATGGAGCTGAATGCTTTGTCACATTTAAGTACTGTAGCACTAGTAACACAGTACACATGAAGATGAAAGATAAAAATGCCCAAATAAAATGTTTGTTCAATACGTCCCATGAGCACCTAATTCATTAGCACGTTGTTCCTTAAGAACTCTTTCAAATACATTTTAGTCTTTAAGGAAATCTGAACCGCAACTTCACTCCTTCGACTATTTGAAAGTCTCTTTAAAGCTGTGTACACTTTTTCTCCTGATAGCCTGGCAGAGACAGGGTTACTTCAGCTGGCAGAGACAGGGTTACTTCAGCTGGCAGAGACAGGGTTACTTCAGCTGGCAGAGACAGGGTTACTTCAGCTGGCAGAGACAGGGTTACTTCAGCTGGCAGAGACAGGGTTACTTCAGCTGGCAGAGACAGGGTTACTTCAGCTGGCAGAGACAGGGTTACTTCAGCTGGCAGAGACAGGGTTACTTCAGTTGGCAGAGACAGGGTTACTTCAGCTGGCAGAGACAGGGTTACTTCAGCTGGCAGAGACAGGGTTACTTCAGCTGGCAGAGACAGGGTTACTTCAGCTGGCAGAGACAGGGTTACTTCAGCTGGCAGAGACAGGGTTACTTCAGTTGGCACTCTGTATATTTCAACAGGGGTCTCTGGCCATCAGAGGGGGTTCATCATCAACAAGAACCTAATTTAGTGCTGGCTGCAGGAGGTCAACTCTCATACCCAGAGGCCTGAGTCCATCACAGCCTAGTGTTCCCTCTGGTGGCCCAGGCCCACAGCCCCACGTCAGAGACCCAGCTGAGGGTGCAAGAGACGGGCTGGGGAGGGATGAGTATTCCCTTGGAGAGGTCACTGGTGTTTTTGTGCTGCTATGTCAAGGGTGGCTTATAAATAAATCCAACAAGTCAAACAGGAGGGGTCCTGGACATTGCGTATATCATATTAAAACAGGACAGATGACAACTAATACGTTTAAGTAAAGAGAGTGATTGCAATCCCAGCCGTTATCTCTGCACATCGATCCAGCCATGTTGATAATCAGTCCTTTAAAACGGGAGAAAATGACTAAATATGAAGATATGGGGCATCTGCCGCCCTCCTTCACTGAAAAACGTACAGTTCAGTCAACTAACTTAATTAAAAAAAAAAAAGTAATTCCAGCAAGAGTTATGGAACCAGTGACTGGAAAATAGTTGCATGAACGAAATACTGCACACCAAAATGAGCAGGACATAAAAATAAAGGAAGGGAAGCTAAATCTATGTAAACAAACCCAGGACATTTTTCCATCTCCTGCTTGATTAACCTTGAACACTGAATGTAAATGTGGAACTAAAGCAGGGCTGAAAACCCCATGATAGTAAATGCTAATAGCATGTCCACTCATCCCATTACAACAAAGAGCTATTATTACACAGAAAACACCATGCTGCTGATCCATAGTACATACATTGCAATGG